>OZ021726.1:74083267-74438044 GCA_963978545.1 Linyphia triangularis
TTACAACATTTGTATTTTTTTTATTTCCAGATAAATATTTATTCGTTTCCTTTAAACAGAATATCAAAATTCCTCCTTTGATTGTTTTTATTTTTTGTATGTTGTTTTTGTAGTGCTTATCTAAGTTCCATATATTTTTAATCTATATAGATTTGAATACATTTTTTGTATCATAAATGCTTTATTATTTACATCAGACTATTTTGGTCAGGATTATGAAGTAGTTGGTAAGTGGCCGTTCATGGAACTACTCTGAACAAAAAATTTCGAAAAATACAAAACTTTTTTGGTTCAGATGTATTATAAGACATTTCTTTGGTGCAATTTTGTTTGGTGCTTTTTTACAGATAAATGCGGTTTTTCGCAGCGATTTTTTTTTTCAGTTATAGTTTAATTTTATAATTATTATTTTTTAACTTAATTTGGTACTAATTCGTTTGCCGGGTATCATCCACAAAATCCTCAAAAAGGAGGACTAAATAATATAAACTAACAACTTTCAAATAATTTATAATTTCTCTATTTAGAATTGGCGATACATTTACGCGCCATTTATATGGGTAAACATTTAGGCTTGGAGCCAACTGGTAACCGCCTAACGGAAGAGTACTCTTAATACTTAAATTTTAAAGTAATTTTATTGTTATTTATATTTTAGTTTTCTTTTAGTTTCTATGTTTTTGATTTTTGCGATTTTTATGATCGTTAAATGAAAAAAATCGCCAAAAATGCACTTCACTACATTTGTTCTACTTTTTCTTAAATGTAAACTCCTATGTCTTTCAACAGGTCCCCAGCAAGGCGGGGCCACACTCCTAATTAAATATATAATGTACCTCAAAGGTCAAGGACATTACCTTCATTTCCTTTAAGGTAATCCAGAACCCAACTGAGCTCCCATAAGTTACATTACTAATTTATGGATTTTTAATGCTCCTTTTCTAAGAAACCATAAGAGATATGAAATTAAAACTATTTATAGTGATAAATCAAACGTTTTAAGTTACTTTTATATTTTTTTTTTAAAATATAGTGCTTAGTTGATTAGAAAACAATATTTTAGTTCAATATTCCCCCCCAAAAAAATGACAATTACCGCATTTTTATTGTTAGAAGTTCAATAACTCTTTTTGCTGGATAAATATTTCTAAAAGTCTTCGTTAAAGTGAGTAATAATAATGAATGAATATGCCAGTGTTTAAATTTTACTTCAAGATATAATTTCTGACCAAAAGTGTGTTAAACGTCAAAAACAGAGTACTGGGAAAATCAAGTTTAAAAAACAAACAGATCTCCTTAATTCAAAAGAGACCTGCAACAAATGTCTATTTTCTGTCGATATTTTCAATACAGGTAATGAATGTTATATATCGCTGTAAGTAATATAAAGAAACTATTTGAATGAATTAAAATCTCAAAATCTACTTTTTACAAGATTTTCTTTGATTCTGGGTCACCTTATCTTATAATAGAATTTATGATGGTTAAGAAACTGAAATTCTTTAAATACCATCAATATCCCGTAGAAATGAATATCTTCATTGTGAAGTGAGACAGTTGTTTGAATTTTCAAAGATCATGAAATAATATGTTAATCATAACTGAAATTTAAAAAAGGGACATGCTAGTAGATTTTCAATTGGACACGATCTTTTTAACATTTACCGATTCAACTTAGTTGAAAGAAAAGAAGATGGAGATAGTTTTCTTTACCTCTTGGGGTACGGTAGGCGGAAATACATGGATTAGTAAGAAAATAACGAGACTTCTACGAAAAACGTCCGAAGATATCTGAGCGAGAAAATCTTCCTGAATAGTTCACAAGAATACAGTTAAAAGAATAATTGGACTTGATATCCTAATCCCTATCCCACCATTGATTCACTTAAGCTTTCCAATTGTAAAAAAAAAAACCTCTTCTTCGGACGTTTCCACCATTTGTATGATCCACTTTCATCTCAAACATCTTCCGGAGTTCCCTGCATTCCATCTTCGTAAGTTTCTTTTTCCACTTAGTGAAGAAAACTTGCTGAGGAAACCTTTCTGTGATCCGGCAACTATCAATCAAAGGGGATCTTCTGCCACAGGCACCTAACAACCCGTCTTTTTTTTAAAAAAATGCTGTCGGCTTTTGCCGGCGGGGGAGGACTCAGAATAATGGATGTTGATGCGTAAATTAAATCATCTGTATGTTTATACGTTTTTCTTCTGTTTAAAAGATGTCAGATGAAGGTGAGGTTGCTAGATAAGTGGTTTTCTCATAACTTTGTACTTTCATGTCAGTGATTGCGTCATAAGGCTGGTTTTAGTAGATGTACTATGGTACAAGAACATCATGAGGGATACATTCTGTATCAAAGTATCGTTAGTTCAAATACATCGGAGGTTTTTCTATTAAGAAGCTGTTCCTTATTGAAGTCTTCAATGGGAGAAAACACTGGCCCCTCCACCAGGCAGACTGAAAACTGATACGAAATTTTTTGTCGCGATCACCACCGTATCCTCTCACTTGAAAAAAGACTTCCAAGTGCTTACGAAGCTCGTTTATGGTACCTTATGCAAGCTAGCCACGCATTTCTTTCGACTGAAGGCGTTTGGAGGGTTTGTTTAAAAGAAAGCTCGTTCAAAGATAGTTTGTTCAAATTGTTAAGGAAATCTTCTTAACGATTTATATACACAAACTCTAAATATGTTTTGGATAAAAAGTTGTGGCTGTTGCATACCTGAGTGAAATATTTGCTATAATTTCATCACTTTCTAAGTATGAAGTTTTTCAGTCATTGTATGCCTCTAGATTGATAAGTATGTTTTCATTTGCGACATGCTATTGAAAGATGTATGCATTCCTTTTATGAAAGTTTTATCTGAATTCTCATATAGTCACAAATTCATAAACTTTATGCGTGTTTACTTTAAACAATATTGTTTATTTGATGACTCATTGACCACGTACTTTTTTAAATAAGTTTAATAACCTCTTCTTAGCTATGCATCGTATGGCGAGTGTTTGAAATATTTATTCGGAAATATACATTAACTTTGACAATTTCGAAGTCGACTTCAAATTAGGTTTTAAGAAGTAGGTTTCATTGTACTATATAACCATGCTAGGAAAAGAAGGTTTTACGGAGAATTTTCAAAGGATACATTCTCAATTTTTCCCCCACTAGATAACTATGGTTTCGGTATAACTGAGGTTTGGCGACCATTTGGCGACATTTTCGGTCCCCATATAAATGTATAGGACTTTTCGACTACGATTTGGAAAGTTCTCAAAATTTCTATCTCTAGAAGATTCACGAAGTACTGACTTCCTATATAAGACCGGCCGTGAGTGGAGTTAGTTGACTGAGTTGAGTTACTGACTGACTGGAGTTACTGAGTTAGCTGTCTCTCAGCGAGCATTCAGAGAGTTCCGAAAGTGTATTGCATTGTTTTTTGAGGCGATTTTTAACAGCTGTGTTGTCAAGTTTTTTACTGCTGTTTTGTGCTCTATTGTTGTGTAAAGAGCTGTATTGAGTCTACTAGAACGAAAAGTTTTGGAGTTGTAAGGGAATCTGCAAAGAGTTATATCGGAGTAAATTTCTGCAAGTTTTTATCTGCTTTGGCTTCAAATCTTTCGAACCCATCCACGCAACAACAGGTGACTGCCAGAACGGACCATCCCACAATTTGATTTTTGCTGTTTTCACCCTCGTTTATTCAAATCCATCAAATCCATAACGAACCAAATGTGCATTATCTAATAGTCAACTTAGTTGGCCATTACATGAACCATACTTAGATCTTTCTGGCATGAATAGTTTAGAAAAACGAGATAGAAGCACAAAAATCAAATTGCGGGATAGTCCGTTCTGGCGTTCAACACCTTAGTTGTGTCTTTAACCACAAAATGTTACGAAACGCTTACATACGTATTGAAGGACTTTTTTTACACTGAGCAGTTATTCTTTGTTTTAGTTGATAAATGGTATCTTATACTGTTGCATATATAGATTGCATATTTATGAACTTGTCATTCTTGAAGAAATTAAATTTGCTGCCGCCGCTATGTCATTCTGTCAGTGTGATGAAATTGCGAGAGAGGTGCTTGCTAAGGTATCGACCTAATCATAAAACCAAGTAACTGACAAGCACTTAAATGTGATAATTTTGTAAAACACTTAAATGTGGTAATAATAGACAGTCGGAATAGGTTACAAACTTGACTCTTTTTTAAAAATTATTTTTGTTCTCAACTAAACAATTTTATAGTTTTTATTATTTAGCAGCTTTTTGAGTAATTTTGTGTGTGTTATTGGGATCATTTATGTGTTCTTTAACAGTAATTTGAAAATTTAACTTACCAGTATTATGTAATTTGTAAAACTTGCTAGAAATAAGGGACTAAATACAAAACTAAAAGCACCTTCATTTGAAAATACAAGTATAAAGCTTAAAAAAAAAATTAAAAACAAATATAGCACGAGAAGTATGGAACTCATTAAAATAATATAAATACTGCCTCTAGGCAATGAAGAATTTACTAAATAAAACAAATAACATTGTATAAAAGCTAAAATCGTTTGACACACAAAAAAGAACTTAATTTAAATACCATAAAGATTGGTTGTTTACAACTCAAAAACTAAAAGAAAAAAAAAAAAAAAAGGTCAAAACAAGAGGATATAATACCTGTTTTTGCAAAACCAATTAGAGTATAAGTGATTACTAGAAAACAATCTCTTTAACGAATCTATCTATATATATATATATATATATATATATATATATATATATATATATATATATATATATATATATATATATATATATATATATATATGGAGAATCATGTTGTTGCTACTTCATTACTTTTACAGAAGCATTCAGTGTCACTATAAATAACTCAAGAGTAAAAAAGATTCCCCCAAGATTATTTTCTTGTAATAAAGCAGGATTACGCGAGAAATATTATCGGGCTTTATTGCTGCATCCAATACTTCTGTCCCAAATATATATTTATTGTGTTTTTATGATGCCAAAGCGAAGACGCATAGAACTGCTTTGTTACTTAAACAAAAGAGAAAAGAGAAAACATTTAAAAACAAGATGTGTCTAGACTTGAAGCTATGCATAAAGTATGAGACTTCACTAAAAGCATCCGTAAATAAAAGCTCTCAGAATAAATAGCATGTTATATGGGAAGACAACGTAGGTTTTGCCTAAACTGATGGTTTTATGTATTTTATGCTGGGTGCTTAAAAACCACTGCGTGAATTTTAATGGGTTAGATAGAGATATAAAAAATGAAACAATTTTATGTTGACTTAAAGTGTATTATCGCAACTATAGCATTTAGGCACTAGATGGCACTGGAATTGCATTTCAATCTCCTTATTTTTTTAAAAAGACGTCATCAATGATAAATTTTGCTTACTTTGACACTGCATATTAACTTACGGGCATCCATGCGGTGTTTCTACACACTTTAGAGCTTTGAATTGTATTTGTTCTGAAGCTACATATATGTATGATAGAAATTTAAAAACTCAATTTGATTCAATTTTCCAAAAGAAAATTGAAAAACTCAATTGATCAGTAAATATGCTTAAAAATGTTACCTTTGTGTGATGAAGCTATGCGCATCACATTGAAAATGCAAGGAGTTGAAGACTCGAACAGCAATGTTATGACACCCCCCCCCCCTCCTGTCTTGACAGCTGTACCAACTCGGTGTCTGAAGTTAAGAAAGAACTAAAAGTGCTAATTGCAAATTATTTATCATGGAAAGTCAGACATAGATGCATTTTCTAACCTTTCTCGTGACCGGGTTGACAGTCAAGGACAAATTTATTTCACTTAAAAAACCACCGATAAACTAACCATCTCCTACAGGGGCGCGTTTTCCTAGCCCTGCTCATTCTTAACTGTATCCAATCAAGATTATCGAACACATTCCTACTTTTCCAACCAATGAGTGAGTTTGCAAAAGCTTAGAAATACAGGGGTTCAGTCCTCAGACTAAGAAAGGCAAGGTAAGACTAACTGTCAGGACAGAACCGAACAGAAATGACTCTTTAACTCTTCTTGATAACTTAAAAAAACACACTTAATGATCTATTATTGAGCCCAATCGAAATGCGTCGAGTAGATGTACTATATACCCGATATGGGCTAAGTCTTATTCAGGTATAATTCTTGTGACCCTGTTGATGTTAATCAAATGAGTTGTTTTTGTTTTGAATTAGATGATGTCGTTCTCTTGAGTTTTATTCTCTTTAATGTAATTTTTGGCAATTTAGGACTGATTTAGATCTAGTGTTGTCTACATACTATATTCCACTCTACGAAGTTACAGGTTTTCGGTAGCGAGACATTTTAAAGATGCAAATGTTGAATTAAATTTAGTTATAGTAGCCTGCCTTCTTGACATTTAGGTTACAAACTTGTCTAAGCTATTTAGATTTGACTATATCTCTATATATTTCCACATTTTAATATTAAGACTGATTCTTCATGTATACCTACGCCTACCACTGCATGTCATAAGCATCGATATAAATAAACAACTGGATAGACTGCTTAACGCTGGGAAAATGAAGCCGTTGCCAGATGCCGTTGGTGGGATAAAAAATACGGATTGCCGAGGGATTGAAAATAAAATTTTGGGTTGTACACAGCAGAAATATCAATAGTAGACCTTTAATTAGTATTAATGTGCAAAAAAATATATACTCTAGCATTTTACAAGGTTTTTCGCATTTCCATCCAACTATAAATGTGAACTGTGATTGATTAATCTTCCCACCAGCTTCGCAATCCCCGGCGCGCTTTTCTCTTTGCATTGACAATGGAGCAGTCTATCCAGTTGTTTATCTATATCGATGGTCATAAGATACTCCTACAGAATGTCACATTTTACAGTGTAGCAAAAAATATATCATTCAATATATAAACAAAAGCAATACCATACTCATATAGCCAGTGATCTTCCTCTTATTTTGAAGATCGAGAGTGCACTTGATAAATATTTGAATAAAAGTGTATATTTGAAGTTATGGTAATACCCCTTATAGGCCGGAAAGGAAAAATAGGGATGGATTTTCGAAACCTTATGTATCCAATGATACTTTCTTTGTTTCGAAGATTAATAGTGCAAAACTTTATCAAACTTAAAATAAAATTCTAAATTTCTATAAAAAAAAATAAAAAAATAAGCAAACACACTCTATATAAAGAAAAAATAAATATTACAAAAGAAATATCTCTTTACTAAAAATGTCCTTTACAGAAACGAACTAGAATTATGGAACGTCGTACAACTTCCAATTTAACTAAACTTCCTTACTGGTCATTACATTTAAATTTGCCATGTATTGCTGTAATGTCCCGTTTTCGTTTCATAATTAAATTATTTTTAATTTAATTCATAAATTAAAAAAAAAAAAAAAAAAAAGCCAGTTTAGAGATATTTTTTTGACGATCATTCGATAATTATTACATTGCCCCCCCCCCCCCCAACCCCCCCCCCCCACCAACATACCAAAATGGCCAAATTTTTTTTAGTAGGAGTAACATAGAAGAAAAAGCTATAGATGGAAAGAAAACTCTGTAACAAGGGCAGATAATTATGTGTAAGAGATATTCGTTTTTCAAATTTTTACACATTTATCGCATTTCTTTCGGAATTTCAGAGTTGGGGATGTTTGGAACAATTTAAAAGGAACTATCGCAGCGATTTAAAAAAAAAATCGTTAGGGCCGTTTATTTGCAATTTCTGAAAAACATTAATTTTGTAATGGCAGATACCTTATGCTCATGCTCAATTTTGACGAAAACTTTGACAGATCCCTTCACCACCATTAACCCGCTAACAAAAGTCAAACATTGTAGACCAATCCATTCGGGAGTTATGCTGACCACAGACAGACACACTTCTAGATCACTTTTTTGAATTTGGCTCGTGTAGAAATTCGAAACAGTTAATTTTTTTAAAACTAAATTCAATACTTTCATTACCCTTTGTTAATATAAGGGTTGAAAGTAAAAAGCAAATCACCCCACACGAATATTAACGTAGCCAACTAAAGTATACCAAAAACACAATATACAGCTAACTTACATTTGCGTCAACATTATAAGAATGCAGACCTTGTCCTTTTATGGAATAAAATTGTATTATCTCTAAATTTCTCATTTGACATGCTTTATAGATTCTAACGCTAGTTTATCTTCCAGTATGACCTCTTCTAGGGGTTATTTACATGACATGCTGTGTAATCCAATTAATTTTAACTGCTTGGAAGTTTCAAGTCTCGGCTTTAATCAGTTCTAAGTGGTTGCCTCCACTTTCTATAACATGTACAAATGTAGTTTTCTTCCCTGTTATTTAAAGTTAGTGACTAGCTAATGGCAATAGACATTTAAGCTTTTGGTAATGAAGAGAGCCTGAAGTTTTGGAACTTTATATGTTTTAATAACGAAGTCACACTTTATAAACAAGGTATATATTGTTTAGTACATATATTTATATTGTTTTCGCTAAAATTATATTCATGTAGAGATTTTAACTTCCTAGTGCTATTTTTAGTGATATTTTGGAAGGAGAAAAATTAATGGATAATATTAGGTTGTAAAATATTGTAATTTCATGTGGGTGTTACTTGTTGAAAATTGTACTTTTTTCGTGCGTTAAATTGGAACGAAATACATTTGCATAGTTAATATATTGAATTGAGTAGGAAATGAAAATATAATTTTCTGATCTTTTTACTAATTAAAGAGTCCAACGGAAAAAATTCAGTCGCATTTTTATGAAAATGAGATTTAGTCACAATCTTTAAGAGTTACTAACATACTGGTACTAGTAAATGGTACTTTATAAACTAGACGGGATTTTACTACAACAAATTGCTGGAAGTAGGTGATTCGTGAAAAAAATCTTTGTTATTTTCCTTGAGAATTTTCATTTTTGACTTTTCATCGTTTTTATAGAGAACTCCTCATTTAAGTGTTAATCACTAAATTATAATATATTGTTATGAATTTTTCCGCTGAGGCAATGATGGCACAGATTTTACAGTATAAAAATATTTATTCTCTCTCCAGAAAACTCACAAAATTTATCCACAGGCAACAGTTTAATTACTCTCAAGCTTCAACACAAGCTTCAACAAAAATAACTTCGAATTCAGCGATTATACAAGCTCACTCCAATAGGTAAACAAAGCGCTCAGCTTTCGACGAACTCCGAAGTCAATCTGAAAACTTTCCCGTTCTCCAGTCTTTTTATAAACAAGCGCGTGAGACATTCTCGAAATTTCCAGCCAATTCATCGGAAAGAAATTTCTCGAAACGTCTCGATTACTTCAGGTGTTGCCACCTTTTTCTAACTTGTATAATCGCTATTAATTACTAAATAAAATTGGATAAAAATAAATTACAATAGAATTTTGAAATAATACGTCACTATTTACAATATATACAGACAATTTGTGCAACATTTCCCCCTTCTTAAAGACTGCACGTCCCGGGCAGTGAAGTCCTTAAGAGGAAAGACAATTCAATCACTTCTACTATAATATGGGGCTAGTCTATTGTTATGTACAACTCTAGGTTTACAGGAGGGTGTCCGTTGAATCCTTACCACGACGTCGTTGATCTTCTTAAGGACCACATACGGCCCTTCCCAGTTCGTCTGGAGCTTAGGGGAGAGTCCTTTCCGACGTTTAGGATTCCATAACCACACCTTGTCACCTTCCTGGAATGAACGTTCCGTGGCCTTGGCATCGTAGCGGACCTTCATGCGCTCTGTCATGATGTTGATTCTTTCTCTGGCGAACCGATGTACGGCTTCCAAACGTGCCTGGAGATCATCTAGATACTGGACAGGCGAGGAAGGGGTGTCCGGTGGTCGTCCAAAGAGGAGGTCGCAGGCTAGTCTAAGGTCTCTTCCGAAAATCATTTGAGATGGTGTATATCCGGTGGTCTCGTGAGTAGCACTTCTGTAGGCCAAAAGGAGCAATGGAAGTTTCTGATCCCAATCTTGCTGGTTCTTGGAAACAAACAAGGAGAGATGATTCAGAATCGTTCTATTAAATCGTTCAACCATTCCATCGGATTGTGGGTGCAGGGGAGTTGTACGAGTCTTTTCCATGTCGAGCAAGTCACACAGCCCAGTGAAGACGGCAGAGTTGAAGTTCGTCCCCTGATCGGAATGTATCAGCAGGGGTACGCCAAATCGGGAGATCCAATTCCGTACGAGGACTTCTGCTACGGTTGTGGCTTCCTGATCCGGAATCGCGTATGCTTCTGGCCACTTGCTAAAGTAGTCCATGACAACTAGGATGTATTTGTTGCCATTAGTTGTGTGAGGTAGGGGGCCTAAGACGTCTAAAGCAATTCTTTCGAATGGTGCTCCTACGTTGTAACGTTGCAACTTTCCACGAGTTCGGGTCTTCGGTCCCTTTCGTGAATTGCATGCATCACAGGACTTGCACCACTTCTCCACGTCGGATTTTGCTTTGTCCCAGAAGAATCTCTCCCTGACGAGTTTTCGTGACACCAAAATGTCCTCCAGTAGAACTGCTGTGAAGTTCTTCCAGAACGTTGGTAACTCTAGAATTTGGAAGGATTAATTGCCACCGGAAGCTTTTGCCATCATCGGACTCCCATCGACGGTAGAGTACTCCATTCTTCAAGTGCAAAGAGTCCCACATAGCCCAATATCTCTTCATTGTTGGGCTATAGCATGCAATTTCCTGCCAACTGGGTTTTCCGGTAGCCGCTTCCAGGAATTCAATGAGAGGTTTCAAGTCCTGATCTTCGACCTGACTTTTGCGGACATTCTGATCACTCCAAGGATCCATGTCTGAAGTAGTTGACTTGGAAGTTATTTTCCGAACGGCCGATGTGTTACCCCCAAACTTAGACTCGGCATTGGAACAAAATCGACAGTTCTCCGGACATGGTCTTCTAGAAAGAGCGTCTGCATTCCCATGGAACGTTCCTTTTCTGTGATGGATATCCATGTCGTATTCCTGCAGGCGCTGAATCCACCTTGCTATTTGTCCCTCTGTATTCTTGAAATTCAGCAACCAAGTCAGAGACCCATGATCAGTTCTTAAAAGGAATTTTCGGCCGTACAAGTAATGATGAAAGTGCTCCACGGCCTTTACTATTGCCAGTAACTCCTTTCTTGTGACGCAGTAGTTCCGCTCGGATTTTGACAGGCTCTTACTAAAATAAGCGATGACTTTCTCCTGTCCTTCAATTTCCTGGGAAAGAACTGCGCCCACTCCCTCATTGCTGGCATCTGTATCCAAAATAAAGTCCTTGTTAACATCGGGAAAAGCCAAAACAGGCGCGGATGTTAAAGCGTTCTTCAGTTGATTGAAGGAGTCGTCACAGTCGGCAGTCCACAGGAACTTCTGCTTGCTCTCTGTTAGTCGATGCAAAGGTCTGGCGATCTTGGAGAATCCCTTCACAAATCTACGGTAATACGTGCACAGGCCTAGGAAGCTTCGCAATTGATGAACATCTTGCGGTCGAGACCAAATTTGCACAGCATGGATCTTGGCTGGATCGGTGCTCACTCCCTCGGATGAGATGATGTGTCCGAGATAACTAACTTTCCTCCTAAAGAGCTTACATTTTGATGGGCTAAGTTTCAAGTGGGCTTCCCTAAGCTTCAAGAACACGTTCTTCACGTTTTGCAAGTGTTGATCAAAACTCCGCCCGGTGATAATGATATCGTCCAAATATACCAGACAGGTCTCGTAGGAAAGTCCTCTAAGCACAGTCTCCATTAGTCGCTCGAACGTAGCCGGTGCATTACACAAGCCAAACGGCATAACTTGAAACTGCCATAATCCTTGGCCGGTAGTGAAGGCAGTCTTCTCACGATCGTCGGGATGTATCTCCACTTGCCAGTATCCACTCTTCAAATCCAAAGTCGAAAACCACTGGTTCCCCGATAGAGTGTCCAAAGTGTCATCGATTCTTGGCAGAGGGTAGCTGTCCTTTTTCGTAATTTCGTTCAGCTTCCGGTAATCCACACAAAACCTGGTGGAACCATCCTTCTTTCGAACGAGTACGATTGGAGAGGCCCATGGACTTGAGGAGGGTTCGATAACTCTATTATCTTCCATTTCCTGTAACAGTTTCCCGACCTCCTCTTGTTTTGCGAAAGGAAGTCTTCGAGGATGTTGTTTAATAGGTAAATGGGTCCCAGTATCGATTCGATGTTGAGTAAGCTCTGTTCTTCCTACATCTTTCGATGACATGGAGAAAATGTCTTGAAATTCTTTTATAAGGTTTCCGACAATCTTCTCTTGCCTTCTTTCCAACCGAGAGTCTTCGAGAAGCTGGTCCACTAAATCCGCGGGTGGTGCGGTCGGAAGCTCCTTCGATCCTTGTTCGATGCTTGTAACAGGTGTGCAAGTGGCAATTTCTTCTCCTTTCTTGATAACTCTCTTAGAATCACCGATGTTGGCCATTCTCACATGCACCACCTCTTGAGAGAGATCCACAAGCGTCGCTCCTACCACCACTCCTTTCGGGACGCTATTCGATGATGGGAACTCCGTTACTCCAAATCGGAAGGCCTTCGGGAGCTCTGTTGAACCTTTTACAACCAAATCTGTCATGGAGGGGATGGTGATGTCCTCAAGAGCTACTATTCGATATGCACACGGCTCTTCCGAGTCCAAACGGAACAATGGAACTTCTTCTTTCCCCGTTTGAAGCTCGCCTTTCTCGAAATTCAAAGTAATTCCATTTCTCTTTAAAAAGTCCAATCCAAGAATACATGGGTCAATAATTTCAGCGACGTAAACGGTGTGAGTGTAGGTGTGAAATCCAAAAGAGATGTTGACATTTAATTTCCCATGCACATAAATTTTGTCACCAGTCACAGTCTGTAGTGAAACTGAAGGCGCCGTGTAAAGAGGTTGGCTGTCCAGGCGCCGGGCTAGTCCGTAAGATGGTTACATTTGCCCCTGAGTCAACTATTAGACGACATGGAGTTCCATTGATCTTGCCCTTCACGAATAAACCATGGTTTCCTCCTTGAAGGGATGAGATGTGATAGAGGCTGAGTGGGGCACCACCTGCTCTACACGGCGACCTCCGCCTCGCGAGATAGCCGCTCTTTAGTTTAACTGCTGAGGCTCGGACGAGGGTCTGTCCCCTCTCCTGTCCAATTCAGGGCAATCACGTCTGAAATGTCCTTCCCGGTTGCAGAGCCGACAAACCACTCTAGTTTTTCGATCCCTTGAGCCAGGAATATTTCTCATAATTCGCTCCATCTTGTTTTCCAGTTCTTGAAACTTCTTCGTGAAAAGTTCAGAGGAATCGTCTGCCAATGTTCCACGTACGAAACGCCGGTCTTTTCTAGAAGCTTGCTGTGCGGCTTCTACTCTCATGGCATAGACGAGGGTGGACTTCAGATCTTTGCTGTCTGACATCCTGGTAGCTTGCTGTATGTCGGGATCTTTGATGGCATCCACGAAATACTGAAGAGACAGGTTATCTCGCACGTCCGAGGGACAGTTTGGGAAAGCGAGGAGCGACAGTCTTTCTATATCCGATGCCAATTCTTGAAGAGTTTCATTGGCCTTCTGCTGTCTCACTTTCAATTGCAGTCTGTTGTAATCCTTTAGATGCTGCTCCCCAAACCTTAACTCCAACGCACTTGCCAGCGCCACGAATTCTCCCCGCTTCTCTTCAGGTAGTGTCTGTAAAATGTCAGCAGCTTCACCTCGAAGAGATGCTGCGAGATGGAATGCTTTCGAAGTATCGTCCCAACCATTCGCAGAAGCGATCATTTCAAATTGCGTTTGATAAACGCGCCAAGACGACTTCCCATCAAAAGGGGCCACTTTGATGTTAGAGCGCGGCGCCATAAAGGGGATGGAAGCGTTATCCCAATTAGGTGACGCTATTACCAGAGCTTCACGCGTTTCCATTTTTCGCAGCCTTTCTTCTACAGCGTCATGAAACTTTTCCTGCTCTTCTTTCATGGTGGAAACCTTTTCTTCGATTTCATTCCTCACAGTCACAAGATCTTCTTTCACTGTAGAAACCTTTTCTCCCAAGCAGTCAACTTTCCCATTAACAGCCTCAAAACTCTCACTTATTTCTTTTCTTACTTCACTCAGAACCTCTTCTTTTACCGATTGTAGAACACTTGTAGTAGTTTCTATTATGGTGGATTCCACCATTGAGGCTAGCTCTATCTTCATTTCTTCTTTGATTTCATTCACTGCTGCAGATGTTGTTTCACACTTGGCGGCTAAAGCTTTAATGTCCGATGACGTTGCGTTTTGCAAAGCTTTAATATCTGATGATGTCGCTTCTTGACCAGCGGCGATTGTAGCGGCGAGTTCGGCATTTGTCGTTTCTTGACGGGCTTGACCAGCGGCGATTGTAGCAGCGGTTGATTCTTGTCCGGCCTTTATTCCAGCAATCATTTCCATCAACTGCTTCATTTGGTCTTCCATCATTCCTCTAGTTGTCGGCATTCAAAATTACGAGATCCCACTTCTGACACCACTGTTATGAATTTTTCCGCTGAGGCAATGATGGCACAGTTTTTACAGTATAAAAATATTTATTCTCTCTCCAGAAAACTCACAAAATTTATCCACAGGCAACAGTTTAATTACTCTCAAGCTTCAACACAAGCTTCAACAAAAATAACTTCGAATTCAGCGATTATACAAGCTCACTCCAATAGGTAAACAAAGCGCTCAGCTTTCAACGAACTCCGAAGTCAATCTGAAAACTTTCCCGTTCTCCAGTCTTTTTATAAACAAGCGCGTGAGACATTCTCGAAATTTCCAGCCAATTCATCGGAAAGAAATTTCTCGAAACGTCTCGATTACTTCAGGTGTTGCCACCTTTTTCTAACTTGTATAATCGCTATTAATTACTAAATAAAATTGGATAAAAATAAATTACAATAGAATTTTGAAATAATACGTCACTATTTACAATATATACAGACAATTTGTGCAACAATATATATATATATATATATATATATATATATATATATATATATATATATATATATATATATATATATATATATATATATATATATATATATATATATATAACTTTTAATTGTTTATCTAGCTAATAAATATAGATATTAAACATACTCACGGCTGTTTTTATTTTATGTATGGCTGATGTTAAACTTTAAATAATCGTAAGGCTCATATAAAATGAATTAAAAAGTGTGTTATGCTTATAAAGTCATTCAAATCATATTTATAATGGTGACTCTATGCAATTGATGGCTATATAAAGTGTTTGAATGCAAATTAACTGCAAATTAATGGTCACAGTATATTTTTGAAGGAATAATTTTGTGTACAAAAGATCTTTTTCATTGGATTTGGGCTGAATCTTTGTTACCGTCATAAATTAAAAAGTGATCCTTTAAGATCATATATAAGTACCCGTCGATCCTTTTGTCGTAACAAAATATTCGCTAAACATAGTCAACCAATTGTAGTAACCAAAATGGTTTCATCGATTTTCTAAAGAAATCAGCATATCTTCTGGATGACTTGAAATTCTACTTGAATTTAGAATAAAATACAAATACAATAAACAAAAATAAATATAGTCGTTCCCATCTTCTTGATCTTTATGTAAAATCTTACCAAGATTGCACAATTGATTGGGAATGATGTCATGGCTAAACACTGAAGAAGTTAATTGAAAAGCAATTCAACAATTGGCGAGGTTTTTGCTACGGCAAAAAGGTAAAATGTTTGACACCTAAGTATCAATCTTTGAAATCAAATATAAGTATGTATGAGATGGTGATTTTGATATAAACTTCGTGTCTTAACAAGTGTTCAACTTGAAGTGTTCTTTCTGCTAACTAGTGTAATTTTTACTTTTCCTTTATCCAATAAATAAAAGTGCGATAGTTTTCTCTTGAAAGACGTTCCAAAAGGAATTAAATTTTAGAATTTTAGACTTCTATTAGACCATGTGTTTTCGCCGAGATGCAGTATAGTGTGATTCTTCTATCATGAGAAGTCTATTGCAATTTACCGAAAACATAGTATAGTTGTTTTGGTGTAAAACCTTTAATTTTCGTAACTTATGTCACAAGAGAAATATTGAATTATTAAATCACAAAATACCTATTTAGTTTTTTACTAATCAGCAATAATTCCCTTTCTCAAGTTCATATTCTTTCAGAATATGAACTTTTATTTTTTAATATCACGTTGTGTTCAACAACATAACTTCAAGCGAATACCCAAATTTAATACATTTTAATGATGATACTCGTTCCATAGTTAGTAATAATAAATTTGACTTAGCTTGTTTGTCCGTCATTACTACTTAGTTTTATCATTAGTTGAATGGGAATTCTTCCGTGAAAACACACTTAACTGTGACTTTAACGGGAGAGTTTGTACTACAAGAGTAAACTGAAGTTAATGGATCTTAATTTAGATGCCATTTATAACTGTCACTTATGGTTAACAGGATGGGGTGAATCGAAACGTTTCTAATTTGAATATTACATTGTTTTACTGGGATACTTAAATATCTTTAACTCTATTATTAGTCAATTCAGGGATAGTGTGTGAGATTATTCGGTATAATTTCTTTATTAATATAAATATGGTTATTATTATTATTATTATTTTTTTTTTTTTTTTTGCATCATAGTATTATTAAAAAATAAGTTATATTTTTATTTTAAGTAATCAAAAGATAAAAAACAAATAAATTACAGAACTATTTTAATGTATGCCCGTCTAAAACAATAATAGTTTTAAAATATTTGAATGGAGAAGACGGTTAAAACCAAATCTGGTACATAGCTAGTTCATAAATAACCCAAAAATAGAAAAGTAATTTTTCTTAATTAATGGTCATTACATTTTAAGTTAGAGATGATTTCAAATATCAGTAACTCATGTTCATTAAAAATTACATGATTATTTTAAAAGTATAACTTGTATGACTTTTTAAATAAATTTTATTAAAAAAACATCGATTGGAAAATATCTTATCTTTATTAGTTATGAAATAAAAAAGTAGAATAACTTGAAAAATACCAGAAAAATAAATGACTATGAATTGTCTCAAAGGAAAATTTATTTAATTTATTAAAGTTTTATGGATTGAAATAAACTGAAATATGCATAGAGCAGTTTATCTGATTGATCGTAAGTTTCTACGGTATAAACAAAACACAATATAAATTTTATCCTTATAGTCATATTCTAGTCACTATAGTGCTGGATAAACAATCAATTGGACTGGGTTCCAGCCAAGCCTATTGCTGAAGAAGAAATTTTTTTAATTTACTAACGGCTTAACAGAGATTTATGTGAAGAAAAACTCATTCAAGATCGAGTATTTACATGCCTATGGTGTGCAAAAACTCAGTGGTGAATATTCGCATTTGATATTTTTTAAAATGCATCTTCTGAGTTGTGACACAGAAGCAAAGATTCAAGAGAAAAGATTTATATTAAAATACAAAATAAAAATAATGATGTCTTTATTATACATGGCCCTTTGAAAACTATATATTTTTTTTAAAAATCTGGTATAAATGTCGCTACTTTAAAAATATGAGATTAAAAAACATCAACATTTGACTTGTGTTTTAAATAAGCAAAACGTTCGTCCAAAATACTATCATGTAGATTAATATGTACTGTGAATTTTCTTAGTCTCGATGAAATGTCACATAGACAATAGGCCAATAAATTATCAATGATTTAATGAAGATATATGCTGACTAACTTTTACAGGAAACCAGTTGAAGCTATTGTCTATTTAATAAAAGGACACGTTAGAGCATCAGTCCTTTTAAAAGTACAACTAAAAAGTTCTGCTTACGTTAGGGAGTTTCACAATAATGATCCTGAGATTTTGTCCCGAGTTTTTGTATGGTTGACATAACTTTTTTATTTCTTTAGCAAGTTTAGTTCTAATTGGGTACGGAAAGAGAACTAATGCTCATGAAAGCTTCAGTTTATCGATTGTACAGTTGCCGAAACTCACGTACGTTATTGTATTTCCCAACGGGATACGAATAACCCACACAGAAATTGAATGTGCTTTTTTGTTGTATCTTTCAGTCATATTGCATTCTAATTTTTGATATATTTCAAGATTAATAAATAGATTGATGCTGTTTAAGAACATTGAAAAATACTTGTAAATATTGAGACATTATATACAAATGTCATATTTACAATTTTTCCTCTACATATAAATGTTTGTATCCATACTGGCATCATAAACTAAAAAGCCCTAAATCCAAAAAAAATTCTCATGCCTATTTTGATGCTTTTGCATGCGTCCTTTGAAATTATATTTTTAAATTGTTGCATAGATTTATATGACTTGAGCTATTCAATGAAATAAAAAGATTATTTTTTAAGGTTTAATTATAAAGTGTTAACCTGAATAATAAAATTTAAGATATTCATTCTTAAAACTTATAAAGGAAAATACTATTCTTATTGTACTAGAAATATTACAGTCACTCCAGTTTGCAGATAAGGAAAACTTAATAATAAGGAGTATATTTGAGTACATTATCGTTATCTTACAGGATGTAAGCTAATAACTTAATTATAACACGATTAAACTTTAGTTCTCAAACTTACAAGATAATTTCTACAAAACACCAGTCACATTATAAATACACTACGACATATATTTTCACAATTATCTCTTTATTCGGTTCCCATGCCCCATTTCTTGTTTCCTTTCTTCAGCAAATTGAGTCCCTTCCGAGATTTTACCGCCATTTCGGAATTTCAATTAAACGGCTGTTTTATCAGAATACTGGCGACAGAATTACTGGAGAGATAATTACGCAGCTTTTGTTGCCATATTTGGTGGGGATCAGTAATCCTTCACTCGTGTATCATCCAATCTGGGAATTTCTTCCTGATGAAGACATTAAGTGGCTGCGCTCGTTGTCATTAAGAGTGTGAATGTGTGATAATTATTTTGCAAAAGGAAATTGAATTAACATTGTTTTAGATTCGTTCATTGATACTACATGTCATTGATACTATATGATATGATCCTTCATATTTGGAAGCTTTGATGGTTAAAGTTAATAGTAAATGTTATCCTACCGGAGTTTGTATACGATTGGATTTTCCATTTAGAAAACTTGAAATATTTGTGAAGTTCCTGGATTTTTTGGTTCCCAAATGGTTTATTTGTTAGAATTAGCCATTGAAAGTTCATACTTATCATGAAATAGACTATTTTCATCATAAATTATAAGATTGAAACATCATAGACTATAATACAGTTATAAATGCAGGGTGCTTTAGAATAAACTTCCTAACTATGAAATGACATAACTGCTGAACAAGTGGTACGCTGATTACAGAGCAGGAGTCGAATCTTGTAATGTTCTATGTTTGTCCTATGGGCACCCCTTAGAGCAGCGTTCGCTACAAACTTTTAGAGTGTATGAAACGTATGAGTTATGTTAGAGATTTTCTCGGGACTTATACCGAATACGCCAATAAATGTATCTTTAATTATTATTGAGTTAACAATATTAAGCATTTCTGAAAACAGAAAAATATTGCGATTTTTTTTTTATCTTCATCAGATCCCTCGTTAAAGTTGATATCAATTGTGAGACGGTGATGACCAAAACCGTTCAGGTTATTTTATGACAGAGTCGTTGTCTGCCTGCCGCAGTATTTGTTGCAGCCGATCTTAATAAATCGTCCAAATTTGATTCAGTTAAGTTATTCCTCTATTTATTCTTCATGATAACCATCTTGTAGGGCCACGTAGTAAAGAACTTTGCTCTACATAGTAAACACATATTATTTCGGATAAATTAAAATTATGTAAAAAGAAAAGTCCATACTAGGAAGCTTTATTTTTTGTTTTTCTGTGTTGCCAGCAAGCAACTAAAAAATCTGTCGTAGGCTCGATATGGCTCGTGGTGCCGCGTAGTGGTTGACGCTACCCTAAAGTGATATCGGTTGCCCTCAAGTAAAGATTGTTGTCCATAAAGTTTTCAATATTAAAGATTATAAAAAATCGTGATCGGCGGATATATTTTCTGTTTCTCACACCTCGGATAAGTTAAATAGTTCAATGTGCACATAAAATAAGTACTCGAAATCCAATTTATTAGTTTTGAATTAATTATCAAAACAAAACATGCATTTATGAATATAAATTTCTGGTTGCCCAAAGGACAACTGAGATTTTTGTTTAAGTTACCCTTTTAAAATCTGGTTGCTTCGGACAATCGGGAAACTGCAATTTTCTATCCCTGCTATAGAGGTATTGAGTTTTAAATGCACCACTTTGAAAAGGCCACAATATTGAAATATGGCATTATCATATAGTATAACATTCAATAGAGTTATAAATACATGTTTGATAAAAATTATTAATTCTACAACTTACTTTGATGTTTTTGTATTTTAACTTCTGGTTCATGGATTAGCGATTTAAAAGTACAATAACATTTAGTGTGATGTGGGCCGAATAATTTAAGTTGTTTCATGTATAGAAATTTCCTATATCTTCAGCATACAAAATGTTAAAAACAAAAACTACAATTTTCGTGAGGTGATTGATATAGGTAAACTGACTCAACGTCATGTTAAAAGGTGTTTCATTCTTACTGATTCATACAAAATAAACACATGAATTGCTGGTTAAAATATTTGTGAAAGTATAAAAATTGGTCCGACATAACTGTGTATCTGAATCGTTTCAACCAAGAAGGGAAAAAAAAAAAAAAAAAACTATTTTTAAATACTAATGTAATGTAATTTTTATCTATATACCCCTCGAAAATTAAGATTTGTTCAATAGCTATAATTTCTAGTTTAGCCTATAAATACGAGCCAAAATATGTGCGTCACTTTACATGGCAAGTAATTTCATATATTAGACAGCCAAAAACTTGGTATGTAAGCTTACTAGGTATACGTAATCTATGAGAATATTACTATGAACTAGAATTTTACATTACATTAATTTATGTTAATCATGCATAAATTTCGAGAAATAAACAAGAGCTTGTGTTGTAATAAATTGCAGGAATTCTACAAAAAACCAATGTAAAAGTAATTACAATATCAAAAACATAACTGGTAGTCTGATATAATTGTAAAAAAAGATATTAAGCTTATATTCTAGCAGTGGTTTTTAAAGTCCACTTTCGCACTCCAGGGAATTACTTATTAAATTAACAGGCAGCCGTTAAATACGTGATAATCCTTTTCCTAATTCAATAGTACATTTATTGATGAAGGTAGTTCTTATAGAATAATTGTCTAGTAACCAAAACCCCTCTTTTCAAAGAAGAAAAATCGTGTCTTGTTTCTGTTTAATTCATTTGTTGAAATATAAGTGGAAGAATATTATAAATTTTTCTTTGAAAGAATTTTTTTGTATTACATTCAATTGCAACTGTAAGCAGTAAAGAAACCTAGATAAAGTTATATAACCAACTGTTTTTTTTTTTTTTTTTTTTTTTTTTTTTTTTGGTTAATAAAAAGTATTTGTAAACATCTGTTAATACATATATAGGTTAAAAATAATTAACACCCTATTAACTTTTATACTCAGATAACTATTATCATATAAACTGTGTAACAATTTTTTTTAACTATCTTAAACTAACAGTCGTCGCTCAAATTCATATTTTATGGTAACTGTCCTTCCAGAAGAAATTTTAATGATGCACATTAAACATAAACAAGACACAATTTAAGCTAATGCTACATAAAATACTTTAATGCCTCAATGTCCTCTCGTTCAGATGGTATATTTGAAGAAAAAGGTGCTATAGTTGCCAGGAGAGATATAGTTGCCGGATCATCTGATTTAGTTTTAAATGACAGGAAAAAAATATGTTGGTGGAACCCACTAACGGTCATGGAATGGACGAAATTCTATAGTTGTTTTCTCTGCAATTTTTTTTAAAATTAAATTTCTAATTCAAATCCATAATTTTTTTACCTTATTTTTTATTTATGTTGCTTTAGATAGGTTATAGTTATTATCCTAATAGAAATATTTAAAAAATATTTTATTTTAAATTGTATTTATAAATTAAAAATGTTGTGTATTGCTGGAAAAACTGGGAATCAAATGACGTATATATACGTGCATGACCGTCAGTGGGTTAATAGTTTTAATCCTTTGGGTGAGGTGTAAAACTTTGTTAGAATAAACTAAAAAAATTACACATAAAAACAATTTTTTTAAAAAATATGTCCTTATTAACTTCATTGTCAACTTTTATGTATAATTCTAATTTATTTAATAGATTTTGAGCTTTAAATGAATTCTCATAGAACTTGACCACTACGAAGGAAACAATTGATTCCATGCCTTTAGCAATCTTTGTCTGCCCCTAAAACTTGACAGAATATATTATCATTGACAACGAGTTTATAGCCAAGTTTCAGCTTGATTGAATGATGGAAAGTGGGTGGATTAGCTTCCCGAAGATTTTTAACTTTCCACATTGGAGGCAATATAAAGGATTTAAAAACATCAAATTATTAACGATTATCATAAACTATAATGCGAATTAATTAAAACCACATTTTGAGACGAAGTTTAATTTAGTTTGAGCTTTATTTTTTTAATTTTTTAACCTAATAGAGTTGAAAATACATTTTTATAACAATACTAAAACAATGGGATGGAAATTTCAACTATATCAAAATATTTTTTTAAAGAATATCAGTTTCATAGTCCATCAAATGCTAAAATTAATTCTAAATATCTTCAAGAAAATTAAGCTAACGACCCAACTCACAAGCATTATCTATCATAATTAAAATTTTATTGAAGGCTATTTGAGAAGCGTGCTCAAATTCTATGACAACGACACTGAGCGGCTGCAAAACTGAAATACAACACCTAAGGTAGCTTTGATGCAGGGGACGCTTTGAAAGGAATTTCCTGGAAAACTCAGGAAATATCCGTTAGGAAATTACAAAGTCATGAATTATGGGTGAACCTAAGTCAAACTTATGGCTATTGTTATTGGAGCGAACAGTTATTAGTCATAAGTCAAATGGTTATAGAAGCGGAATTGGATTACTTATTGTACTTAATTCTGCTTAGCTAGAAAAGTTTTATAATGTAGCTTTTAGACATTTAGTTGCTAAGATTTAAACGATATTGTTATTGTAAGGGTAGTTTTTAACCTGTATTTAAGATGCTTTATTCTTCATGTTAAAGTAATTGAATATTAACTTTCTTCAAGTATATCATGATAAAATTAAGTTAATCCGTTTAATTTAATTCTTCAATATATTGAAATAAAAAACATTTTTAATGGGAGACAAGAGTCTCGGACAATCAAATCAGTTGTATTTTCATTCAACTTCAACGTGTTCTAAATTATTTAAAATGCAGTATTTTCAATTCATCTTTTGACTCAGTCAATAATAACATATTTGTTATGATTATTACTCCGATAATTTTATTTTATTTTATAGATTTTTTTATGAATGGAGCCTATATTCAGACTTAGAATTTTAAAATTATTTACGATCAACCTTTGGTTAGGTACATTTTTGGGAATAAATATACAATAAATTTACATAAAAATTTTAACAGATGCAAATAACTCTCGATTTTAAACAGTGAATCTATTTTTTTTGCCTAATATATCTTTAAAATTATATTCAAAGCAATAATAAAATTAGTGTATACAAAATTTTTCATTTTTCACGACAAAATATTGCATAAAATATTTATTTTTCCTAATTTTGTATATAATCTTGTGTATTTTAATTATCATGGAAAAAATTAGATAAAAGTATTCAATAGAATTTGAGAAAAGAGTACCCAACTAAAAATTGCCATTGAAATTCTAAGTCTCAAGCGAGGTTGCGGGTTCGAGTCCCGTGTTAGGCATGGAAGTTTGTAAATGTATGTTGGCTTGTCTAATGACGAATGTTTCGGCGCATTATAGCCCTCGTGTTGCTGACGATGCCAGATAATCTGAAAAGAACCAAACAATCTAGTCTCAAATGTAGGCTTATTACATATAGCATACATAAAATAAAATAAAAATTGGAAATGTAACATTAATAACAAATATGTTATTATTGACTATGTCAAAAATTAATTAAAAATATTGCATTTTAAATAATATTTTTTTTAAATTGAATGAAAATACGATTGATTTGGTTGTCGGAACTCTTGTCTCTCCTTAACTATTTGTCGATTTTCTTAAATCAAAGGTTAGGTTGATGTATCTGTCGAAACTCAAGTTAGAAATAATTCAACTTATAAAAGCAAAGTTCATAATATAAATTCTTTATATGCATTGTCAGTTTTTATGTGTAATTGCAACTTATAGAACTCGGATCAAGTTTTCATAGTGTTTGGCGCCAACCAAACGGTATGCGAGGTTGCGGGTTCGAGTCCCGTGTAAGGCATGGGTGTTTGTAAATGTATGTTGGCTTGTCAAATGACGAATGTCTCGGCGCATTATAGCCCTCGTGTTGCTGACGGCGCCAGATAATCTGAAACCAACCAAACCAACCATTGTGTTTGTTCACTATGAGAAGAAATATCCATTTTGAAGAAATTACTAACTTTTTTCCTTTGAATACATTGCCATCTACAAACAATCTTTTTTTTAAAGTTTCAGCTTGAATGGATAAGGGCAAGTAGGTTAATTTTCCCTACCAAGACTTTACCTCGTCATAGGAGGAGTTTCAGCCCGATTGGATGAAAGAAAGTAGTTTCATTATAGTAAACTGAAGAGCCAATAGAGGCGTGTGTAAAAGCAGCCTACTAAGACAGTCACCAAAATTTGACAAAATATATTGTTACAGACATCGAATATATCTGCCATGTTTCAGATCGACTGGATGAAGGCAAATGTGTTAATTAGTCATCCGAAATTACAATAGTAGCGTGACAAAAGGGATCTTTTACTGACAGTGACAGACTTTAAAACATGATATAATGCATTCTCTCGATAATGAACATATCTGCCAAATTTCAGCCTTATTGGATAACGGCAAGTAAATTTATTAGAAATACGAAGCAACATTAATATCGTGTGTAAAATTGGCCTAACACTCATAACTAACACTCATAATCAAAGTAAAAGGATTTGAAAAAATGTTTAACTGATTTTTTAATGTGGAAAATACTAATAATATGAGGTTGTATAAGCTAAATACATTTTTATACTTTTTGACAAAGGTAATAATTTTTATGGATTATATCACTTCACGAATGCAATTTTAAGTTTTTTGTGTGTGTACTTGTTTAAATTCGATGCCTTAAGTTTTGTATTATTAGCTCTTTAAATATTTTGTTATCTTTAAAGAAAGTATGAAAATTACTGATTAAATTATTTTCTTAAATGTATGAATGATTCCAGCTAAGTGATTAGTTAAAGATATTTTGACTAATTTTAATTGGTTAAATTGGAATGAAATATAATTCTAAAAGCAGTTTTGAAAAGATAAAGTTTATATTATCGAATCTAGCTCTGCTTTTTAGCCTAAACAAAAATACTCATTTAGTTGGTAATATTTAAAAGTTTAAAACAATATATATTTATAAGAATATTCAGGATTTACTTTTTTAAAGTGGTAACTTAAGTCTCTTTTCGATTTAATAAATGAGTTAGTAGAAAATATGATGTTCCTCTGAAATATTTTATTCAAACTATAAATGGAAAAATAATTACTCATATGTGAGTTTTATCTTCAAGTTTAAATTCCATCATTTTCAAAATCTAAAGAGCAAAGTTGATGCTTTAATTATAATTGTTTCATTGTACTGAAATTCTAATTATTCTTTTCTCTATTTCTATATAAAGGCTTACTTTAAAACGAAGAGAAATTATATTGTGGTGTTGTACTTAAATATCTGTAGAACCAATTAAAATATATTTTTGAAGTTTTATGAAATAATTTTAAGATAATAATTCAGACGAACTGTAAATTTCCAGTTTAATCAAAGCTGAATAATACCACTGCTTTAGTTTTATCAAACGAACAATAATCTCTAAGAATTTGAAACCTCCCAAGTGATTGTCCTTAACGTAGTATAAAGAGCACTAACATAAAATAAAAAAATTGTCAAAATTCCAATTTCCCAGAATTTAAATATAAACAATAATATAAATTTATTTAAACAATAAATTCAAGAACATGATTTTTGTAATGTAACATAAAGTAATTATTCCATTCGATAAAAGATGCGAAACAAAAATAATTATTCCCAGTTTCGTCGTTTTATTTTATACCAGACGATTAAAAAAAGAACAATTCCTCTGGAAGAGCGTTATCTTCAAATTCCAGGAAAGTGAAACAATTAGACTAGTAACAATACACCTCAACTCTTCTTTCCAGAATTTAAATCGATGAAACTTTAGCGCAAGTCTTTTGGTTTAAAAGTAAAGAAAATGAAAAATACAATCTTGCGGTTACTTTATTGGACGGAAGAGCAAATATACATTCGACGGCGAAGAGATAATTATTAAAATCATAGAATAATTCTTTTTCCTATATTTGGCGTCACGTCTGACAATTGAAATATTTCGCTTGACATTTCAGTCCCGACGCCATTAAAAAAACGGAAGACAAAGGAAGGGTTTTCTGATTGGTTGAGCGCGGAATACCAATCAGCGCGTATCTTAGAACCCCGCGAATTGCGGCCTTCTTTTTTTATTTCCGCTTTGGTTGAGGAAATATATTGGATTTCCATTTTCCGTGGAATTGTCGCCTTAGAATTTTCAAAGCAAATTCGTTTCTTATTCTTGGAGAGAATTTTATTCTGGAAGCGTCTGAAAGTTACTTTGGAAGTCATTCATCTGGTATAACATGCTTAAAAACTTTTATTGGTGTAAAGCATCTGCTGAATTGGATATCAAGTTTCTTTTGCAAATCAAATTCAATGAACATGTACAAAAAATAATGTATTATTTTTTTGAAATGAAAAAAATAAAATAAAATACTTCTTTAATATTTGAAGGAATATAAGAAACACTTTGTGTATTTTTATTCCATTTTGCTTTATGCGTTGGAGTATATATTTTATGTATCTTTTCCAAAGAACTGGGATGCAATAATATAACATATAACAATATTCTATTGTAGCAAAAGACTTATCAAAAAATTTTCTATATACTTTTAAAAAGAGAAATTACAGTTGAGAATTTTTTTCGGCACTTTTTTAACAATGAGCTATCATTTATGCTCAATAAATAAAATTAAAAAACTTAAATCAGAAAAAAAAAATAGTTTTCTAACAATTTAATCATTCAGCACTTCAGTCTTAGATATGTAGTTTGAACCAATCTAGTTGGAATAGTTCATCAATTCATATATATCCAGCTAATCGGCAAAAAATTTCATTTACAAAATCTGAATAAAATATACAAGTAAACAAGATAAAAACGAGGACAACGCCATTAAAACTAAACTATAAAATATGCCACAATGGAACATCCCTGCTATTTCTTCCAAAATTTTCTGGATGTCTAGTTTTGGCTTGGTATGGTAAGAACGGCATCCGGCCCAATTCTACCACTGTACATCTCATTACAAATTCGCACACTTCAAGTTAGAAGCATAAAACTTAAAATAGGTGCCTTTATAAGCTAATTAGTAAAGAAGTTTTATGTGGTTAACGGGTATTGTATAAAAATTAGACTGTGTCTAGAGCCTAACGCCCCCCACTCGCAGAGGCTCGCCAATTAAAAAAAAAAGAAATGAGTTTTATTTGTTGTATATTTTATTATTACAAAATTCTACAAATTATTAAATTTAGTATACGAAATGGTTTTTGTGTTTTATAAAAAAAATACTCTGGCTAAAAATCTGACTACATTGGTTTTGCAATGTGAGGTATATTCGATGCTGATTTGAATGATAATGTTTACAAAGACTTCGTGCTCTATATTTTAAGGATAGTAATTCGTAATTTAATGATTTCAGGATCACGACGCAAAAATTTAATTGACAGATGGTTTTCAGTTAATATGTATTTTTAGTAGCAATCCGCAAGCATAGAGAGAAGAGGGTAATTTCTCTAGCTATATAAATTGTACTTAAGTTGCCTTATTTTCTAGGTATAGACATTCTGTTGAATTGAATATAATTAATTTGAAATGGGAGTTTTTAAATATTTTTTCAAAAAGAAAGTAATAACACAAGTATGTCTTTATTTTTGGTCGATGAAACTTTTTACACTTCACTATCTTATTTTATTATATGAGAAATTTTCTAATTTGAAATTTTTCGATTGAAATACTTAGTTCAGAATTTATCGGAATTATTTTAGGATTTTGAAGCATCTATAATAAAGTTATATTACTTATTAGATATATAGTACACATATTTTTTTTCAGGAAATATTATAATTTTATTTCTTTTCCTCTATTCTCTCGTAATTATATTCTGTAGTCACTATAAATCAAACTCTATTCATGTCAGTTATTTTTTAATACATGAAAAAATATTGTTTTGTAGGAAAATAAGTGCTTATCTACGAGTTTAGCAATTACACTAAAAATAAGTTTAACATACTGTTAAATTTCTATTTGTACTGCAATTCAATGGATAATTTACTACATTTTCAAATTTTCAAGTGATGAATGGTGTATGTAGTTGAAAATGATCTTTTCAGTTTAATTTAAGGATATTTAAGATTATAAATTATAATATTTTTAACAATTTTAATAAAGTATAAATTTTAAATGTTTTTCACTTTAGACATTTACCAATAGTGATTAACATACATTAAAAACATATAAACTAATTTTAAATGTAATATAAAAATGTATTAGGCGTTGCAGGTAAGGCGTAGATTATATCTTTTACATGTTACAGAAATACCTATGTGAACTATAATCTTTTTTCCACCAAGCTCCATCAAATGCAATTAGTTCTCAGAGTAAAAAAAAAAAAAAAACTCTTTTCATGACTATTTAAACTAAGAGCTAATCACCCAAGCGTAAGGGCATCTGAGTTTATAAAAAGAGTGGAACGGTATAAAAAAAAACTATTGCAAACAGAATCAAGTGTTTATAAAAAAAAAAAGGGTTTCGAACATTTAATTTACGCCTAGCAAATTAAAGAATAAAAAAAGTTAGATAAAAAAGCTAATAATATTCATTGCACCTTTGTAGTGAGCTTCTGTTTTTTTTCGCAATGTGAAGGATTTGAAAGAGCTTGTAACTCAAGGAAAAGAATGCATAATCAAGAAAATTGATGGTGAATAGAAAATGTTGCTGGTGATGAATAGGGGTTGAAAGAATGTAATACCTTTTAACGATTGAAATATTTTCACTTTATAATTTTTAAAGAAAAGATGGAAAAGTGTTTCATGAGTAAGATTTATTTTTGTTTTCAAATTATAAGAAAAATTAGTAATTTTTATTAATTACCTAAAAAATATTGGATTTGAAGCGGATTAATTTTGTCGTGTATTTATATTTTTAATTTTTGTTAGAGAGTTTGGGATGATATCACCAAAAATAATTTTTTCGAAATTTTGATTACTTTTTATTGATTGAGTTTAAATAGTTTCCGATTTTATGTAATGGTATTTAGTTATAAAGTCAAATCCAGTGTCCTGAACTATAGAGTATAATTCAAGCCTACTTGATACGTATATTTAATCACAGTACAGTTTCAATGCAGGGCAAGTATTTTGGTGTTGTTTTGGGCTATACATTGCAAGATGTGTTTACTTATTGTTCATTGTTATTTAATTTCATTATTAAGGGAAAGACAGAAGAATGTTTTTGTGATTGCTTTATGTGGAAGTGTAGTTTTTGTTTACATTTTTATTTTTTTTTTCGTTTTTTACAAATAACTGAGATGTTATTTTTGCTTAAAATTATCAGTTTTGAAGCGAATTGATCTTATCATGTATTGATACTTTTAGTTTGAATAAGAGTACTGGGATAAATCGTATATGCGTGCATACCTATACAGTCTAACGCTGCTGAATATAGCTTAATGTATATTCCGTACTTCAATAGATATTCAAACTAATCTACAAGATATATATTTAGGTACATAGTTAGCACTGCGCTAATATTCCATCATTGGAAGTTCCTTGTGTGTTAGAAATGCATTGTGCCATAAATTGCAGTATAGACTAAATCATTGTCATTACTATTAATTTGTTTTAATGATTTTGAGACTTTTTATAAAATAGTGTAAACTAAATTTATTCTTTATATTAATTTCGATCTCGTGTGTTTGTATGTGGCGGACAAGTCTTCGAAGGGCTAATTAAGCTACTATCGAGTTTAAACATTGTAGATAGACTCATTGTAGATGCAAGTTTTTGGGGAAAGTTGTCAAAGGCACGGAATCATTGGTTTGCTTCGTGAACACTAAGAAAAGTTGATATGAGTTCAAAATCGCATGAATGAGTTGTAATAATATGTAAAAGTTGAAAATGAATATAAAAGATTAAAAAGTAAATACTAGTTTTATTTGTTAATTTTTTATTGTCTTGCATTCACTAATTTCGATATTTCTACATCGACGCAAGTAACCAATTTCATTTCTGTAATATTTTTTTTTACGTACCCCCTCCTCATTCAGCATATTTATTTTTGTAATAAAAGCAACAACAAAATAATTTAATTTATCTATCATAAAAACATCTCAACAACTTTACACGTCTCCTAGACAACTTAAAAATTCAACGAGTAAATTAAGTTATCTTTTTTTTTATCCAAGTCCACATACTATATATCTTTCACCCATACAAAACAGCACATTCTTTCTCTCATCTCATTTACTGCTTCTTCATCGCCCAGGCAACAAATTGCTAAATAAATAAAATTCCGGCTACGGAAAACAATATGGCGGAACCTCCAGGCTAGGAAAATAGTTAAGTTTAGTTGCACAGTGATGTGTGAGATCACTGGCAGGGTAGATATCAGGGTGCAGTAGGCATGGTAGATATCAGGTGTTACCATCCAATATCTTTTGATCCCGAGCCATATATCAGAGTTACCACCTCATTTGGAAGTGTACCGGATCGGGCACAAAATATTGGCGCGGAGGGAGTTTTTTTTACGATCTTCTTCGTGTAATCTTGCTACTCTCACTCAGGGAAAAGTTTTTGGAGTTAAGGATGAGTTCTGGACTTTTTTGGCGTGTGTTTAACTTTTTTTTCGTTTGGTTTTCACTGTGAATTTTAAAGAAGGTGTTTTTTTTGTTGTTGTTGAAATGTAGATTTTGGTTTTTTTCGTATTTTGTTGATGGGAGTTTTTGAAAGTGACTTATGCGAAGAGATGGAGTTCCGCTATGTTGTTTGGGAACATTGGATGTTTTGCTAACATTGAGTTTAAGTTAAAAAAGGTGATATTTAATTAGGCGACACCGATGAAGTTTGAAAGACTGTTAATGACAATGAAATGGCACAGTTTTGGTCACTTTTACAACAGAATATATTTGTTTCCCAAAAAAAACCTTTTTTGGTCTCAGAATAACTGCTGATAATTTTAACCAAATTTTTAATTCAATGTTCAGTTTTAAAAAATTGAAATGTTTACAATAATTTTAGTACTTTCCTCAACAACACAAAAATTGTTTGCCAATTTTGCGCAATACTGGAATAAAATATATCGAAAGTTTTTAAATGTTGATGTCTAGCTTTAGAATTGATTAATTTTTATTTATAAGAAAGGCTGGACGGCAAAAATATGTATGTAATATTTTGACATGACTAGTTATGAATAGAAAAGCGTATTTTGGGACCATGCTCAAGTTTTGTCCAGAATTGTCTAATCTTTCAGATCTCATGATTTCGACATGTTACCTTGGGTTTGTCTGTTAGAATAATAACTCCCACCTTACAGACTACATGGTGGCAGTTGCTATAGAAACAAAACTTGTCAGTTTAGAATAAGGGTGCTTCATGCAGAATATTAATGACTTAAAAGATTACAATAAGGCATTCTTCTTGGTGAAGAGAAATCTTTCGTTTCAATCAACCTATTTTGATTATAAAATATCGCCATTGTGTCATCAAGACGCTCAACAAGTCAATACTGATATCTTTCTCCTGGAATCTCCAGTGGAAAATGAGGCTTGTTTTCTTTCCATGGCAACAGACAAAGCTAGTCTACTTGGCGGGAAGATTCTTACAAATAGACAGATATTAACTATTGAAGATTTGCTCAACTAAATTTTTTGCACGTTTTCTTACGAATATAAAGAGTTCTGATATTTTATTTTTCCAAATCTGTATTACACTGTATACTTTACATTCATATTGTGCTTGAATTAAGTTAAGCTTAGAGTAATTTCGCTTATTAATTTCTCAGAATTTGACTTGATCAGGAGATGAAGAAAATCCATTTACACCGAATACATTTCTCAAATAAAACACTAAATCTTGCGAAAATGTGGGAAAAGGTAAAGCATTGTCTGTTGAGTTGAGGAGTCAAGCTCGTATTCGGACGGTCATGGGTTCGATCCTGCCTCTTAGAAAATTGGGGGATACGATAATGGGGACAAAGTGCACATTGAATTTGTCAGTTCTTTTATGATTAGTGTCCTCCCATTGGTGCAATGACGTTGGTTAGATAGGTGCTCGCTCACATATCGAACACGTTATATGATCATGTTCAAAACTATAGGGATATAATTGATTGGGTTTAGTATTTAAATGGGACAGAAATAAACAGCCAGAATTTGTTTCATTGTTCTTTTACCTCGCATATTTTTATTGGTTGAATTATAACTGTAAAAGTATAAAATTACTTAATAAGTTATGGAACTTATTAACAGGTGAAGAATAAAATATAAATTGTTAAATTAAATTTTTATTGTTTACATTGTTTTCTAAAAATGGATTTACTGTAAGTTTTATATAAAGAACATTATTCCAAAAACATTAATTTATTATTTAAAGTGTAACACTTTTTAGAGTGATACATGTGAGAAAAATATAAAATATTGGTACTTATACTACGAGCATTCAAAAGCCAATGAATGTTATTTTATTTTGATTACTTTCATTACAAATACTTTATTCGTTCATTTTTTCTTCTTTTTTACTTTAGAACAATTACTTAGCTTTTGCTGGGGAATTTAGAAACAGGAAGAAAAATACAAACATATTGTCAAATGAAAAAAAAAAAAAAAAAAAAAAAAGTCACATGCTTCGAAATAAAATTATTCCCCCTCATTTTCTTTTACTGCGTTTTGTGAATAAAATCTGAAGTATTCAAACTCGATGAATAGAGGTGCCTATTAATTTGAAGAGAGAGAGAGTTGAAAACTATGAAACGAATGAAAAAAAAAATTAAAAAAAAAAAAAAAAATGGCGAAACATAAATTTGATCTTGAAGCTGCTTCTCCAATTACTTTGGTAATGTACATTTTATTTTCTGTGAGAAACGGTGTAAGTCAGGAATGAAAAGTGTGTAGTATAACTGCATTGACGTGAATATAATATGAAAGGAATTGGTCAGATGATAGCCTCTAGTATATATATATAAACCGTATACATATTGTATGTTTTACTGTACAGATATCTACTAACAATTAGTATAAATTTTTTAAATAGTTTCTAACCTAATGGCTGTGTGGTTAGTTTTATGCTCTTGTATGGCAAAGGTTCCGGGTTCGAGACCTGAGTTAACTATGGGTATTGATTGTGGTTTGGAATCCACGCTAAGCTGTAGGATCCTCCCTGATTAGCCGTTATTATGCTCACAAAAATAGATCGTTAAGCTTATAAATTAATAAACTTTTGCATCGGTGCATATGCATTACAAATTACAAGGATATAATAATAGCGTATTAAGTGTGTGTACAAATATTTTATTAATTGTACCTTTATAATAAAGACATTAATATAAAAATTATATATATAACTCATTTTTAATAGTTGTTGAAGGTATACTGTTGTAATTGAATATAAATGGTTAAAAAAGTTATACTAGCATTCAATGATGGATTGTTTTGTAAATTGTTTTTAAAAATTTATGTTTCTTGTTTTACTTCTTTGGAATATGTACTATACATTAGAAACGAAGATTTTTTTTTTAAATGAAACTGCATACATCAAACATATTTTTATGTTTATCATTGAGAAAGTAATAAGGCTTTGTACTAAATTTTATATTTATTAGAAATTGGTTAAGAATTATTGGTACTAAGTACTTCTTATTATTTAAAACTGTGTCATAAATTGTTTTAAATTACTAATTATCTATTACTGATAGTCGAACAGCAGTCAACTATGTCAGCTAACTCGTTTCGCTGACTCCAGACAGATAAACCAGACCTTTTCTCTGAAACAAACCTCACACATAAATGAATGTAAAATCCTTCGCCAAAGGGTGGACTGAAATTTGATAGAAAAAGTTAATGGAGACATTATTCCGGCTTCTTCCGTTGGCTTCTACTCTATCCATTTTTTTTAATCTATTGGTTGTTTAGAAGTTCTTGGTTGTTCTTCATTCAGTTGGCATTTATCTGTATTTTCGCTTTATTCCTGGACACCAGAGTTGAAAAATTAAAGTCTGCTAAAGGAGACCGATTCAAGAGCTAACCTAATCTTAATCTCTAACTGTCATTTCTTGACAGTGCATGCTTGGTTATACTAATAACTTAACTGCAACTTCTATAGCTCATAAGTGGCTTATGCTTTCAAAGTCTATGAAGCCAAATCAGTTGCCACCAAACTGTATCTAAACTGATGCTTTTTCATTGTTGCTCTTTGTTACTAGTATAAGCTAAATAGTTTGGGGAAGGTTGCTAACATAGATTTATATGGAGTTGTTAGGCCTTGTTTGGCTTCAAACCAATAAACTGTTAAGGGATCAGTGCGTAGCTATTGATTTGAACTCGAAGAAAGCTTAACAACCATCATAAAGGTCTATATTGACAACTCTCCCCCAAATGAATTATCTATTGTAGTAATCAATAGCAACTTATTACACTTAATTATATATAGGAATAGTGTGGTGGCTATTTATTTGCCCACCTGTCAAGGCTTCAACTGGTCGAGAAGAGAACACAATAATAATAATACTTACTGGTGTAGCGTATAGAGAAGCATGCTGAGGAACTTTTGTTTTGTGGACGCTAAAATAAAAATATTGTATTTATTGCTTAAAATAAGCTGCCTATTCCTCTCTTCAATGTCCTAAATATTTCACGCTTTAGTTTTAAATAAAACTAGTTAATATTTATAGGATGCTTACGTATTATCCAATCGGCCGTTAGTAAGGAAGTTTTCGAAACGGATACCCTTAGTCCGTCGAAACGGTTAGCCCGGGTGGATGCCTGGTCCGCTGTGCAGGTAAGGTATTTCACGGTAAAACCTCGACGCTTTAGCGTGCCGAACCTAACTTTTGAGTAGCCAGTCAGCTATTTTTTTATTTTTATTTATCTCCAACCGAAATTCCCTGACGCTGAACAGGATAATACGGAAGTACCAAATTGTTGTTGTTTCTACTTTATTTCAAGACATTAAAAACTCAAATTACGCTATAACTAAAGTATAAACTATTATTCTTGATGTATATAATTTTATTCACTAAGGAAAACATAAATAGTACTTCAACTTCCTCACTAATTAACAAGCTTTTTAATTAACAAAACAATTCACAAATTTTATATTCTAATTCTATGAATCGGAAAAAAAGTCAGATCGGAAGATAAAAGTTAATTTAATTAAATAAAAAAAAAAAATGTTTGACAAAAATATTTATTTAGTATCATGGAAGTCATTAAATTAAACTTACTTTATAATATCATTATCAAAACAAGAACATGACACATTTAGAAAATACAAATGTGCAAGTTTTAAAAGAACTTTAGTAACAACACTTTTACGCCCCCCTGATTGTGGTTAGAGCTCTGGCGTCACGTGCAAAAGGTTGCGAGATCGAATTCTGGGTTAGGTACATATGTATGTTGAGATTCAGAATCTACGTTCAGCTGTACATCACGGTCAATGTACACAGAAATACGTTGTTGAGAGTACGAACAACTAACTTCCAAACTATCTAAAACTCTATTTTGGACTTACGTCACTACTCTTGCAAGTGAAACATAGTTGAAGATGCTCTTAATGAGAAATACTGATGTGTTTTTTTCACCGCAACTGTAACATTTCGGTGATACTAGTGAAGATGAAGATATTGGATACTCTTTTATTTTTTTGAAAAGAAGTTGATGATCGAAGTAATCGATTGGTTTTCTATTGCATTGGATATATTTTATTAGACACGTTTTATAGCCACAATAAAGAACTGGATTTGTTTTTCAAACTTTTATAGAGATAAGGAATGTATGCCTCATTTTTTTGTTGTTGCATTTGTCATTCTCTTATAGTAAGTGGATAAAGGTAACTTTTGTGTTTTTTTTTATATATGTCCTTTTTATTATAGTATATTTTAAATAAAATAAATCTGGGTTCCTTACGAATTTTTCTACAGTAGTATTTAGTTATAAAATTAAGGTTGAAAAATTTGTAAGTTTTTGAAATTTCTAACTAAATGTTGCGCAAGATAATTTTTTTTTTTAACATTTCTTGTTGAATTATTAACATATTTGTTGGGTATTTTTTTCATTTTAATATGTTCATTTAATATGTTTTTCATTTTAATAGTTTTTATAAAAATATGACACAACAGTTGTTTTAAATTTTGTTTACTCAATCGTGAAATTTGAGAGATGTATAATACATAACTGTTTTAATTAATTTATTAATGATCTAATAATAATCTAGTAGTTTAAAAAAATAAATTTAAATAAATCTAATAATTTTAATTAAATATTAATTTTTATGCATATAAATACTTTAAATTTATAAATATTTCTTATTATATGTATCTGTAAAATATTTTTTTAATATTTTGATAAGATTTCTTCAGTTTTTGTGTCTTTTATTTAATTATAGTATAATTTGGTAAGAATATACTACAATTGACATTTTTTTTAAGTACTTATTGTGTAAATATTGAATGAAATATTTTAGATGAATCTCAGAAATATGAGTTTTGCATTCAAATCTAAAGAAACTCTAAATTTTTTATTTATAATTTGATTTGACATTCACTTATTTGTTTATGATTTCAAAGACTCGTACTATCACTTTTTGAAGTTTGAGGGGGTCTGAGTCTCAAAATTTGAAAAACTGTCATGCTTTATTTTATTATTGTAAAAAATAATACAGATATTTTTAGAAAAACGTCACGAAAAGTTTGTTTCTATCATTAGTGGAACTCCAAATATTCAAGTTATTGTTACATGACAACTGTATTTCGAACGAGCGATTTGAAACTTTAAAGTTGTTTTTCTCGGTAATTTTTTTTATTATTTATTTTTATTTTTATTTTATTTTATATGGATGTAACATAAAAACTACCTATTATAAATACACTCATGTCCATAAATTAAGGATAATTCAGTTTTTTCCTAATAACTTCTCAGTGGAGCAGTATAGACACATGAAATTCACATCAAAGAGGCATATTTATGTAACATATCTATAAGTAAAACAACAAATGCAAAGTGCTTGCTGAAATTTGGATTAGAGTAGTGCTTCCTTAGAGGGACGATATTCATATTTTTTAATCCTTTATCCAAAGCAAAAGTGGAGTAAAATTTGACATAAGTTTCAATAAACACGATTTTGAAATAGATATTTCAGACTTAAAGACTTGTCTAGATCAAGTTAACGTAATTACAGTGAAAAAGTGGAATTTAATTATCGCGCTCTGGGGGACCTTATTAAACAAATTCAACGTATTGAGCCTAAACACCAAAACTCTTTTCCCACAAAATCGTTATCTTGAAATAACATTTACTATGAAATATAATATTCCCATCTTTCTACAGATCCTCTGATGTCCAATATTACTCATGATAGTAAACAGTATCTGATGTTAAAAAGATTTGGTCTTTGGGTGCAATATATTTAATTGGTTTAATTAACTCCCCAAGAGCGCAAAAGATAATTAAATTGAAATATCAGTTTCGAAATCGTGTTTATTGATATTTATGGTACATTTTATTCCCCTTTTGCCTTGGAAAAATGATTAAAATATGTATATCGCCCCTATAAGTAAGCCAGATCACTCCTCTTATCCAAATTTCATCAAGCATGTGTGGGACGATTCTACGATGAGTATTTTGTAAAGATTTAATGTATTGAAAATTTTCCATCACTTGCAAACAGTTCAAATGGTGGGACGAGCAATTTAGCCACTAGAATTTATCAAGGACCTCATGTTAAGAATGAGAATACAGTGCCAAGTAAACATTGATTTCAGAGGAGATCATATCTCTCATTAAAAGTCAACTCCATGAGTTCCCCGATTTTTAATGTAAATGCATCTGTACAACTGCACACTAATGGTACTCCATTCTTTTGCATACGCCCCCACTGAACACTTGCATTTCAATTTGCGACTGAGTTATTTTACTATAGATATGTTACATAAAGATGTGTCTTTGATGTGAATTTCATGTATCTATGCTGCTCCACTGAGAAGTTATTAAAAAAAACTGAATTATATTTAATTTATGGACATGAGTGTATATAAAACTTTCCACAATAATTTTTTTTATATCTATCTTTGTCTTCGGAAATTGTATATTTTAATGTAACTTTTTTTTTTATAGTTTTTAGAGCTTTGGGTTTTATAATTCTTGAAATAATATTTATTTAAAAAAAATTAATGTTTTATTGGATAATCATGAAAACAATTCATATAAGGAATTATAAGAAATAGTTTAATACGAAAAATGAAGCATTTTTTTTTAAATTTTAAATATATGAACCTTTTTTTTAAACATATCAAAAATCAAAAAATTAACTAAAAATAAAGATTTATGATTTTTGAGTATCTGGTTCCATTAATTGTGAAACTAAATACAATATATATTAAACTTGTATCACTAATAGTGAGTTTTGCCGCATTGTTTGTAAGCTGCGTTCGCCGCACTTATTGAGAAAAATATTCAAACCCCTAATGTACAACATTTGTATCAAAACTACAAATTAATTATATGTATCCTGTTACACTCCAATTTAAACTGTTAGCAAATTTTGCAAGTGTAGTCAAACGACATTCATAAGTTGCGTACTAGGCTCTTTTTAAAGAAAAGTCATAAAAAAGACGTAAAAATCATAAATGTTGTAAAATGTATTAAATAAACTATCGCATTCTGTCCTTTCAACTTTGAAAAAAATAATTTTAAAAAATACAAGGAAACCTCAAAGTTAAAGTTGATAGTTTTCTTCAAGAGGCAGATTTTGTTTTGTATAATAACATGTATTTAAAGAAGGGACCAATTGATTCGACAAAGTATAGTTAACACAAAAAAACATTTTTTTTTTTTCTATTCTCTTATTTTGAGTTATATTGATAATGAATACTTTTTCTATATTCACTTGCGCATAATTGTTAAATTTAATTTGTTATTTAAAAGAGGAAATAATTTAATTTTTTAAATCATATGCAGTGGCAAGGGTTGTGTATATAGCAATTAAATATTAAAAACTGGCATTTTAAAGATTTTGATCAGATTTAGTTGTGATTAGATGACTCATATTTTTATTGTTTTAATTGCATTAAATAAAACAATTTTTTATAAAACTTGTATTTTTTTTTTTTTTGGAAAAACACATTTTTCTAAATGTAGGGCATTTTATCTACTAACATAAGTGCGTTATTACCTAATCGTAGATGAAAAGTGCAATATTTCTTCTGTTTCCGCTGGAAAAAAATTTATTAGAAGATGTGGCGGTAAATCCGTGTAGAAGCAGGATTAAATTAGAATACACATTTTTTCAGGAATTCACATAGAACAAAATCTACACACATGCGTTAAAACCAAGTCTTAAGAAATTTGCATAGTAGATGAAAAGTGCAATATTTCTTCTGTTTCCGCTGGAAAAAAATTTATTAGAAGATGTGGCGGTAAATCCGTGTAGAAGCAGGATTAAATTAGAATACACATTTTTTCAGGAATTCACATAGAACAAAATCTATACACATGCGTTAAAACCAAGTCTTAAGAAATTTGCATAGCAGATGAAAAGTGCAATATTTCTTCTGTTTCCGCTGGAAGAAAATTTATTAGAAGATGTGGCGGTAAATCCGTGTAGAAGCAGGATTGAATTAGAATACACATTTTTTCAGGAATTCACATAGAACAAAATCTACACACATGCGTTAAAACCAAGTCTTAAGAAATTTGCATAGTAGATGAAAAGTGCAATATTTCTTCTGTTTCCGCTGGAAGAAAATTTATTAGAAGATGTGGCGGTAAATCCGTGTAGAAGCAGGATTAAATTAGAATACACATTTTTTCAGGAATTCACATAGAACAAAATCCACACACATGCGTTAAAACCAAGTCTTAAGAAATTTGCATGGGAGATTTTATGCAAAAAGTTTGTTTTCATAAAAAATATTTGTTTAAGTAATCGACCTCAACCAAATAATTTTAAAAGAAATATAATTTTATTATAACGTCTTGTTTAGTAAAAATTCCCTTTAATAAGATTTCTCAAAAGTGTTTTAAATGTTAAATTGCTATAGGGAATCACCATAATAAAATAAATAGAATCAATATATTGCCACGTTATAGAAAAATCAAGATGTCCAGAGTTGTTAAATTCATGTGTATTTCCATCTTTTAACAACTTATCAAATTCAGTCATCCAAAACAAGTTAAAAGTTGTCTGACTTTTCAACTTTTTTTGTTCTCTTTGTATTGACATTTCTAATTAAAGTAAGTGTTAGAAATACCCACAATATGTCAAATGAAAGTTGACGTGAAAGTTGAAATGAAGTTCATTCACCAAAATTCAACCGAAAGTTAGGACTAAAAGTACAGGGAATGACGACTTGCCGTTACTGAAGACTGATAAATTCTACACTTGTCATGCATGAATTTGAAGACATTGATATATGGGAGTAGTAGGGTTAAATATAATTTAACCAGAATGGCTTAAAATTAATTCAAAATAGGAAGTTATCTTACAGTAATTTTATAGGAATTCACATATTGACTGGAAATATTGGGATTATAGTACAGTTTTGGAACATTCATGTGTCTTAAAGAGTTTTCCACCACACCAGGCGAAATTTTTATTTAAGTAAACCTATCAAATTCGCAAGGTTTATGTCAACCATAACAGATAGGAAATTACTGATCTCTAAGAATTACTTCTGGACATCTTATGAGTGGTTTCTGCTCTGCAAGCAGATGATGTAATTGAATAGATTCCCCCTTATATGCTTCGTAATAGGTTACCCATGGTTAAAAACACATTCTAACTAGTTTGGGTGAAGTTTGCTAATATCTCTCTCTATGGTGGTTGTTAAGCCTTCTTCAGTTTCAAGCTAATAACGAAGCATGCATTTTTCAGAAGTTGTAGTTAAAGATTAGTTGGAAATGTTCAGTAATTAAATGTCAAATTTTACGTTAATTGTCTAATGCGCTGCATCAAAAACATTTGTAGACGCAGCTTTATTTACACGGTGCCTTCTTAACGATCCAATTTCTTTTTTTTTAAATCTTTTATATTAACTTCGATATTTGTGTGTATGTATGTTTGTGGGTATGTTTTTCGATGGCAGGAAAATCTGCGGAGGCCTAATTAAACCCCTTGGCGTCATCCAATCAAGCTGAAACTTGGCAGATAGATTTGATGTCGATGACAATGCATTCTATCAAATTTTGGCTGCTCTCATTAGCACTGAAAAGTCGCTTTTACAGAATACGAATAAACCAATTTTCCGTCATCCAATCGGGCTGAAATAATATTTAACCAACCATTGAAGAAACTCTTTCCTGTTGCCAAAACTTTTGCGATAAGTTAATTATAAAATTGTTTTAATCAGAATAAATAAATAATATTTGGATGTGAGTGCACAAATTCAGTTTCATTTTAATAAAAAAAAATTTAAACTTAGTTTGCCGCACATTTTTCCGATATAAATATTTTTGATATCGACGCTGTGTTAATGAATATAAAAATTTTCAAAGCATAAAAAAGATTTTTTAAAAACTTTGATTTTACGGGTTATATTATTTGTCTTGTCTTGAAGTTGGGTAACATTGGTTGCGAAATATCAAAAAGATAGTTTCTGCTATGGCTTTTAATAGTCAAGAACAGTAAACAGATGCATTCATCTTACCAATAAGTGGGTATTAGTTCCGAAGCGTTGTAAAACACATGGATTGTGTGAAAAGCTTTCTGAAGATTATCTAATGGTCTGTGAATCCATTTCGAATAGTTTGTTTTCCGGAATTGATCCTTTCAAGGAAGTTACGATTCAAAACCCTTTAGAATAATGTGTTTCTTTTTGTCTTTGAGTATTTAAAGCGAATTTAAACTATCGTAAAAATAAATGAGAATTTGCACATAGTTTAAAGCAGTTTAACGTGCCGTAAGGAACAGCTATTACGCCAAGTAAACTTTATTTTCAATATTTTTGACGAAAGCCTTCAATTAGAATTGTTAAGAAATTTTCAAAGATCTTGTTTTAAATAGGTTTGATAATATTTGATGAAAAATATTTGGTACTCATTTCTGTATAAAAATATTTTTAAGTTATTAATTTTAAGAGTTATTTAATGTCACGAACTTACTCAGAGGGATAAAACTTTTACAAAATAAAAACTGGTATTTTGTTCTTCATCTCAGAACAACAGCGAACCTTCTATCAAGTTTTACCAAAAGCTTCGGTGCTTATGACTTCAAATACGGCGATAAGTCAGATAAAAGTTATACATAGACAAATTAGCACTGATAACTTTCAAAAATGGCTCAAAACCTCCAAATAAAGCAAAATTCCATTTAATGGCAGCTTTCATATCCTCGTGTGCGAACTTTCCAGAAAAATTCAGAGTAAATAACTTGACGATCAGAACACGCCGTATAGTTGCGAAATATTTTGATTAACTGACGTGTTGCCAACTTTTTCAAGCCTGTATTATAGCTGTTAACAAATAAATTAAAGAAAATATAACTTTTAAAAATCTGTACACCATCTATAATTACATACAGAAAAATTGTGTTACATTAATATACACTATCTGGCCAAAAGTATCCGGACATCCCTTAAAAAAGTGGTTATTGCGAGTGACTCAATTTGATACGTAATTGGAAGCTATAAAAGTGTTGGTAGTGGTTTGTCAGATTGTATTTATGCGTTTGTGAGGCAATGAGTAAGTCAAAGAAGCTTAGTGAGTTTGATCGTGGCAGAATAGTGGGATGCCAACTCTGTGGGAAATCAGTTCGAGAGATTGCGGACATTCTACAGAAGCCTAAATCCACTGTGAGTGATGTAATTGTGAAGTGGAAACGTCGAGGCAGTGAAACAGCAGAAAAACGAACCGGTAGGCCGAAAACACTTGGTGAACGCAGCCGCAGAACTCTGAAAAGGGTAGTGAAACAAAATCGCAAGTCCTCGTTTGTGGAAATTTCTCAGGAGTTCCAAAGTTCATCAGGCGTTAGTGTTAGCAGCAGGACTGTCCGTCGAGAGTTAAAAGACTTGGGATTCCATGGTCGTGCAGCCGATCACAAGCCGAACATCACTCCACAGAATGCGAAGCATCGATTGCAATGGTGTAGAGCTCACCGTCATTGGACTGTGGACATGTGGAAAACTGTTCTTTGGAGTGATGAATCTCGCTTTGCAGTCTGGCAGTCGGATGGACGCGTCTGGGTTTGACGGATGCTCGGCAAACGTTTCTATAGTGACTGCATTGTGCCGACTGTTAAGTTTGGTGGTGGAAGCATAATGATGTGGAGGTGTTTCTCGTGGTTTGGCCTGGGTCCGTTAGTTCCTGTGTTTGGAAACATGAACTCTGAGATGTATGAGGACATTCTGGACAATGCTGCACTCCCAAATCTATGGCAATATTTCGGGGAAGGCCCATTTCTCTTCCAGCAGGATAACTGCTCCATTCACACATCGAGGCTTGCACAGACGTGGTTTGACGAAATGGGTGTTCAAAAACTGGACTGGCCTTCTCAGAGCCGCCCCGATCTAAATCCCATAGAACACCTTTGGGACGAATTAGAGAGCAGATTACGTAGCCAGCCAAATCGACCATCTTCACTGCAAGCACTCACTTCAGCTGTGATGGACGCCTGGACTGCAATTCCTATGGTCACCTATCAGAAATTAGTGGAAAGTCTTCCCAAACGTGTGCAGGCTGTCATCGATGCAAAAGGGAGACCAACATCATATTAATATGTGCCTCAGGACGCTCTAAGTCCATACCACTGGGTGTCAGGATACTTTTGGCCAGATAGTGTATAAAGAACACACTAGAAGGTATTTTTATAACGTCTCAAAGAATTTTTCTTCATAATTTGTTTCCAACTTAAAATAATTTTTCATCGCTACGTTATTTTTTATATTTACGGGTGTGCAGTTAAAATAGTTGAAGTGCAAATATCTGATTTTTTATGCTATACATTCCAGCGGATTTTAATTTATTTAACACTTTTAACATTGTAGATGAATTATATTTTCCCACCTACTGCTCGGAAGCTCACACCAAACCTCAAATATTACAATTCTCATTGGTTTATCTTGTGTACCAGGTTTGCTTCACTTAGTAAAATACTACACGACTTCCAAATACTTTCTAGAATAAAAGTTTGTTAAAGTAAAAATCGATTGAAATGTACAAAAGTTGAACTTCATCACAATCATTCTCAGTTCGAAAAATAATTTTTTTTTGTAGGCCTTCAGTAGATGTCTATATTCAAATGAAATGATTTAATTGGTTTTTTCTCATTTTTTTTTTTTTTTTTTTGTAAAGATCACACAATATTGAAACGTCATTATCATCTACAATCTCTTTTCCAAAATTTAGTCCTTTAGGTTGAAATATATTATATAAAATTTCATGTATATTTTGAAATATCCTTTATTATATCTAATACATTTCAATTACAAAAATAAAGAGCATTTCCTTTTAAAAAATATTACTGTGTTTTTTTTAGTTAGTCACTAACACTCAAAAGTTTGACATACTTTCCTAACCACTAATGATTCAAATAGCATACATTGGGAGCAAAAGCCATTTTAGGATTGTGATTAGAATTTTTAATCTTGCTTGGAAATGTATTTATATCTTTCTGAGACCCACAACTGTCTGAAATATGATTTAAAGCTAATTTTTATGCATATTATTCTTTTGGGTCTATGTAACGTACTTTTAAAAATCAGAACTTTATGTACTCTTAGACAAAAAAAGACTATCTGCTTTAAGCTTGCGAAAATTCTGAAATTTAATTGTTCAGATGTGAAATTCAATAATGAAAGACTGCAAAATAATTTCGTGGAGACGTGACACATAAAAATACTTTACAGTTAGTGCACACAAATTTTGTTCGCGCTGAACATCCAGACAAACTGCAACGTGTCTTAGTGTCCATTGCTGGCATGTGCTTCGAACCAGCTTTTCGTGACGCTTCTTCTGGCAGAGGAACTGTTTTTTGCAGTTTCTTTACAGGCTCTACTTCGTCACAATCGGTGGAGCTATCATCAGCTGTAGGACTGAATTTGACTGTTTCATGCAAAGAAAAATTATGCGCTTAAACTCCGATGTGCATTTAAATGTTCGTGGGGTCTCAAGAGGATATATCTTAGTTACGATTGACTAAGTTGTTTGTTGGATGAACTGTTTTTATTGCTGTTATTACCCTCTTAAATCTTATTTAATTATATTAAATTTTATTTATGTTGTATAATTTTTTGTTATTTGAACTTACTTTTTAAATTTGTAGTTTTCAAAGAAAATGTATTTTCTTTACCTTATGGGGGAAGGGGGGGGGGATTGCTAATATATGATGACTAATGCAGCCTTTTTTGAGGAACGCGTTAGAGAATTTTATAGATTGTTTATAAAAAGAAATTCCTGAGTTAAAATTTCAAGATTTTATAAATGTATTACGATCTATTTAATACTACATTTTTTTGTGTGTGTTTTTGTAATCTGAATTTTGAATAAAAATTTGGTCTCTATTCTGTATGTAATCAAAGAGCTCTGTTTTATAACTCTTGAAAATATACACAGTACATATTACTAAAACATACAAATTCAATTATTCTACGTTCCTCAAAAAGTAATTGACTGGTTACAAAGCAAAGTTATATTTTCAGCTGAGGAGCTATTGGCCTGAAAAAACTCTTGCATTACAAAAATTTAACAAATCAAAGTTCAATTTTTATAAAGTTCTGATAATTGTATGTTGGTTTCATGAAACCTTTAATGGCACTGCAAACATTATTGTTTGCTAGTATTGGACTGAATTTGAATAAGAGTGAGAATCGCCTTCCAGGATGTCTTTTAAAAGAAATGCCATTCATTAAAAAAAACTAGAGCTAGGATTATTATAAAAAAAATCTGTTCTACAAATATGGAGTCCATTAATTAAAACTTAATGATATATTTGCAATTAAAGATAAGAACTAGTTGTGAAAACTTTTGAAAATTTATTTTATTCTGTTGCTTAAGTAAAAATTTTCGTATTCAATAAAATCCTGTTTCATACAAGCTATTGTAAGAACCAATCCCAATGCGATTTTTCAAAGAGGCATAAAAATGATAATAAAAAAAAGCACACAATCATTTACCAGTTATTTGTTTGGTAGTAATTTCACTTTCTTACGTCGTTGGAACAGGTTGAAAATTTAGTTCGGTACCAGTTAAACTGGCATTATTTCAAGCTCTAAAGTTTGTAGAAATCAAGAAATCATAAAACTTTTTAAACTGAGACCTAGAGTTTGCACCTACATTTTTTTTATTTAAGTTTTTAAAAATAGTTTATATTTTCTCTACCGAAGTTTCATAGAGAACAATTATAATTGGTATTCGAATCTTTTATGAGTTTTCTTTTTAGTCAAAACTTCATGAATTTTCCGATAAGTTTATGTCGGTAGTCTGTATAAATGTAGCTTCAATATAAGCACTGCTCACGAGAGCTGCTGTAGAGTTAGTGCTCTTGCTTCGCATGCTAAAGGTTCCGGGTGGTTTGAATGCTGGCTTAGGTAAGGATGTTCGTTGTGGCTCAAAATTTACTTTCAGCTGTAGATCCTGACCTTATTAGCTCTTATTGTGCACAAAAATACGGTCTTGAGCACACAAACAATCCAATACATATAAACACTGAAAGTGCAATCCATCTATCTTGCAACGAATGAATGTATTAATGTGTTCATCGATACAATGTCATTCAGAAAGGAATTCGTGCCCTTGAAATAACATAACTGAGCAACAGTAAGCGATAAAAAAAAAAAAAAAAAAAAAAAAAAAAGTCGCATGGCATATAATCAATTTTAATCCATGAAAATACAGGAACATCAGTGTAAAATATAGTATGATGGTTTTATAAACTTTAGTTATCAAAGTTAGTTTTACTGGTAAGTAATATGCGTATTTTATTCAAAAAATTAAAACAAGAAAATCAAAATAATATAGAAAAGATGATCTAATCCTATACTTTCAATTCTGAATAAATTTAGATGAAAAGAATCGAATGTAGCGGAAATTATTTCTTGAATAGTTTCAAAATCATCCGTTTTTCTAATGGAAATCATTTTCTTGCATTGGCATTTATCCAATTACATAGAAGAGTTTCTTCTGAGGGTGTAAGAATTGTTGAGGGCCCATTTTTCTAAATTCTGGGGTTTTCCCTCTTAGCTTATTAATCAACGTAGAATGAGGAATGTTGTATTTTCTGGCAGTTTCTCTTATTTTCCCAATATTTTCTCTTGAAAAAGCGTAGATTTCAAGACCTCTTCGGTGTACTTGAGAAAGGATTTCTTCCCCTCCATGAGTGTTTAATTTTAATGATTTCAGAATTCTTATAGCCTAGGTATATGCTTAAACCTATAAAAAAAACTTCCTTAATGATTTATTTAACTCAATTTCTTATCAATATTTAAGTTAATTTTCTACTTTAATTTTTTCCTGTTCATATTAAAAAATATTACTAAACATATATCTTATTCAATTAAGGTGTGAAAAGTAATTTTGATATTTACAAGGGTGTTAGTGATCTGTAAATTTTCCGGCTTATCTTTGACCAATGCTTTTCTCTGTCAACAGACCATTTGATCGGATTTTTTGAATTTTTCAAGAAATAAAACAATTTATAAAATTCTGACAGACATTTTATGTACCAGAGTGTTAGTTTAAATAAAAATTGTAAGTAACCTACATAATATTTGTGTAGGGTAAAGTGGAAGTATACTTAAAATTGACTTTTGACCATTTCTTGACTTTTTAAAAAGAAATTATGTTAAGAAAGTAAGCCTAGTATATTTAAAAATGATCTAATGTACACATGCAATAAGAAAATCCATCTTGGAGTTTAAAAATGACTTACTTTTGTATTCTAAAGTTGAAAAACTAATACTTAACACCCTTATCGACACCAATTAACTACAATGGTCAATTACTGAAAAAATCAATTTTTCTGAACAAATAGTAAGTGAAGATTGCAATAAAAGCATAAACCTTTGTTATCACTTTGTTTTTTCCCAGAAAATATGCAAGTAAATAAAAATTTAGTAGTTGACCATTTTGGTCAATTACTAAAAATATAACACTTAGCCTGATCGGTAATTGACCATCTCTTTTTCATAATTTGTTTATTAGTTTAAAGAAAAACTACTTGTATATTAATATAAAACAAACATAAATGATCTACATACATTATTTGTATTAAACCATTTAGGAATTATTCATGTTGATGCTAAAAAATCAAAGAGAAGCTAAACCACCCTTCACTAATAGTGTCAGTCACTCATATGAGACCCTGTGACATACCTTTGTGTTTGTTAATTTTTATCATCCAATTGGAAGCTTGGTTACCCCTATAACTTTTGACATTGGCTTTCATTAGTTATTGGATATATTTTAACCAATAAAAATTAGAATACCATCACAACAATTCTTGTTTACTTCCTTTTTGTGTCATTTTGGTCAACTACTGGCATGTGGTCAATTACTGGCGTATCACCCTACTTTGCGTTTAAAAGTAGTCTTCGACACCATTATTGCACTGGAGTCATAGAGATCGCCATTCTTCTTTTCACGTCAAAAGTCAAAACAAAAAATGATGCAGGTTCTCTAGGGTATCTTAGGTATAAAACTAAGCAATGCATCAGTGGTAATAATTCAAACTATTGCTTTTTTTTTTTCTCGTTGGCAGTCTCAGAAAAAAAAGAAGAGATTTTTCAGACTTACTGACGCGGGCCACTTAATGGAAAACGCGGTTTTTGGTAGTAAACACATTCTATTGTAGACAAATTAAAATTATTTCCGCAAAATTTGATTTTTGCTCTTCTGTACTGCCGGCGGGCCTGAGAAAAAGCTGTCGCGGGCCGCCTAGTGGCTGACGCTGCTCTAGATAGATCCAGTTGAATTTTGCTTTTTCTCCCATATAAAAACAAATGCACTTTTGAGCACAGTGCATATTTTTGGGTTCAGTTATAAGAGAGTTAATCCCGTTAAATAAAGTCTAACGTCCTCTTAACCATTCCAAAATGAATATCTTTACTACCCATTCCCCGTTCACTCGATTGACTAGGGGGTGCAGACTGAGAAGAATTCCACCTTATCGATCTATTGCCACAACCCCCGATTCACACGTGGCTGCGATAAATCCGGAGCCGCAACACCCCTTTCCAAACGATACCAGGCACAAGCCGGGGGTGACTCCGGAAGTTTGCCCACAACTATCACTTTTCTCTATGTTGTTACGCGTAAAGAATGTTTGCAGAGGAGGAGATTCTTTATATTTTTTGTTTCGGAAGGATTTTGCGGTTGGAAGCTGGGGGAAATAAGCTTCTGAAATACGGAGTTTTCTGACCTTTTAGGAGGAAATGTGGATGTTTCTGGAAAGCTGGGAGATTTGAGGGAAATGGTGGATGTGTTTCTAATCCTGGTTAGAAATACCAGAGAGCATTATTTTTACTTTATGGAGGTCGGATAAGTAAACAAAGAAGTGGGACAGTTTTGTTATAGTTTGTAACGTACAAAGATTGTTTGCAGATGATGTGATTTTATTTAAACTTTATAGTAATTGCTGAAAACTATGGGGAAATGTGTACTGTTTTGAATTTTGGATTTTAGTTAATTTTTTTAAAACGGTCATTTTAAAAAGCAGGTGTTCAAGTGGGGACTGATAATGTGCCTGTTGGGGGTTAAAACAAAGAAATAGTGGATGTGTTTCTAAGCCTGGCATCTCCACACATATAACAATAATTACTATAATGTTTCCCTAAAGTCGTATCATCTGAAAACAATCTTTATACGTTACAAACTATAACAAAACTGTCTAACTTCTTAGTTTACGTATCTGATACGTACGTATAAAATAAAAATAACACTTTCTTGTACTGTTTTAAGTTTTAGATTATATATATATATAGAGATATATATATATATATATATATATATATATATATATATATATATATATAATATACATATATATATATATATATATATATATATATATATATATATATATATATATATATATATATATATATATATATATATATATATATATATATATATATATATATATATATATATATATATATATATATATATATATATATATATATATATATATATATATATATATATATATATATATATATATATATATATATATATATATATATATATATATATATATATATATATATATATATATATATATATATATATATATATATATATATATATATATATATATATATATATATATATATATATATATATATATATATATATATATATATATATAGATTTAAAGTATCATTCGAAAAAGCTTATGAGTTTAAAGCTTGGCGTCCACTATCGCTAAGCAGAGCAGATCAGAGCAGAGTGGATTAGAACCAATTACAAGGCTGCCAATGTCTACTATAGCACGAGCCTCGAGCTACAATGAACTTTGACAGCCTTGTAATTGGCTCTAATCCACTCCGCTCTGATCTGCTCTGCTCTGCTTAGTGATAGTGGACGCCAAGCTTAAGTGTGACTGATAATGTGCTTATTGGGGGTTGCAACAAAGATTTCTATTTCATCAAAATTACATATTCGCGTTTGCTATTAAGGAGCATGTCCTTGAAAATAAATTATTTTATTTCATATAAGCCAAAAGGCTGTTCTAAAAATTATATTGATTAATTTAGAGTTTATCGGTATTTCCATAACCATTCCATGTTTTGTTATCTAGGGTTAAAACCTCAATTGCTCTTATTTAAAAATTAGAGCAACTAATCACCATAAGAGTAAAGCTTGGCGTCCACTATCGCTAAGCAGATCAGAGCGGAGTGGATTAAAGCTAATTACAAGGCTGCCAATGTCTACTATAGCACGAGCCTCGAGCTACAATGGACGTTGACAGCCTTGTAATTGGCTCTAATCCACTCCGCTCTGCTCTGCTATACTCTGCTCAGCGATAGTGGACGCCAAGCTTTACCTTGATCACTGACTTACTGCTCATTCTATAACGCTGTAAGATGATGCCATTTAATTGAAATTAATCAGACCTGCGCGCATCTTTTCATTTATTTCTGTTCACGTGGTATGGAAATTAGATTTTTGCATAAATTAATTAGATGCTGCGCGTGCATCTTTTCATTTATTTTTGGTTACGTGATATGGATATTAGATTGTTATTGTTACGAATTTTCTTATCACATGAATTATTTCAATTTCAATCTATCTTTTTTCTCACAGATATAATGAAAGTGGCAACAGTGGAAGAGGAAATTGTCTTGAGAAAAAAAAAATGGGGCTTTATAAGATTCTGTGGAATTACTATTACATGCATAAAATTAATTCCAAAATTCCAATTCCAACATAATTGCTTTTCACATTTATAACGGAAGTGGCATTAGTGCAAGAAAAAAAAAATTGGAAATAAAAAAAATGTATTTACCATTTCATATATATATATCAGAAATAATTTTCATTTACACAATATTAAAAGAAAAAGTGAATTTTCAATAAGTATTTGGTGTATATTATATTCACTATTTTTCAACGGGCACCTTTGGCATCTTACATCTTTCTAGTTCCAAATTATCAACCACAATACAATGCAAGTGTACTACTACTTGGCATACGGTACCATTAATATTGGAGTGTTATAAGTTCTTTTAAAACAAATATTTGTGGGGTATATTAAATAAAGATTATAGAAACACAAATGATTCCTAACCAAACGCCATTATAAAAAATAAAAACAAACATGCACTTCCTTTTGTCATAAAAAAAATGTGCTTGGTGTCTACATTTCTCGAGCAGCAATCCCAAAAGTAACCTTCTGAAAGCTTAAATATCCGAAAGGATATCGTTCGTGACATCCAGAAAAAATTCATTTGATCTCTAAATCGCTCCACGTCATACAATCTCAGTTATACCCTCTGGTATAAAGTAATTCTTGCCAGCACCTCAATCCAAGCGGACGAAAAACTAAAACTAAAATTCCATTTTCCAAAGGTCCCAAAGTCGCACACGTCATCTAGTCTAGATCTTCCGAATTTGAACTGCAGCGATGGCAACACCCCTGCTATTGATCGACGGTTTCAGTTAAACCGTCCGGAAAGAACGGTGAGGGATTGGTTCGAAGAACCGTTCCTTCGCCTAATTTTTTTGGCGTGAAGACTATTTCATGTGGTTGCCAATATATACGAACTATCCAATATTTTGAGTTTGTATAAGAAAAAAAAAAGAAAAAAAGAACAAGAAAAAATAAAGGAATTGGTAAAAACTTCCCGTGAGAATTTACGAGTGGCTGAGCGTTGAAAACTTACTTGGAGCGTATGGTTGGAATATTAGAATTTAAAAACTCAATTTCCTGCTTGGACTTTGTATGTATTTGAAGTGTATTATACAACCGGATATTTCTTCATAAACTTTTAAAGTATTAAAAACTTAATAATTTAATAAGAATTGAATTTCGGTCAGAAGTAAAATGCTCGATATGGGCGATTCTGAAATTAAGGCAAAATTTCAGTTCCTGTACTGGCTTAATATTTATTCTTTTAAGTGAGGAAATTGGTATTAAGAAGAAAAAAGTTTACATTTGATGTTTTCAGTCTTTATTTTACATTTTTTTTTTTTTTTTTTAAATCTAAAGAATGGGAAATGTAACCTCTATGGAATGTCCCCACCCCTGTTTTCTTAGTGTTAACTGAAGAATTAAATATAAGCAAATTTAAAAAATAGAAAAAGAATAAAAAACATCAAAAAGTTAGGATAAAAAACAGTACAAGTCCACGTGGGCGCAAAAGCAGCTCAACTGTAGAACTTATAACCAGTACAGACATAAATTAGAATTAGATATTAAACTGGAGCCCTTTACTAGTCTCTCATCAGGGAGTTCGACCAGGCGAAAATCTTTCAAAGGGGTAAGTTTTCGGGATTATTTTTTTATATTTCAATGCATTGTATATTTTTTGTAATGTAATTTTTTACTTACTCATTGTTTTGGTTTGGAGGCGTCGGTGTTCAAGAGTGACATCTTGGGCATTTTTGGGTCGTACTCTTTCAGAAACGCTTCCTGGAGGTTTTCGGCTGGTCGAACCCCCTGATGAGAGACCAGTCGGGGTCTCCAGTTTAATTTCTAATTTATGTTTGTACTGAAGAATTAAACATGGTTAAAAATATAATTGTGAAAAAATCTGGGTTAAACATTTATTTACTACATAAATAATTATCAAAGAAATATAAGTTTCAGTACATTTTATCACTTTATTTTAAGCACATAAGTTGTCCCTGGGGTGCTGAGGTAACCTCCATGGAATATCTTTAACTTGATTAAAATTCTACTTGATATTAGTACAGTCTTCTTTACCAGAGCTGAAGTGAAGCTCAAGTCAATAATTTTGTCTTGTGATGTTGTTGGATGTGCATAGTTGTATATTGTTTATGAAAAAGCTGTCCAATCCTCAAAAATCTGGTGAGTTCTTTTTGTTCATGTAACCTCCATGTTCAGTAAGGTTGTTACTTACAGTGTTATTGACCGTTAACTTTTATCAAATAGCCAATTTTTGCTCTAAAAGCTAAGCCAGTGTATCCTTAGTCTTTTAAGTTAGGTTTCAAGCATGGCAATCTATTTATTTATAACCTCCATGGTGTGTGTTAACCACGGAGGTTACAAACAAAATTAGAAAACTGTTTTTTTATAAATATATTTTTCCTTGACCTTTTTTTGAAGTAGTAAATGTATTAGTTTTATTAATAAGAGTAAAATTTCAATTTTGTTTTATCATTTTTTATTTTTATGTTTTTTACCTCTTCAAATTCCCTTTAATTTCCTAATCGTCCATATTAATTGTAATGACAGAGAAGTTTTCTTTAATGAAACTGAATTTTCAAAGATCTACGCACCTTTCTATTTCAAAATATAAAATTTAAATCTTTTTAACACAAGTAAATGGTGATAGTCTAAACACTGGGAGGAACTTTAATAGTTGAAGTTACAAAAAGACTTTTTTTAAGATGAAGGACTAATCTACAAGATGTTTCGTTACAAATTTCTTAAAATCTAATCAGTGGAAAGGTCGTTTGTGATTCAAGCAGAAAAAAGAAAGTTAGCCTATTATAGAATTGCCGACCAAACGGTATAGTGGTTAGCGTACTAGCTTCTAGACCGCGAGGTTGCGGGTTCGAGTCCCGTGTTGGCATGGATGTTTGTAAATGTATGTTGGCTTGTCTAATGACGAATGTTTCGGCGCATTATAGCCCTCGTGTTGCTGACGGCGCCAGATAATCTGAAAACAACCAACCTATTATAGAATCCTGCGGGAAAGATCACGTCCGTGTCATTAAATTCTTGTGAAACCTTAAATATCTGACTCCATATTTATAAAATTATCTCCTTTATGCCAACAAATATTTCCACTGTCTTTATTCACAATTTCAAATATCAACACACTATGATGCTACTCTCGTTGCTAACAAACCACAAAGCAATAATAAATTAAGCCAAATCCCCAAACGATAATACTTCTGTGTTAAGTCAGAAGTGATACGTACAACTGAGCTTAAAGTAAGAAATTTCGGTTTAAAGTTTAGCAAATTCATGTGATTAATGTTAACTTATTGATTCACGCTAGCTTTTTTAATATTTCTTGTACATACAAATATTAAACTTAACCATAAAATAGAAACATTGCTGAGTAAATTTGCTTCGTAGCAATAACTCAGTTTGATGAAAAAGCTTTCCCTGGCAGAATGCTAAAAATACCACACGATTTACAATATCGCCTTTCTTTTAACATTTGTCTATACGAAATTGCAATATTTTAAACTTTACAGTATAAACAGATTCGAGTCAAACAACGTGATTGAAAATTTACTGGAAATTTAGGCATTCCCCCTTAATCTATAAAAGGGAATTGTTCTTTTCAGCGATGCTAAGACAACAGCTATTTACAAAAAATTTAAAGTTCGTGAATTGCTTTTTTTGGTATGTGTATCTATTGATTATATTTTTTAGAGGAAGATAGAAATTTATTGTTAAAAGAAAATAAATAAGTTATATATATAAATGTCTTTATTATACAATATTTGTCTGGGAGCACTATTTTTTAAAAAATAATTTAGTACAGAATTCTTAAATATGGATGTTTAGTCATTGTCTATGGGATTTGCCTATTATAAAAAATTATAAATAAAAAAATGTGTCTGATAAAAAAAAATTGTGGAACAACTGTAGATTAGTTAAAGAAATGGTGTATGTTTTGAGGCTAGATGTTGTCGGTGTATACTGAACTGTGACGATACTCTTATCTGCTAGTCTGAGGTACTGTAGGCATGGATAAAGCACTGTTGAATTTCATTTTTCTCATTCTTTTAAAGTTAAAACTTATTTATTTAAAAAGCATAAAAATCAGAATTCTGTATTCATCTAATTGACAAAAAGGTCATCAATATATATACATATATATATATATATATATGTATGTATGTATGTATGTATGTATGTATGTATGTATGTATGTATGTATGTATGTATGTATGTATGTATGTATGTATGTATGTATGTATGTATGTATGTATGTATGTATGTATGTATGTATGTATGTATGTATGTATGTATGTATGTATGTATGTATGTATGTATGTATGTATGTATGTATGTATGTATGTATGTATGTATGTATGTATGTATGTATGTATGTATGTATGTATGTATGTATGTATGTATGTATGTATGTATGTATGTATGTATGTATGTATGTATGTATGTATGTATGTATGTATGTATGTATGTATGTATGTATGTATGTATGTATGTATGTATGTATGTATGTATGTATGTATGTATGTATGTATGTATGTATGTATGTATGTATGTATGTATGTATGTATGTATGTATGTATGTATGTATGTATGTATGTATGTATGTATGTATGTATGTATGTATGTATGTATGTATGTATGTATGTATGTATGTATGTATGTATGTATGTATGTATGTATGTATGTATGTATGTATGTATGTATGTATGTATGTATGTATGTATGTATGTATGTATGTATGTATGTATGTATGTATGTATGTATGTATGTATGTATGTATGTATGTATGTATGTATGTATGTATGTATGTATGTATGTATGTATGTATGTATGTATGTATGTATGTATGTATGTATGTATGTATGTATGTATGTATGTATGTATGTATGTATGTATGTATGTATGTATGTATGTATGTATGTATGTATGTATGTATGTATGTATGTATGTATGTATGTATGTATGTATGTATGTATGTATGTATGTATGTATGTATGTATGTATGTATGTATGTATGTATGTATGTATGTATGTATGTATGTATGTATGTATGTATGTATGTATGTATGTATGTATGTATGTATGTATGTATGTATGTATGTATGTATGTATGTATGTATGTATGTATGTATGTATGTATGTATGTATGTATGTATGTATGTATGTATGTATGTATGTATGTATGTATGTATGTATGTATGTATGTATGTATGTATGTATGTATGTATGTATGTATGTATGTATGTATGTATGTATGTATGTATGTATGTATGTATGTATGTATGTATGTATGTATGTATGTATGTATGTATGTATGTATGTATGTATGTATGTATGTATGTATGTATGTATGTATGTATGTATGTATGTATGTATGTATGTATGTATGTATGTATGTATGTATGTATGTATGTATGTATGTATGTATGTATGTATGTATGTATGTATGTATGTATGTATGTATGTATGTATGTATGTATGTATGTATGTATGTATGTATGTATGTATGTATGTATGTATGTATGTATGTATGTATGTATGTATGTATGTATGTATGTATGTATGTATGTATGTATGTATGTATGTATGTATGTATGTATGTATGTATGTATGTATGTATGTATGTATGTATGTATGTATGTATGTATGTATGTATGTATGTATGTATGTATGTATGTATGTATGTATGTATGTATGTATGTATGTATGTATGTATGTATGTATGTATGTATGTATGTATGTATGTATGTATGTATGTATGTATGTATGTATGTATGTATGTATGTATGTATGTATGTATGTATGTATGTATGTATGTATGTATGTATGTATGTATGTATGTATGTATGTATGTATGTATGTATGTATGTATGTATGTATGTATGTATGTATGTATGTATGTATGTATGTATGTATGTATGTATGTATGTATGTATGTATGTATGTATGTATGTATGTATGTATGTATGTATGTATGTATGTATGTATGTATGTATGTATGTATGTATGTATGTATGTATGTATGTATGTATGTATGTATGTATGTATGTATGTATGTATGTATGTATGTATGTATGTATGTATGTATGTATGTATGTATGTATGTATGTATGTATGTATGTATGTATGTATGTATGTATGTATGTATGTATGTATGTATGTATGTATGTATGTATGTATGTATGTATGTATGTATGTATGTATGTATGTATGTATGTATGTATGTATGTATGTATGTATGTATGTATGTATGTATGTATGTATGTATGTATGTATGTATGTATGTATGTATGTATGTATGTATGTATGTATGTATGTATGTATGTATGTATGTATGTATGTATGTATGTATGTATGTATGTATGTATGTATGTATGTATGTATGTATGTATGTATGTATGTATGTATGTATGTATGTATGTATGTATGTATGTATGTATGTATGTATGTATGTATGTATGTATGTATGTATGTATGTATGTATGTATGTATGTATGTATGTATGTATGTATGTATGTATGTATGTATGTATGTATGTATGTATGTATGTATGTATGTATGTATGTATGTATGTATGTATGTATGTATGTATGTATGTATGTATGTATGTATGTATGTATGTATGTATGTATGTATGTATGTATGTATGTATGTATGTATGTATGTATGTATGTATGTATGTATGTATGTATGTATGTATGTATGTATGTATGTATGTATGTATGTATGTATGTATGTATGTATGTATGTATGTATGTATGTATGTATGTATGTATGTATGTATGTATGTATGTATGTATGTATGTATGTATGTATGTATGTATGTATGTATGTATGTATGTATGTATGTATGTATGTATGTATGTATGTATGTATGTATGTATGTATGTATGTATGTATGTATGTATGTATGTATGTATGTATGTATGTATGTATGTATGTATGTATGTATGTATGTATGTATGTGTTCGATAGCAGTTATCTCTCATTTTATAATGCCCTTGTGCCAATAATATCCAATCAACCAACCATGAATTAGCACTAAAGAAGTTTTTTTCCCTTCTCTTGAAAATTTTGAAAAGTTACAGCTGGCTCCATTTCACTCTGAGCCACACATATGCTTTTTCTAAATCCTTTATATTAACCCTTTGCACTCGAGCCCTTTTTTACAGCAACTCGCGACATTTCGCGGCATTTTTGGCTCGGTTTGAGGTTAAGCATTCACTTCATAGGAACTAAACACAGTCATTGGTCTTGCATAAAATTTTCGCATTAAATCTAGTAGTTTTCTCGTGTTGCGGCATCCAATCATGTGGTGCCTGAGAGACGCCGCTCGAGCCCAAAGGGTTCACTTCGATTTTGTGTGTATCGGTGTGGGTGGATGTGAATGTTTGTGCCTGCCGGAAAAGTCTGCGGAGGCTTACTTGCTGTAATCCAATCGGGCTGAAACTTGGCAAATATATTCGATGTCAATGACAGTGCATTCTATCAAATTTGTGTGGCTGTCACTGTCACTAAAAGACCATTCTCGCACACGCTTCTATAATCGCTTCGGAATTTTAATAAATCCCATTTAACCGATCATTTGTTGAAATTCTCTCCTGTCGTCAAAATGTTTCAATCAAAATAAATAAAAGATAACTGAACGTGAATGTATAAATTCATTATGGAGTGAAGTCCAGTCATTTGAACTTTACTTTGTCTAAAAGCGTTTTAAGTTTTGTTTTGAAACCACCGACTGTCTATTTCTGCCACTTATAAAGTGCTTAACACAGCCAAATACGTCTCGTAATTTTGATCATCTAGAAGAATACGAGATCGAAATCTTCTATGTAAACCCCTCTCTCCGACCCCACCACACCAACGAGAGGACATTGAGGCCACGACAGATTTAATGTGCAACAGCCCCCATTGGTACACACCGCTATTTGGCGGACGGAGTCCCGAACCCACAATCCTCCGGTTATGAGCTCGATACCTTTTTAACCGATCATAGTTGAAACTCTTTCCTGTTGCCAAAATTATTTTAATCAAAATAAATAAAAGATACGCGTTTCTATTGTCTTAGGTCAGACATCACCTTTTACTCACGCTTTATTATCCAGATAAAAAGCTTAAGTAATTGTACATAAAAATTGGCAATACATATAAAGGATTGATAGTAAAAACGTTGTTTTATATGGGTTATATTTTTTAAATAAAATTTCATTAACCTATTAGATATTAAAAGGGACTAAACATAAAAAGCACATGGTTAATAAAAAGAAACAATACATTTTTTAAATTTAATCATTAAGTATTTATTGTATTATACAGAATAGTCCATATTCTTCAAATTCATATATAGACTATTAGTAAGTATAGATTAAAATACAAAGTTTTTAATTTTAAATCTTGTAGCTTGGATAAAAACTGCTTGGTTAGTTGAGTAAAATTCTATATTCTACTTTAAATTTAAAAAAAAAAAAAAAATATTATTTTGTAATATTTAAAAGAAAATTTCAACTAATTATAATTTAAGGATTTCGGCTTTAAAAATTTATGTTTAATCAAAATTGGATATCAAAGTTTTCACTTCATCGAAACTTCAAAAGTTTGCTTTTGTTTTCCGTAAAAATAAGCGAGATGCAAAAATTGATGTTAAAATTAATGAGACGCAACAATTAGAAATTAAACTCCCGAAACTATGCGACGTTTCGATAATGGAAAGCTTTTAAAGGGATCCTGCTTTAAAGGGATCCTGCTAACTTATTCAAATTAAGAAGGAGAAAAACAACAAAGGACGTTAAAAAGAAAAGTGCGATTTAAAAGAATCTAAAAGTTTTATGTGTGTTTATAAAAGAAATAAAAATAACTTTACGTTCATAAAGTTTGGTTATTAAACATCACTTTACTGTGTAAGTTGTTATACAGCAATGCTTGATTTTTAAGATTGTTAATGTTAAGAATTTTTCTAATTAATATTCATTTGGGGTGACATATTCTGAACTACTTGAGCTCATAATTAAAACACGATAATAAAATAGTTTTCAAATCGTGTACATTGCATAGAAAATATTTTCTTTAGTAAGTCTGTTTTTGAAGTAATTTCAAGAAAACTCCTAGATCATTAATTTCTAATTTTATAATATATTTTTTTTTACATTTATAAGAGGGTTTTGTAGTATATAATTTAAATTTAATAAACTAATAATAAAATTACAAGTGCAGATTTTATTTGTTGTCTTATGCTTATACTTACCAGTTAGACTATGCAAGCAGTATGGATGTTTGTATTGATTTGCAGAAGGCACTTAATGGATTCTTATATGTGGAGTAATTGTGAAGTTGGATAGTATTGCGATTCATATAATAAAATATGATTTGAATTTTTAATGGGTTTTCTTGATAAAACAAAAGATTTTAATTTTTCCAAATAATTTATTAGACAGAAATCGTTAGTGGTTTATCATAGTTGGTTTTTAATTTCAGAGTTACCTTTGTTTCTAGTTTCCTAGTAGAAATTAGCATTAATCAAATGAAGAGTCAGCATATTTGCATACAAACCTTTTTCTAGAGACACTGCCAAACGTGGGAGGAAAATTCCCACCTGTATGTAGTAACAGTGTTTTTATACGTATTTTTATTTCGAATAAATTCCAATTTGTAGATATAAAATGAAGAAAATACAGTATATCAAAACTAATACTTTTTAATATTTGCTTATGTCTACAATGATCAATTAATCAAAGAAAGAGAGTTGATTAAATAGATTTTAAAATAGAACATTAAAATTGGCTAGTATTAAAAACAATTGGTTATATTAGAATTCGTTTTGATCTGTATATGTTATTTCGCAAATTCACTGAGAATTGCATTAGTGTATTTAGTGCATGGATGTATTATACTTGTAAAGGTTCAGCTTAAACTTTCAAAGTTATTATATAGAAACTCGAACTAGTAATGTAAAACTGGGCTGGATGACTAAAATTGTATGCTAAAGAGAAAAATACATATATTAAAAGTTTAGCTAAGACTTTACAATTTTACAAACAATGCAAGAATATGACACAATTACAAAGTGTCATGGGAACATATTTTTGCCCTAGGGATACAGGACGCTATCTCCATTATTTCGGTTTTCATCTTATAATTGGGATAGCTTTTGCGTGTTATTGTATATAACATTAGCTCCTTTACGGCTTTACAGCAGAGATATTTATTATTAAAGGGAGATTATATCATTAATAAAATAACAATTACTTCAAATATTCTCTCAAAGTAGGAAAAATTAAATCGCTGAGATTCCTGTACGGGTGAATCGTTTTTGAAGGTAGAATCAATATATTGAAAGTTATACTATTTCAACGAAGATGGGTTTGGGTTTTGTGTGGGCTATCATTTACAATCTTAATAAAATAAAGCGCAATTTTTATAAATGTAGGAATATTATTTACTTTTATTGGAGATGTGTAAAAAAGCAAATATTAAACATTTAAACTGTTAAAGGGCAAAAATAAGCACTGTATTATCTGATTTCAAATTACTATAAATAACAAATCAACTATTATATATATAACAATAACAATCTTTAAACACCAAACGAAAATTGTGTTCATTTTTCCTCATTAGCATACTACTTCGGATGTATCTATCTCGAGTTAATTTGCATTCTTGTACCCAATCTCAAAACAATATTATTAAAGTACACATCTACAATCTCAAAGCGATTCTTATGAAAACTTTGACTCATTGCAGAAACAAACCTTAGTGAATGGGCTTTTCTTAGTGATAGCTTAAATAAATAATTCGTAAAAAGTCTTGCAATCCCCTATCTTGTAAAACCTTGTTACTACTCTAGAAGTATGCACTGGATCTAATTGTAAATTTTCTGAGTGAATGGATTTAAATGGCAGCTTGATAAAATTGTGAGTTGTCATCAGGAATTAAACTGGATCAACTTAGTAACATGGATGTACAGCTCTGGTTGTGCGTGAACATATAAAAGCTTCTTTAAGTGTATCTTCATTTGCGAAAACTTTATTTGTTATTTTATAATTTTTTTTCTGACAATTTAAAATTTATTCAGCTAAACGTGTCAATACGCAAACATATATTCTACACCAATATATTTTTATTTACTACGAATCAAATAACTCTGTATAATTAAGCGCATGATAGTATGCAACTTCATGTACCTCCCATCTCAATCCACATCCGCACACACGACTATTTCAAACACGATTATCTCAAAGAAAGAACTTATCACTCACGCCAAGGAACCTTCCTCAGATACAAAAAGAAGACAAAAAATAACACCATCCGTTATATTAAGGAAATTTTGTAAATATCCTTTCAGCAAGGCCTTGGCAGCTTTTTCCGGGGAGTGATGGAAGCAAGAACTTTTCCTTTTCACCCCCCCCCCCCCACATTGCAAAGGAAAGCCCCCCTTCTCCCCACCCTATAATTCAATTCCCTTAAAGTGAAAAAGAGATCTCTCTTTCAAAGATCCTGCGAATTTAACGACAGTGCGTTTGTCACTGGGGATAAATAGACTTCTTAACTGAGCGAGCAAACTCATTTCCTACTGCCTTTGTTTCAGCGTTGGTCTAATAAGCTGTTGATTTTATAAGGGAGGAACAGCTTCTTGGAATAGGAGGAAGATGGATGGGTGTTTTGATAAGAAAAATGGTTATCAGATGTTCATGTTTTTTTTTTTTTTTTTTTTTTTTTTTTTTATTGTCGCACGATTAATACAACAGATATAATGGAGATTACTCTTATGTATGTGATGAAATAGTTTCTATCAATGTTCACTTAATTTATTAATTTATTTTTATGTTGTATTCATTCTAGAGTTGAAACCATTCTCTCATAATCGAAAAAACATTAAAAATTCCATCTTCATATTAAAATGTGTTGATCTGTTTTAATTCTCAGACATGTGTTTTCCTAACATAGGATGAAACCTTCTCTGTTTAATACTAAAGATTCCAAGACTCGTGTGGCCGACCAAACGGTATATTGGTTAGTGTGCTAGCTTCTAGACCGCGAGGTTGTGGGTTCGAGTCCCGTGTAAGGCATCGGTGTTTGTAAATGTATGTTGGCTTGTCAAAGGAAGAATGTTTCGGCGCATAATAGCCCTCGTGTTGCTGACTGCGCCAGATAATCTGAAAACAACCAACCAAACAACCAAGACTAGTGACGTCAATCTTTCCTTAGGCGCCACTAATTAGAGGTCGGCGATATATCGATACGACGATATTTGTATCGATATTTAAAAAATAAAATAAAATATCGATACAAGTCATCGATATATCGATATTTTTAATTTTTTTCTATTTTTTTGATGATCATTTTGTAGTTCCATGTGTTTGTTCGATTTTCCAAATTCCCTATTCAAAAACTTAAAAATTAAAGTTTAAACTTGGCTGAGAGACAGTTAAAATAGCACCCTAACCAAAAAGAAAACATAATGTAATGGAAAGATAAGATCATTTATTAGTAGTCATTAACATAGAGCCGTTTCTGTTGCCATCGTGTGCCTGGAATTTGCATCTAATTTTAAATATTAAAAACATCTCTATCAGCAAAATATGCGGTAAACTACTTTTCAAAATTTCTTCTTTAAAAATAATTGTGAATTTATGCATTGACATCCAAATGTATTTTATTTATTCCGATCGATAATATAATTTATTTATAAAAACAATTTTTATAATTTATTTATTAAAATAATTTTGGCATGAATTCATGAAAAGTAGAAATTTGCCCCCAAAAAACTTCGTTTAAAACAAAATTAAAAACCAAATAAAAATAAAATCATGTATCTATATATCGATATTTTATCCATGCAATGATATAGTATCGATATTTATTTTGATCGATATTTCCGACCTCTACCACTAATCCTTTTTTCTCTGACACTCGATTTCTATCATGTACATAAGACAAGCGGTGCTATGTTCTGGTAAATAAACTGCGAGGATGGTTTACTGAACAATCACTAACTCGTTCTAACTATTACTCGCGTAATTACTTTACGCTATTGCCTCCAACTTGTGACGTGTTTTCCCCTGGGCTTATTACCATCTATGCATGTTTGTTTCTTAAAGGATACTGCAGTTTATTCCGATCTTGATGAAATTTTTCACACTTGATCTTTAAAACAAGAGAAATTCTTGGTGGTTTGAAATTTTGGAAAACCATTCCCATCTCCTTTTTAAACTCTTAAAGGGAGTTATCACCACTTGTACTTGATCTTGTGCCCTTGATCTCTAAAGAAAGCGATAGATTCCTAGTTACTTAAGGTATACATGTACATTAGGAATTGCGAAATATGACTCAAGTCTGCGTTTTTGATTTTTGTTTTTAAAATGTTATCAAATTCATTACCATTAAAATGATACCATTTTCTTTCTGAGACTCAAATTACTTTTTAAATTACAGTAGGTTTTGTGAACTTGTTTTGTATCACGTTCGTTAGTGTAGTAAACTTTAAACTCGTTTTCTGAAGAATGACAATTTGGTGTTATATGACTTTACGCCAACGGTCATAACTTCATAATAAATGGTCCGATTTACAAAATTCTAATTTGGTTTTGTTTACAATAGTTGTGAATGTGTTTTCTATATATAATCTAATATATATTGTTATAAACACATTTTTTATGCATATTTTAATCTTAATTAACTATGTATTTTCTAAAACTTTTTATTTAAAAACTTATAATTAAATAAATATTGTAGCCAAATTCAAAATTCTCCATAGGAACATGCGTCAATGTAATATCTCTTATTTGCAATTAAAATAATAGCTCTAGGTTAATTACAAGTGTATGTATATTCTAATAATGTCCTAATTAGTCATTTTAATTACAATTAGCTGATTAAAAAATTGACGGAAAAAAGTTTATTTATAAAAATGCATCATTTCTAATTTAGATATGCTGATAAAAAGTTGGAAAATTTAACCTAAAAATTAAAGAAAATCATCTCAATTGTATATGTATACCTTAAAATTTAGAAAAAATTAACTCCTGCTTCCCTTTTGATCTCGGGTATGATCGTTATTTGAAATCTGCAGCTTTATTCTGATCTTGATGAAATTTTACACACTTGATCCTGGAAACAAGAAGAAAATCCCCAGTTATTTAAAATTTTGAAAAACCATCCCTATCTCCCTTTTCGACGTCGAGGATGGTTTTGAAATATCCCAATTTTATTCCGATCTTACAGAAATTTTATTCACTTGGTCTTCGAAACAGGTGGAAGGTAATTAGCTACATGAGATTTGAAAAAACTACCCCTATTCTATCTTTCCAATCTCTAATAGGGTATGACGATATCTTGAGATTTACTTAACCAGTTGAAACCAGGTTTTCAAAGGCTCCTTAACTTTTTTTCTTCTTCTAGTGACGGTCCCAAATGCTTGCAGTCATTTGACCATTACCTGTAGAGATGGCCACTTGTGAAGAGGCACACAGTGGGAAGGTCATCGCTGCCCCTAACATAGAGTAGTATAGTAAATTCCCTGTCGAATATATTTTGTAGATCACGTGCCATTTTAAAGGTTAGAAAGAAGGATTTGTGTTGTAGAAATGTCATGCAAGTCAGTAGCCTTCCTCTTGTTTTGGAGATCAATATTGCACACAATTTCTTCAAGATCGGAAATAAACTGCAATGTTTATAATGAAAAATCCTCGAAGTTGAATTTAAATGACTCGCAATAAGTTAAAACAAGAAATAAGGACATTTTTATTTTATTTAAGACAAGTAAAAAATTATAAGCATTCTCTAATTAAACCCTTTTTTTCTTCTTTTAATGGCGGTCCGAAGTATTCAGTCACTTGCAAGTGCTCGCAGTTACTTAGCCAGCACAAGGCTAGTAGGCGATAGCCACTTGTGAAGGGGCATTTAAAGGGATGGCCATCGTTGCCCCTAACTTAAGTCACTACATCTCTAACCATGTCCTACCCCGGATTCAAACCGAAGCCCATCAGCGTGGCAGTTTGATGCGCTAACGACTATACCGAATGGGCGACAGGTTTCTTAACTTATCCAGGCTATATTATGTTTTTTTTTTTTTTTTTTTTTTTTTTTTTTTTTTTTTTTTTTTTTTTTTTTTTTTTTTGCAATAGTGGTGACATCGAGGATTGGGATCTAAAGGGGCATATTCATAACTTGCAAACGACTGAACAAATTTGAATTAGGCTGTACTGGTAATCGTCAGAACACACTTGTTTCATCTAGGATGATACCGGGTACTTCAACTAATAAAAACTATGCATATTTTTTTATACATAATTTAGTATTTATAGAGGAGGTAATCATATTTTTAGTATACCATAAAAATGTTCTTTGATCTAAATTTAACACATAATTAAGTTCATTCATGCAATTGCTACAGGATGAACAAAGAAGGAAAAATATGCATAAAACATAACTTAAGTGACCCAAGTGTGGGCACTACTCCTATTATGGTACTGCTGTAAAAAAAAGTTTAGTTCATAATTTTGAATGTAGCATTTTCCTACAAAGCAATGTTAACGAGGTGAAGGAGCGCTAAGAGTCTTCCCTTTTTGAAATTCAATTCTACGTAGCTAAGCAACGAAGCGATATTGCACGTGGCAGAAATCGTTCTTATAAAGTTGATTCATAAACGTGTCTTTCTCATTTAAAGCGATCGTACCATGATTATTAATTCATATTAAGAGAATTAAGAGGAGTTCCTTGTCACGAGTTCCCTTTTGTAAATTTTGAAATTTTGTTCATGACTATTTTCATTCAAGTGCATCTAGACCGCGAGGCTGCGAGTTCGAGTCCCGGGTAAGGCATGGGTGTTTGTAAATGTATGTTGACTTGTCAAATGACGAATGTTTCGGCGCATTATAGCCCTCGTGTTGCTGACGGCGCCAGATAATCTGAAAACAACCAACCAACCAACCAACCAACCAACCAACCAACCAACCAACCAACCAACCAACCAACCAACCAACCAACCAACCAACCAACCAACCAACCAACCAAGTTCAGCATTTTGAAGGGTGCTCATATTATGTGCAAGGCTTCCAAATATGAGCATAGGTTGCAACTATTTGATGTTTTTAACTCATTTATTTTCTGTTACCCCCTACAAGGATAATACATTGACCAATTTTTGAATTTTTATCAGCTGAAACAAAAATTGGAATTAGTAAAATGCTTAGAGATCCCCATATTTGGATCACTTACCTTATATTTGACATATAACTAGGTGGCTGGGTAAAGGGAGAAAATCGCACTGATTTTCCTGTCAAACTAAATGCGTCAGATGGAAGGTTAAAATCAAATACCTTGCAGTTTTACACTGAAATATGATTTCTAGCATTCATATTTCAGTGTAATTCATTAATTTTGAGTTTCACAGAATGCATACATTTTTAAATTTTGGATTTAATGTAAAACCATCAAGTAACACTAAAATACATCTTATATTTAACCAACAGAAATTTAATATTAAAAAAAAAATATTCCTTAATATTCTAAATGCACTCTAATTTCAAAAATACAAACACTTAAGGCAATGAATATTTATTTTGAGAAAGAAACAAAAACATTTCATAAAATAGAGGCTTTTTAAAAATTAACTCATCGTTGAATATAAATAAAAATATTGAGTACACGTGTCCCCAAAGTAAAACGAAACACTCCTGTTTTAAGAAAATTGCATCTTAATTCCTTAAAGAAAACATTTTTGCTGATTTGCTAAATAAGCAATTTTGAAAAACACTACATGATTTAATTTTACTCTGAAGTTTCTAAGCGCACGGCTTTTATAAGAGCACTTTGTAAAAATAACCAGGAGTCTTCTATCTCGGGTTCGTTTCTCTTTTTATATTTCTTGAGCGATCAATATTTTCTTTAAAACAAGATATGTTTACTCAAATTCGGTATTCAAACGACATGAGTTTCTAAACTGAAGTACGTCCTTTAACTAAAAAGTTGTAATAGAATATTGAAAAATGTTTATTAGGCGGTATTCTGAAGTATCAAAGCTTGCATGGCAAAGTGCTTATTTCAAGCAGAGTTTTTAGGACGCACTTTTAAAATATTTTAATTAAAGTTGAAATATTTTTAGTACAAGATTTTGATGGCTAAATAATTCATACTTTCCAGTCATTCATGGGACATGTCAAACACGTACATTTGAATAAAATCATGTAAAATAAGGATATTAGTAAAAGTATAACTAAACACTAAATTGATTTATAAACAACCTAAAATTAAGTTAGAAAGAATTTTAAAAAGTAAATATTATTTCAATATTCAAATATTTTCATTGTTTTTATCTTACATTATATTGTTACTTCAATATTGTTACTTCAAATTTGTTTACCTTGTTTTGCAAATAAAAGGACTTCGTTATTTTCTTTCATCATATCATAAAACTATTATGCAAATATTAATCAATTGTTTCATTTTTGGATCCTTATTATGTAAATATAATTGAGTGTTTTCAATTAAATTTCAATATTTAAGATTTACGAAGATTCATTAAAATAGTTTCCAAATAAATTTTAGAAATATATTGCTCTATACTAATATAGATTATGAATATTTATTATTTTATTGATATTATTATTTCAATATTCATAGTACGTAAGATGTAAAGTTTGTTGTATAGTGTACAACACAAAATCTGTTGTACGTATTTTTGATGCAAATTTACCACAAGTGTTATGCCACTTATGATACAAATTTGTAGTAATTCTTTTAAATTATATTAACTTCATCCAAAAATAACGATATAAGCTACGACATATCATACAGTAAAATTATGTTATACAAATTTACTCATCCATCTATGACAATGGATTACGATCGCACTATACGATTCAAAATTACTTTCCATTCAACGAATAAAAAATTATACATTTATACAACACATTTTTGAACTAACATTTTGCAACACATATTTATTTTACTCAAGTAACTTGTAAATTTACTCTCTTATTTTACAATATAAATTCCCACTTATTTTGATTTACAAATATGCAGTATATTTTGCAATACAAATTTACTCTTTTACTGCACTTTAAAAATTCTCCTCTCATTCTTTCATATACATTTTACTTTCTTTTTTGCGATACAAATTCTCACAAATTTTGCTATACAAGTATACTCTCAGTTTGCGATATAAATTTAGTCTTTTTTTTTTAGATACAAATTGACATTCTTATTATGAAATGCAAATTTACTTTCATATTTAAAGTATATTTTTGTTTCATAATCTCAATTTGTGGTACTCTTAAATTGCACTAAACAAATTTTTCTTATATTACACTATACAAATATCTCTCATTTTGCCTTATATATATATTTTTTTTAATCTTTTTAGCGATGCAAATTTAATTTCTTTTTTACAATACAAATTTAGTATTTCCATTCTACAATGCAAATTTGCTTTCTTTTTTTTGCAATACAAATTTTTATCTTTTTTTGAGATACAAATTTACTCATTTTTCTAAGATATGTATTGATCTCATATTCAACAGTACTATATTATTCTCATATTCTCTGATAAAAACAATCTTGTTTATTCAATGACAAGCATTCGAATACTAAACTATTCATATTAAAATATTAACAAATTGTATCATGCATATATTGGATCCCTTAAAAAATTTCACTACATCTACTAAAATTTACTATTAATATACTATTTAATTGTATTAAAAATTTATACAAATACGCATAGCATTGTCTTTTAATCATTAGGGCTACACAAAATCATACATTTTGCTACACAAATTCAATATCTTTTTTGCGATACACATGTACACATATTTCTAAGATATTAATTGCTCTTGTATTCAATAATACTCATTTGCTTTCATATTCTCCGATATAAACACTCTTGTTTATTCAATGATACACATTCGAGCACACCACGATTCATATTTAAATATTAACCAATTGTATAAATGCATAATATTGCACGTTTTAGTACACGTTTAAAAACTATACTAATATACTATTAAATTATATAATTAATTAATACTGAAACACATCCCATTTTCTTTTAACAGTTAAGGTGATACATTTCTACACTCTTATTATTTTGCTTTACAAATTTACTCTTTTTTCGAAGGTATGGATTGCTCTTACATTCAACACTTATTCATTCACATACATTCACTTATTCTCTGATAAATTAAAATTAATAACTATTTTTTAAAATATAGATATTTCAAAGTTATTGGGATTAAATTTATAATACTTCAAATAATTTATACATTTTATTTTAGACCTTTTAAATTTTTGCGGTGAATAAATGTATAAAAGTGAACTAAAGTAAAGATAAAAAGAACAAAAATAATATCAGGTCTATTCAAACTTTATTCAGCATAAGAAAACAGAAAAATACATGAACATAAAACCGTTCTTAAGGCATGTCCATTTCAAACTTTTCGAGCTCAGCGTTTGTGTTTGCTTATTCCTGTTTCTGAAATATTTTAAAGTATTTTGAAATGCAAACATATCTTTTGGAGCATATCTGATATCCACTTCGTTGGTCCTTGGGGAAGTAAGACAGAGAATTTCTTCTTTGAAATGGAAACTTTCTTCGGACATTCAATTTTTCTTGGAAATTGCAACTACAAAAGTGTTCCCTTTTTTTGTAGGGTGTCGAGAGATGAAAGAAGTAAAGCCCTAACTAATGCTTCCCATAAAATTTATTATTTGTTTTTCTTGATGTTGTAATTTGTAACATTAATTGGATAAGGTACCAGAATAAATTGTAAATTGCAAAATTTGATGAAAATGAGTATTTTTTTTTTCTTCAACTTAATACTCGGTAGGTTTAAAATAAAGTTATATTTTTAATGACATTTAAAATCGTTTTTTAAACTATATTTTTGTGAATTTACATAGTGTTTCAAGATCACTATCGCAAATTTTGAACCTTTATTTATGTGTACATAGTTTATATCAATGTAAGATATTTTTTCCAGCAGAAATAGCTTTAGTTGGAATCAAACAGTGGAATAAAATAAGGGAATTTGAAGTTTATTCAGCATAAAAAGGGAACCAACTAGGATCAAACACGGAATGATTGATTTTTAAGCATAGTTTGAATCTTGTTGTTTTTATAAATATTACGTATGTTTAAATATTTTCAAAATAATTTCTTTACAAAAAAGCTTTTGCTATTATATTTAAGTTTCTAGTAGTTTTTTTTTTTTTTTAATAAACTCAATCGGTATTATTTGTAATTAAAATTATATATAAATTGAAAATTGAATTAAGATTGAGGCATTTTTACACTGAATAAGTAGTTATATTTCAATTAATTAAATCTCCTCAAAACATTTAGACGTTGTGAGAAAATCCGCCAGGTAAAATGTTCAGCCAGAAATAGTTGTGAAATCTAATATTAGCCGCCAAGCGGATTACCAGCTTTACATAAAAATGGATATAAAAAAAAATGTTTTAAAAGAACTTTTGCTTCAAGTTTTAAAAATAAAATTGTTATCATTTTGACAGAAATTTAAGAAACTTTTGTGTTCTCATTAACATAGCCGGTTAGTGATCAGAGGTACGTGGTTCAAAACCAACTGAACGGGATACAAATAACCTAATTAAAATTGTTTTCTAACTCAAACTTGAAACAAGTGTTTTCAGAGCTTTGATGAACATACAATTTAAATGAAAATTAAGTAAATTTTACTTATTTCTAATTTACACTGATTAGCTCAACTTAAAGTATCAAAGAACAAAATGAAAAAAAAAATTCTCAAATGAAGTTTTATGGAAAACCAAAATATTCAACATTTTATTGCAGTGTTTATTGATGTCTCTTTTTCTTTATTACGAAACAAATTTATTTATAAATTCTCTTGTATGGTTCAGCTGATAAAGTTAACTTCTATATAAGTTATCAAAGTTCCACATTTTCATTTGGTGGTGAAGTATTAAACATATTTATTGAATTCATATAATTTTCCCATGGTCTCATTAGTAAGTGCTTGTGCAGGCTCTAAATGGTATTTTAAGAAGATTTTTTTTATTAGAACAGGCTTAAGATGGCTATTTACGAAGATTTGTTCATTTAAGTCAGCTCTAAACGATCCTTTATGAAGAGATGCTCATTTGAGCAAGATCTAGAAGTTTATTTTTAATTTGTTGATTAGAGCACGCTCTAGATGGTTCCTTAGGACAATTTGTTCATTAGAGCAGGCACTAGACGTATTTATGATTTTTTCTTTAGAGCAGGATCAATACGGTTTTATGATTTGTGGATTAGAGAAGCATTCTGTATGTTCATTTGAGCAGGCTCTAGACGATTTTAAATATATTAAGTTTAAATATGGACAGTGTAGAATACCATATAAATTACTTTTTAATAATTTTTTCTGAAGTGCAAAAAATAAACAAATATTTCCACTCTAAAAGAAATTCTTTAATAAAAAAAACATGTTTTTATTATTGAACCATAATAATAAAAATAGCACACAACATTTTCAATCTAACAGAAGGAAACTCTTTTGTTGATCTTCAATATAAGTCGAAACAATCCTTTTCCTGAAAGTCAACGGAAAAAAAAGGGAGAGATTTAGGGATTTTCTCTAATCTTAGCCTTACTGCTTTGTTAGTTTAAGCGATCTGAGTTGTTCAAACTAAGAACATCATCGTATTGAATTCAATTTCCAAAGAGAATTTTTTATTCTAAAAAAAATCTTAGTTAATGCGGGTAGGTTTTATTTGATTGATTTTTAGCAACGCAACTTACAGAAATAACATAAATTTCTGTTATTAACCTGTAATTCAGAATGGTGTTGGTGATAAATTATTGCCATCATAAAAAATTTGTTTTAATGTCGTCCATCATAGATAGTAAAAGCATTTATGTTGGATGAAAACTTTTTCAATGCCACGATTATATAAGTACACATTCTATGATCTCAAACAACCATTTAATGTGCTTGAAGATGAGTATTAGGCACTTATTTTATTATAAATTAGGGCAGACTGGATACTGTTGCAACAATTTCTCTTTTTATCTTTAACTAGATGAATCAGAGAAGCGCGCCCGGCGGAAACATTCTTAAACAGCGACGACAGCACTTTTTTTTAAAGTACGATAACGATGAAAACCCTATTTCATGACAATGGAAGACAAAAATAACTTACAGCTATGGATTTAAAATGCAAGATACATATTTTTTTATGTAGTTTTTTTATTTCGAATTAAGTTATTATTATTATTACTTTTTTGTTGTTGTTAGTTTTATTATCTTTCTCTCTGTTATGTTGAGATACGCCTATACAAAGGCTTTGTACATTAATACGTATTCGAGATAAACATTCTTAATGAAAACAAAAGATTGCTGATTATTTTTTTTTCTGCCAAATTTCTGCCAAGTTCATCAATGGTACTAAATTTTAATAAACATTATTGCAAATTTTTTGTAGAAACCGACAAATTTCTGAGTTTTAAAGAGACTGGGTCTCAAAATTTTTAAAATTCCCCAAAAAAGTTTTATTATTGTAAAAAATAATGCAAATATTTTTAAACAAAATGTCATAAAAATTTTGTTTCTATGTTTAGTAGAACTTGAAATATTTAAGTTTTTATTACATGGCAACTGTATCTCAAACATACTATCTTGAAAACTTTGAAACTGATTTTCTCTGTGATGGCTTTTTGTCCCTTTCTTGAGTTTAAATTGATATAACTTAAAAATTACTTGTAACAAATCTTTGAAATTTTCCACAATTATTTTTCATATATATTTCTTTAATTTGTCTTCATGAATTATGTTTTTTTTATTTAACTTTAAAAAAAAAAAAAAAAAGCTTTTGGAGCTCTGCATACCATGGATTTTATACAGTTTTTGCACAAAATATTATTTTTTTTTTTTTAAAATTACTTTATTGAAAAATCATGAAGACGATTTTTGAAATGAATTACAAGTAGTTTTATGCAAAAATGAAGTGATTTTTAAAAAAAAGTTTTTTAGATATATCAAATTTAGGAAATATCAAAATTTTGAAGTTTTTTAATTTTTTTAAAATAAATATTTATAAAATTTGAAAAATTTAAAAACTATTTCAAGTTTTAAAGCATCATACATTACTGCATAAAAAATTTCAAAAAAATAATTCTAAAAATAAGGATTTTAGAATTTTGAGTCCCAGACCCCTCTTAATGTTGTTTAGGCTGAAATGTATTAGGAAGAGAAAAATAAGAGTTCCTCTAAACACCAATTTTATTTAACAAATATCAAAGCGTGTTACTTTAACCCTTTTATAAGGAAGTGGGAAGTATACTTCCCACTAACTTCATTCTTCGGCCATTTTTGCCACGGCAGACCAGTGGATTCGTAATCTACTCACTTTTCTACAATTTCTATAAAAAATTCAAAATGATGTTCGATGGTGTCCATAAATTGCAGTCGCCTCTCAGTCTGTTATGTTTTGCGATGCTTTGTTTATTTAAAAATAAAAAATCGCCAATTTTTGAAGCAATGCTCGAGTTTCGGCATGGATTGACCAATCTTCCCAGAACCCCTATTTCCGACAAACACCTGTGTCACCTGAAATCAAGATAATTTTTAAATGTCGAGGAGAAGCTATTTTCTCACCTATGATTTATACCACCATCTGCTGATAACTTCAGTTTCGACTAGCACGACAACCCATTTCTGATTTTCAAATCGCAAACGCAAAAGTCGACCTGTAAGTTTCCTGAGCAGCAAGAAAACTGCTCCAGATGATGCACGATTGACTGATGTTGGTGATCATACGCCAACTTAACAAAAAACATATAGATGCTGCCGTGTGTGCACTACTGAAGCACATGAGAAGAGAACAAGATACGTGTGTACAGCTTGCATTGTCTCACTATGTGTTGATCCTTGTATTATGAAATTTCATGAAAAGTGACTGGCATAAATTCTTAAATTTTTGACTGCGAAATATATCGAATTCTGAATTCCTTTTGTAGATTTTAGTACTTGTAAATTATATTTCATAAACATTATGTAATGCGATTTAAAAGAAAATGGAAAATATAAGATGTTGAATATCTCCCAGTAGACGGTGGGAAACATACTTACCAATTAAAAAATGGTTTTAAAAATGAAATTAATTTTAGGTAATAAGCTAAATTAATTTCTTTTTTTAAATGAATCTCAATCCCAAAAATATTTTAACATAACATTACTAGAAAAAAATTGTCATCTTTAGGGTTAAAAGCCCAAACGCATATAATAAGCAAATATATGTGACCTCATCTTCCCATTCTATGATGAATAAGAATATCCAATGAATGCATTCCAATTTTCCGTGCCAAGGATAATGTAAAAGACACGTCCCTAACGATACTTATTTTGTTTTCAAAATGTCAAATGCAAAATTTACCAGCTGTCATAGCTGATTGAGACGTAGTTTCCGTTTCCTTCAAGTTTAATTAAATCTTCCATAGAAAAACAGCAGTTTCCAAACATTTCAACTCCTCACCAGAATCATACAACTTTCAGTTATTTTCTTTCTTTTATCTTTGGTAGTGTTTTATTGTTTTTGCATAATTGCACTAGATCTTTTTTAAAAGTAATATGCTTTTATTTATTTAGTTTTCCTTGCCACTTTGATAAGAAACTCAAAGTTATGTTATTGACCTTTAAAACATGTATTTTTCTAACAAGCTATTAGGGATTTTTTTTTCTCTTTTAAATTTCTTTTTTAAAAAATAGACCGCCTTATAGACATTTTATTTAGCACGAAAAGTTTCGATAATAAATTAGTGTAGAGAATTTCTAAAGAATTTAAGAATTTTTTTTTTTTATTTAAGAAAGCTGTTTCTGATGGTTCAAAGGCATAATATCGCTAGTACGCCTAAAACGGAAGTGTGATTGTTAGATTGATATGAATTATCTCTTTTATACTCAATTCCCCAAATTTTATACACAAACTATCCATAATGGAAGTCAATGAATCTTGATTTCAGTTCTGATAATAAATTCATATTTCTATAAATTCATACTAGACAAAAATTTAGGTTTCATTTATATGTATCTTTTTAATCCGTTATATTAACTTTCCGATTTTGTATGTCGATTTGGGTGAGAAATTTTTCTGAGAGGTGAATAACTCCCTTGACGTCATCCAATCGAGCTGAAACTTGGTAGAATAACTCGTTGTCGATGACATTACATTTTTAATTGTAATTAATCCAGGGGCGCGGTAGTGTTCCTCCGGCAAGTTCGCGATTTCCTCCTCGGCAAGTCCGGCCTCCTCGATTTCAAATGTATTATGTTACAATCCGTGTATTATTTTAACCGAGCCTAGACACGTTTTCAACCCCATACAGCTCAGCTTGTATTTTAGTTAAAATCCTGATTTTTTCCAGCGTGTTGCCCCGGGTGAGTATACAAAAATAACAACACAATTGTTAAAGTTCAACAAGGAATTTTTTTCTTTTTCTCCTTTTCCGCTTGGTGAAAAACTTTGGATTTCATAACTTTTTCTGGCTGAGTATATTACTAGATGAGTTTTTTCTTTAAACGTCTAGTTGTTCTTGGGGTGATTTAAGTTTGGGACCAGAAAGGCCAGTCGATAACTCGGAATCGATAATTTTCTTTGTCATGGTCAGACATTATAAATTACATTGCAGCAGTCATTACAATTACACACAAAACCATTTGCTCAAAAACCTTTGTTTTTGAAGTTTTTGAAGTCTTTTTGACATTTTAGAAATCACTTTCTAAAAAGTATAATGTACTTTTTACTTTTATTAAGCTTAAATATTTTTTATAATGTAAATAAAATTCCTCAAGTTTACTTGACAAAAATTGCGGTGATTTTTTTTCGTGGCAAAAAGTATTGATTTTGACTGATATCAAGTGTCATAAGTGAAAAGAATTATCACAGTCTTTAAAGTACATATAATAAGAAAATTAAATGTGCACAATTTTACTTTATTTCTACAAATTTCTTTCAAATAGAAATTGAAAAAAAAAAAAAAAAATCAAGTTAACTTTTTTCCATTTAATGAGTAAACGTATACAATTAGACATATTTTTTAATAGAAATTTTTTGTTTTTAGACATATTAAAGTCTTTTGAAGAGCGTTAAAATGATTACGCTCCGTTTTCAAACTAAATTTTCTAAATAACAAGGAGTAACAGGTTAACAACAATTCTCTATAGTTCTCAAGATTTTATTTCTGGAAAAGGATTTCTGTCTCTTGTTTTACTGCTGCCTGTCTGCAATTGCATCAAGGATGGGATATATTTTTACGATTTCCATGGCTTATGTCTTCCGAATCCCAGAGGAAAAGTTCATTTATGAGATTTCATGAATTTATTCATGACTCGTAAAACAATGCAGAGATGTTGCGCATGAAGGTGAAAATTTCAGGCGCCGAAGAACATATCAAACTGTTTTAATAGTTTGGGTTGGTGATAGTAAAAATAAAATCGGATTGTTTAACATATTTGAAAGGAAAGTCAACTGTGTTGTATAGGCAAATGCTATTTCAGTAAGTGGATGTTTGATTAAAATTCAGTAAGTGGCACTGTAAAATACTAAAGATAAAGACAAGCTAGGTAAAATATGCTGCAATTTTCCTTTCAATCACCAGTATAGATTGAATTTTTTCCCTTTTTTTTTTAACTTGACTTACAATTTTGTTCACATTCAACAAGTGTTAGCAAACTAACATATTTGCATAAGAAAATGTCTTCATTTGATAATAGAAAATTGATTAATTGAAATTTAATTACTTAATTAGGATCTAAATGCACCAGCCATAAATTAACTTTTAATTTATTTAAAATGTTAATTTCAAGTGATGCACAATGATTTGCTACATGTAAAATACTAGAATTGTAAATATAACCAAAATAGATTTTTGTAGAATTTATGGATACCCACTTTTTATAAAAAATATCAAGGATCGAATTTAAGTTAAAAAATCAGTTACAGCATAGATTTATTAGATTCTAGTAGATTCCATGCCTTTAATTATACACTTTAAATTACATAAAAATGTATTTAGTTGATTTACAATAAGATGATCTTTCGTGAAAAGAAAGTCTTACAGACATAAACCAGTTTCTAACAAATCAAGTTTAAAGTAAGATACTTTTGAAATTATTTACTTTCATAAAAATGAAAGTAGTTAGTATTTTTAGTATCCTAATCTATCCTTAGTACCATTTTAAATCTATTAAGTCCAAGAGTATTTTATAGTAAAAAAACAAACATGATTATTTTCTCTAAATTTTTCAATTTCCAGTGTATACTGGTTTCTTAAAAAATGTTATAAGGTTTTGAGTCAATATGTAATTTAATTTTTTAAATGATAAAGATTATCTCTCTCTCTTTTATCTTATCTTAGAGAGATATGTATTATTCAGCGATGCAGTTTGTAATTTAGTTGGTTGGTTTGTAAGCTTCACGACTTTTTTTTTGTACAATAACGGCTAGTCAGGCTAGAGCTTACAGCTTAACATGGATTCTGAAACACAATGAACGTTTGGGCCTGATACGGGATAAGAAGCTGGTACTTTTGTCATGCGAGGCCAAATCACTTACCACATAAACATCAGACTGGGTTGTAATTTAGTAACTTGGCTATGTGGATTTTTGCTGATTTTATAATCAGTTATTAATAGAATATTTATCACTAAAGCTGCTTTGAAACAAGTACATATCCAGGTTTTGTTTATGTACATAGTTAACCCTTTGCACTCCAGGCCTTTTTCTTGCGGAGGAATCAGCAACTCGAGACATTTTAGGTTCGGCTGGTGTTTATGGATTTGCTTCATAGAAACTAAACACAGTCATTGGCCTTGCATCGAATTTCCGCATCACACCTAATGGTCCTCTCGTGGTTTGGCATCCGATCGTGTGGCGCCTGAGAGGCGCCACTGGAGTGCAAAGGGTTAAACAAAACCTCTTTCAGAATATGTATTTTATTGTGGACATGACATTTTATTTAAATAAGAATTTACCCAAAGGTTTTGTTCATCTATCTTTCTATAGTCACTAATCACTGATAAAAATGTAATTGATACAGAAACGAGTGATATGTCAAATGAACGGTTTCACTAAAATTTATACCAAAGTTATACCAAAATTCAACGGATCGTTACGATCGCAAATACTGGATATGGTGACCGAAGAAGAAAATTGATAAGTTGAAAACAATTGATTTTCTTTCAGTATATAATGTTTTAAATACAAACTAATTTGCCAATGATTTACAAAAAATAGTATTTTCCAGCAATATTAGTGTTTTAATCATAAATTTATGTTAAAACTTCGCAAAAGTAATAATGATTATTTACAACGTTTTAAGATTGCATGATTTCAGAATATGAAAACTCTAATATACCCCGGTTTGTCAGTAATCAAAATTTATTTTTATTTCACATCATTTCTAATTAATCCAATTTTAAATGATGAAGAGACACAAGTAGTTTTTCAATTTTTGGCATATCAAATGTAAAAAACCTAACAATTGAAAAACATGTAATTTACAATTAAAATATTTATACTAATTAATCATGAATAACAAATGTAAATAGATTCAGTTGCGATAAATAAGCCAGATACAAATTCATTATCGTCGTCTATGATGAATTTGCATGATTTTAAACAACTCCCCGAAAACGATAAATCAGTAAGTGAGGTATTAAAGTCTTTATAAATTTAACTTTCCAATCATTTCAAATGTCTGCTTACATTACTTTTCATTTATTGTGTTTTTTCAACATTCTGTAGTTACTTTTGATAATTATTGTACTTGAAGGATGTTGACTATAAATAACGCTAGACTTCCTACTACGGTACGTGGCGCAGTATGGCCCATGTGTTGCCCTAGAGCCGTTAAACTTCACTCAACCAACCAACCTACTACGGTACGAAATCTACGCCAATGCGATTTTTGCCAACAAAGAGTAGTGTTCTCCATTTTCCAGTAAGTAAATTGTCCATGGTTTCCCGAAATTGGCAAGTTTTTAAAGTTGTGACAGAAGGAAATTTGAAGATGTTTAAAAATTATTTTTAAGTGATCAGCAAAACTGCATGAAATTTAAAAATACCAAAAATATTTTTGGCGTTTGAAAGAGATTTTTTTTTTCAATAATACTGTACTTTCAACCTAAATTTAAAGCTGATACCCAAAGAAGACACCCATAAAACGTATCAACCAACATAATGAAATTTATTAGAAATCCAGTAACACGAAAAAGAAAACAAAATTCTATTCAATTAATGCAATTCGTTTAAATTTATTTTTCTGTTCCTGCTACCAATATCATTTGTATCTGTTACAAATTTTACGGCTACTGTAAATGATATATTTTTTAATTAATTATAGTTTAATTAAAAGTTAAAAAGAAAAATTAAGTTAACCGTCAAAACTTTTGATAGTAATTTTACTAGCTTTCTTTGTAATTCTTATATCTATCTTGCTTATATTTCCAAGAACTTATGCACTTAAATTATGATTTTAACTTTCTCTAACTGTTATGTGCAAATTTACAAAACTCTAAAGGAGCATATGAAATTAATGTTCTGCAACATTTATGGTTTGAAATGGTACTTATGCATTATCCCGTCGATTGTTGGCGAACTTTTTATTGGCGATAAGATTTCGAATTGCAGAGGTCGGAATTGGAAGTCGAATCGGTTTGAACCAGATTCGATGCCTTTCGGTCGAATGCCTTAGTTGCTCGGCGAACCGAGTATCTTTCCAAATCGACCGTTTTGAGAGACTAAGGGAACCGTTTGGCGAACATTTTGTCTCACCACCATTTGACGGGATAACACGTAAGTACATTAAAAATTGTACATATCTTGTTCTGTCTACATTAAAATAAATGTGCACTGTTAGAAAGGTGGTGACATCTAAGTTGCAAAAAAAAAAAAAAAATTAACACATAAAACAAAGTTTTTATAATAAATCCTTTATGTACATTTCCAACTTTTATGTGCGATTGCAACTTATGCAATTTTGAAATCAAAATTAGTTTTCATAGTACTTAGACACTAGGAAAAAATCCTTCAATTCAATACCATAAACTATTTTTTTCCCTCACAAAACTTGATAGACTCGTTGTCGATGATAATGGGCTCTATCTATTAAGTTTCAGCCCGATTGATGACTGCAAGCTGTGATAATTTTTCTTCCAAAGATGTTCTAATAGAAGCACGTATAAAAGCGGCCTTTTAATGACAGTCCTAAAACTTGACATAAGTCAGTCTCTTCGATAATGAATCTATCAAATTTCAGTTCACTTAGTTGACGGAAATTAGGTAAATTAGTCCTCTGTAACGATAATAAAAATATGGGTAAAAGCTACTTTTTATTGCAAACTTGTGTAAATACACTTTTAAAGAAAATGAATCTTTCTGTCAAGTTTCAGTTCGATTGGATTATGTAAGTGGATGCATTGACTGACCGCAGATTGGTGAACAAGCCAAACCGAATTTAATACATAGGATTTAAAAAGGAAGATATCAATACCTGAAAGGAATGTATGTAAAATATATTCAAAAACTTCTAAAGAACAGCGTTTCTCGAACATCCTGTTCATAAGCAGACTCAGCAAAAGAAAACGTCTGGTTCTACCAAACAAAGAAGACATCCATCGAGTCTTCTTGCTTAGAGATCAACGATAGCACACACTCAATCTGTCCGTTGGATCAATAAATCACGCTCACTGATGGCTCTTCGTTAGAAATCCTGTGTTGTTTGATAAGCTGTCAGAGCACTCTTTCTCTTCAGAAGAAGGATGCTTTCTAGCCAGGTGTCCCGGACTCGAACATCAAGACAAATAGCTGTAGAGGAACATGATTGTTTTGTTGTTGGAGATTTTTCCTTCATGTTTTAGGATTGGCATGCCAGAGACTGAAATAAAGGGGTGGGGGGTGGGGGAATGGAGTGTGTTTTTGGATTTTGTTTTTTGGATGATCACCCCCAAGTAACACAGTAGTACTTGACACTACCAGAAATAGGGATTTTGGTGAATTAGCCAATTCTGTCAAAAATATCACAAATCACACTTTATTGTCCATTGTTCTTTCATATAAACACAATAATTTGATTTTAAAACAGTGCATCAAACATTTCAAAGTTTTCAGTATATTTTATCCAGCATTGGGCGAGATTGGCCAATATTTGTAATAACGGCCGGTTTACACCGTTTCACTTCAGGATTGCTCAATGTTGGTCATCATAGTAATGGGTACCTTTTCAAGAACATTGAATTACTGTGGAAGTATTTGAACTTTCGTAGTACCCACATGGTTGGCGATTTGAATATAAAATGACAACCAACATCGAAGTAAAGTAACTTAAAGCGACATCCTCAGGAGCACAAATGCGCTGGTCAGTATCGCTCAGCACTGGCCAATCCCGATGCGGACCGTAGTAGACTGACCATTGCTACGGATCTTGGTCAATCTTGCCCAGTTCTGGGTAAAATATACGGAAAGCTGTTTTGAAATGCTGATACAGAATTTGAAATTGAAATATTGTGTTTTGGAATGATCCTCAAATTCGGCATAAAATGGCCGATCCTCCCTTGTTTCCGACATTGGCCAATACTGCTGTGCTACCTGTGGAAAACATTACTATTTTAGTGACCTTTTCACCCACTTTGATTTATGAAATCGATGTATCGTAAAAATGGAAATACCTTGGACAAATGCGCTGTCGCAAAATGAAATTAACAAAATAATATTTACTTGTGTCATCAACAAAGTATTCATTACCAAAGTAAAATTTTGAGGATATCTTTGTTAAAACTACTAATTGGATGAAAAGAGAAAGGGAATCTACTCACCTGCCACCTCTTCATGAAATTCTCACGATCGATGAGTGTCAGAAAAACAGTAATTGAGTAAAGGGAGCAGCCTAAAACTTTTATAGCTGATTTTCTCAAAATCATTAGCATGCGATCCACTTTTCCCACAACATTCTTTAATTATAGAAGGTAGTACATAAAAAAAGTTAAGATTTTTTACTAGAGTAGTAGATTTTTTTCCTTTGAACTAGAATTTGATTTACAACTATTCCGATACGGTTCAGAGCTTAAAATTCCACATTGCCATCTGGTAGCGAATGTTAGAACTAATTTTTATTTTTTCTTCCTCAAATGTTTTTTGAATTATTATAGTACTACGCATACAAAACTTTATGAGGATAGGTTGATTGCAACTAGTTTGTGATGTCTCTTATCAGAGGAACTTCGAGAAAACATCCTGTATATTCAGGAACTTGAAAATTCAATTTACAATGTACATAAAGGTTTTTTTGCATAATAAAATTTTAATATTGTAAATCAATTTTGAAATATACTTAGATTCCTATTTTCATATATTGATTTTTTTCTATCATTTATTTCTTGTATATGAAAAAGTAAAATAGAATACAGTCCAAAATAATATTTGCACTATATATATGTACATATTTTTTTGTAAATACAGAATAATCTTTAATGCTTAACATTGTATAACGTACAAAAATAACTTTTTCATATTTCTCCAGCAAGAATTTAAGGAAAATTCAATTTATTTCAATTTATATCCACAGAAGAATCTCGAATAAGTAGAATACCATAGAAAAAATTCACTTAACTATTTTACCTAAAAACATTCCAACATAAAATTTTACTTCTAAATATTTTTTCAAGGTACAGTTTTAAAATGCAATTAGCTTTTGATGCTACTTCAGAAGTTTCATACTTTGGTTAACTTATATTTATATTTAACTTATATACATAATCTTTGCTTGAAAAATAACTCATTTTCAACGTCTCTGAAAGTTTTAAATGTATACCTAATATATATATTTTTTAAATGCAGTGTTTACTACAACTACTTTAAACAAGTTTTTAAAAGCTACGTTTATGCGAGAAATCTATTAAAGTATAACTTAAAATTTTTTGTGCATGAATTTTGAGGCGGGGTAACTTTTTAAGCGAATATTAAATAATGCTTCATACATTTTTTATTCGACTAAATTTAGATGATTCTCAAAAGAAAAAGTATCATATATCCACTTGTAACTTATCACTTAGTAAACTTTTTAGGAGTCCGTTTTTTATTTTCATAAATGGCTATGAGCTTTTTAATGAAAGAGGATAATAGGTACCCCTGCACCTACATTCTTTTCAGCATTACTGCTTACTCTGTTCTTTTTAAGTAAGGCTTAAGCGTTTTGAATGCTTTAATGGCAGTAATTTGCTAAACTGCTGCGTTTGCGATGATTAATAGTTAGAAGGTGGTAAATGCTCTGCAGTTAGCCTTGCTGGAAGACTTAATTTTCAGCTGTTAGGGGAGTGTTTACTGCGGTCTATAATAAAACTGCCCTCTAAACAGTTTTATTAAACGTTATTCTTTATTGTTAGTATTTACTAGCTGAAGTGCCCGGTGTTGTTTGAGCTTAAATAAATGTAGAAGTTTATGTTAACCGGTGCAACATCGTTTGAATAGGTTCAGTTGATTGCAAGTTAAAATAGGTTCAGTTGATTGCAAGTTAAAATAGGTTCAGTTGATTGTAAGTTAAAATAGGTTCAGTCAATTGCAAGTATGTAGAAGTTTATGTTAACTGGTGCAACATCGTTTGAATGGGTTCAGTTGATTGCAAGCTAAAATAGGTTCAGTCGATTGCAAGTTAAAATAGTTTCAGTCAATTTCAAGTATGTAGAAGTTTATGTTAACTGGTGCAACATAGTTTGAATGGGTACAGTTGATTGCAAGTTAAAATAGGTTCAGTCGATTGCAAGTATGTAGAAGTTTATGTTAACCGGTGCAACATTGTTTGAATAGGTTCAGTTGATTGCAAGTTAAAATAGGTTCAGTCGATTACAAGTTAAAATTGGTTCAGTCAATTGCAAGCCAAAGTATGTTAAATCTATTGCAAGTTAAAATATGTTAGTCTATTTAATGCAGCCCTTTTCTCTCAAGTCGACCAAATGGTATAGTGATTAGCGTGCTAGCTTCTAGACCACGAGGTTGCGGGTTCGAGTCCCGTGTAAGGCATGGGTGTTTGTAAATGTATCTTGGCTTGTCAAATGACGAATGTTTCGACGCATTATAGCCTTCGTGTTGCTGACGGTGTTCGGTAATCTGAAAACAACCAACCCCTTTTCTCTCTAACCTCGATTTTACCACTTTAACCTCAAAACATCGGAATGAAATTGTATCCCCGATAATTTGGATTAGTCAAGAAATATAGAGTAGTATAGAAAATTATCGGTTCAAATATATTTTGTAGATCACGTGCCATTTTAAAGGTTAGACAGAAGGATAGGTGTGGTTTTGGAAATGTCATGCAAGTCAGTAGCCTTCCTCTTGTTTTGGAGATCAATATTGCACACAATTTCTTCAAGATCGGAAATAAACTGCTATGTTTATAATGACAATTTATTAGTTCCATAAAGTTTAATTTAAATGACTCGCAATAAGTTAAAACAACAAATGTAGACATTTTATTTAAGACAGGAAAAATTATAAGCATTCTCTAGTTAAAACTAAGTCTGCTATTACAATAGCTGAACAAAACTGGGTCATGCATATGTTTAGAAATAAATAACATGTGTATAAATAGGTTCGGAGCTAAAAGATTTAAGTTTGCTTTGGAAGTGGGACAAATATATTAGATTAATTATTGAAACAGGTAACTGCAGTTGGTAACCCTGAACTAATTATTGGAAAAATACCAAGCCAAATATTTGTTTATTACAAATAAATTGTTTGCACCATAAGAAAAGGAATCGTTAAATTGTAGTTAAAGCGAAGGTATAAACATTTCGCTTAACGAATGGTACTTTGTCTGCGAAATGAGATGTTGTACATTACAGTTAAAAAAAAAAAATTAGCCTAAAAACGAAATAATTTTTTTTAATCGAAACGTTGTGTTTTTATACTATTTAAAAATAAATGATAATTTGTTCAAGGATAACTTTTTAAAAGTTTCATTTATTATTTCATCTATTTTATTGGTACGAATTTGTACCACGGCAACCTGATTGAAGCCTTCCATTAACAGCAGCTTCAATGCCAATTAAGTTTTTAATAATTTAAAAAAAAAAATTGGCTACACTAAAACTCCAAAATTTGAACTATTTTCTTTCAGATGTGGCTTAGCACTTAAAGAAAGTCAGCCCGATAGATAAAAAAAAATGAAGTAAGAAAATCCAGAGAAAAGTCATCTGCGTCTGCTTACAGGGAAGAATTGAAATGTTTGGAAGCAGTAGTTTTTTAAAGTCAAATATTTAATTAAACTTGAAGGAAACGGAAGTGCAATCTCAATCTGCTATGACAGATGCTAAATTTTGAATTTGACATCCCTGAAATAAAGGAATAGCAAACTCTGTTACTTTTCAGAGCTTTTATTCTAAGATGAAAAAGATAAACAAATAATATATTTACATGAATCTAAAACTTTTCTAGTCGAATACAAAATTGTGTGTCTTGAATATTTTAAAACCATTCGTGCATTGGTATTGGAAGTTATCATATAATTTCTGTCAGTTGCGCAAAAACACACACACAAAATACTTGTAAGAAGATTGTTCAATTCACAACGCATAACATATCAACAAATGCGAAGGAACTTTTCAACTTTAAACTGCGTTTCTAGGAATAAAATTATGGAAATTATGTTTTGTCTTTTAGTTTGATATCATATGTAAACTTTAATGATTAAAAAACATGCAATTTTTTTTTTAATTTTAGGGCCTTCATTTCTGATACCATTTTGCATCCTTTTTGTCGCATTGCTTATTATCCACATCATTTTAATGGTATTACGTTTTAATACTATTACGTTTGAGACATCTCAATTACACGTGTCAGTTGAAATATCCTGGGCATAAGTATACAAAAGTAAAACCAGAATGCATCCACTAAAAGCTTAACTCACCCATTCTTGACTGTACATATTGTAGACTATTAAATACGGTAGTTTTCCGCAACTAGATTTATTTTTCTATTGAAGTTATACACAGTCAATTTCTTTATTAAGTATTTTATACTTAACTTTGATTTTGTTTGTTTGTGCTGTGGCTGCCGGGCAAATATGCGGACTTGCAATCACCTGATCGGATTGAAGCTTAGCAGATAAATTCGATATCGATGACAACGCATTTTATCAGGTTTTGGTGGCCGTCACTGTGACTAAAATGTTACTTTTACACATGTTTCTGTAATCATTTTGGAATACTAATAAATTTAATTTAATCAATCGTTGTTGGGACATTTTCATGACACCAAACTTATTTTAATCAAATCAAACATGACTGCATAAATTTATCATGGATTGTAGTCCAGTCAAATAAACGAATTTTGAAACGTAATTTGCCGCACATTTTTCTGAAAGAGATGTTTTTAATATTTAAAATTATATGCTAACAACAAGCACACGCTGAGAGCAGTATCGTCGCTATGTTAATGAATATAAAAATTGGCAATGTATATAAAGGATTTATTTAAACAACTTTATTTCTTGGGGTTATATTAGTTTGAAGATTATATTTTTTTATGATATTTAACCAGATTTATATATCTATTCAATTATTTAAAGTTTATTGCGTTATTTTTATATGTTAATCATTGTTTTATGCGTTGTGCATTTCTATGAATAGTTATTAAACATACTGCAGAATAACCATACTTAGTCTAGAACACAAAGCTGCTATTCCACATCAAACAAAACTTTATAATCAAAACACCTGTCTAAACAATTCTCGTTGAAATATCCCTTTCATAACGTCATATCAAAGGCATTCCCAAAAACTTAATACAATATCATAGCCCCACTCCCTCCAGATCAAGATATCCACCATAAAAGATGATGTAACTATGACACGCAAAGACTTTTCCTACCCATGACACTGATGCCATCCCCTGGGTAGAAATTCTGCCATTTTCCTTCCTTCCTGGAAAAGATTTGTTTACCAGCATTTCCCCTTTTCCCTTTGTTACGTCTTTTGATGTTGTGTATTACTGCCGCTTTCGTGACGTCGGGACAAATGTCTCATGTGGAAGTTGCTCTTGTCCATTGCAATAGCAATTAGTTGGACGGTTGAAGGGGATTGCTTGGAGCATGCAGTTTAGGCAAGTCACGAGAGTTTACCTGTTTACCTTTAGCTGCTTTTCTTGATGTTGGTTTAGTGGATTGTACTATTGTACTAAAGATTTTCTTGTGTAAGGTCTGGATGAGGGATATACTGCGCTGGAACGTTGTTAAATGACATGTTTGGAAAAGCACGCATTTATGTCTCAAATGGGGGGGGGGGGAGAAAAACTTTCGCCATTCAGACAGAAAAATGTCGCCGAACTCTCTGTATCAATCACCACCATGTCTATTAATTTGGATAAGAAAGATTGCAGTGCGCTTGCGAGGTCTGATGAAGGAATATATTTTGCGTTGTTAAGGTATTTAAAGCTAAGATTTCCAATTGAGAGTATTTAAATTGTAATTTATAGAATTCATAAAGTTGGTTTAATGGGATATTTTCAAGCACAAGTTCTTATTTGCACTAAAACCCGGTGACAACATAAGGAATAATATTTAGTCTATTTATATTTATAATGAATGGATTTCGAGAAGGGTGTTTACAATATTTAACCATATTGTACGCAGTTTTTTCTAAAGTTCAAATATTACATTTGATCACATCGTAATAGCATGATTTGGTCACGGTAAAATAATATGGGATGTTATTATATTCCAATCGCTAGCCATTACGTTAGCCATTTCTAAATATGTAAATATTGTTAAGAATTTTTTTCAGAGAAAATCATGACACAGTTTTAACGAAATAAAAACTATATTTTATTCTTTATTTTAAAAGGTTCACAAAATCTAGCTAAACAACTTTAAACTAAGAGTGTACAACTTCGGCTAGAGCGATAATTCAGACTCCACAATACAATCATTTTAGCTCCTTTCAAAACAGCGCTCAAAATCCAAATGACTGACATTCCGCGCTATAGTGATATTTGTATCATCACATGTAAACTTTCCCACAAAAATCAGCTGACGATTTAGTGATCATCATGCACTGGTAAACATCGCGAAATTTCTTGATTCACTCTGATGTTGCCAGCTTTTACAAGCCTGTATAATAGCCGTTAACTAATAAATTTAATAAAATAAAACTTTAAAAAGAAATATGTGCACTATTTGTAATAATATACAGAGAAATATATACAGAGAGTGTAGATCATATTGATTGCAATAAACCCAAAAACACCAAAGACAATATTGTGTAAATGGATTTGGATGCTCTCTTGAATTTTATATCACTGTCGTTTAGCGTAATTTGAAGATACCCTAATCAAGAAAATCCACATTGAATAGTTAATTTATACATTTATGTTTTAAATATATGTTTTTAAATATAAGACTAGTCAAATTAATACAACAAAGGGGGTAAAACATTTTTGAGTCTTCACATCTCACTAAATGTATTTGTCCGAACTCACGACTCAGAGTGCAGAATGTTCAATATAAAAGTAATGGGAGGTGCGATTATCAACGCCAGGAATTTATAAACTTTCAGAATTTGAGACAAAATTATTCTTGTCGATTACCAATCTGTCTGGTATAAGTTTTACTAGTTTTATATACCAATTAAACCCCAAATATAAGACTGTTCCAAGTATCACCGTATGGTTCCACTAACATGATGGGATAGAACACTATACGTTTTAACTTGTTCTCGTATTCATTATAGTTAAGGCAAACCGCTGTTGCAATGAATATGGACGTTTTAGCGTTTCTCATAAAATAAACCACATTCCCAATAACTTGTTTATGCTAATAACTGTATAACTTCCATCAGGTTGAAACACTGTTGCAATTTTACTATAATGTTCACATGACGGTTTCAGGGATAACGTATACAGGTGATGGGGCGCGGGGATTAATGAATGTTCAGCTTTATTTGTATTATGTACATGTCAACACAATTAGAATAATAAACTAAACATAATAAATTTATTCTTTCTGAATTAGCGTTTTGTTTACATGATAAATCGGTAATTTTCTTTTAAGGAATTTAAAAAAGCATTTTACGAGGTTATTTTTTCTATAAATACTAGATTTGTCATAGAGTTTTGTTATTGCTAATTGCAACTGCAAGACAATACTAAACCCTACGCTTAAAGTCCCTATTATATTTTTTTTTAAAAATAAAGCATCGTCAGCTATTTGTCTCCAAAACTATAATAAAAAAATACTAATTGAGAACTAAATGATATAAGCTGTTGAGTTGCTTCAACTAAAAGTTCATACTGAATACAAAATAGATAAACGCCATTAAGATAATTAACTCAAGCGAGAAATTCCATTTTTTCGTAGATTGTCTCGTATAGATGGTAAAGCGTCAAATTGTCGCCAAAATGTCTGAAACATATTTAGCGACTGCATTATTTGTTTAATTTCCATTTCTGGAATTTCGGAAAAAGTAATGAGTTTGATTTATCACTAATTGAAGCTGAAAGGCAATAACAATTCGTTTCTGTTGACTAAAGAACTTAAAGAATAAACTGGAAAAAAAGAATAAAATACATGTACCTCAAGAATCGAATGTCATCAAAAGGCATTGTATTGTCGATTTCTCGTGGAGAAGTATCAATTTGTGGAATGTTTCCTTTTTCTTGAAAAGCGGCGTTAGAGTTGAAAGAAATGTCTTATTTTATTGCGTTTAGGCTTTCAATTAAGTGCTTAGGTATTTCAAAAATCTCTTTTTGACGGTTTTCTGAATTTTCGAATAGTTTTGACATTTCTGTTATGACCTCTTTAATCAAATGTCAAAAATTCTTTGTCCTATTTGATGTTGGCCTCCAAGGGATGACTTCTTTGAGATATAATGAATCTTGATAGCAGCTTAAGTGAACATACGTGTTTTTTAATTCAAGTTTGATTGATTATTTATAATTCTTAATCTGGTAGTGTTGAAATAAGTAGTGGTTTAATTGGGGGTGTTTTAATTATCTGAATATTCCATATATCAGTACAACCGTGTATAAAGTATATACTTTATTTTTAAAATTATAAAAATAAGTTAGCAGCAGAAAGAAATAATTATTTTTCTTGAGTTTTATGAAGCATTTATATAGTTTATTTTCGGCAATTGGGTACAGAGTGTATATAATTTAAGTTCAACTTAAAAAAAACTGTAAATAAATCACTGGTCAGAATGACCTGAAAATTGACCTGTGTTTACTCGAAGAAGGGGAAAGAAAAAACGTATTTTGATTTTTTTTTTCCCTTATACCATACCTTAACCATACCTTAGCTTTTTGAAATCTCTTATTTGTCCTGAAAAGTATAGCGTAGTTTTTATGCCGATTTTACTTAATAAATTGTAGGAATATAGAGTTCTTGGTGAAAATCTGGTAACTAAAACAATTTTTATTTATAGTTATCTTAAATAATCCAGATTATCGGGAATATAATTTTATTCCATTGTTTTATGGTTAAGGTGAGGAAGTCAACAATAAGGATGAAAGGGGAGAATTATTTTAAATTTCAATGAACTGAATCATTCGGAAATGAGTTGTACCAAGAAACACAGGACCACACTTATTTGCAGCTATGTATTAATTCTAGTCACGCATTTATATCGATTATTAAATTTTTTATAATATTTATAGCATTTTATTTTTGTATTGGTTGTAAATATTTAAAATGTATTAAGCTTTAATCCAGTGCCTTATCTGATAAAATTGATCACTCTTTCTAACATAAAAGTTTGAAGAGACGTAAACGAGTACGTAAGATGATGATTCTGCCGGTATGTTCTACTTAATTATTTATTTTTGGCTTGTTTGTTAGAAATCCTTTTTTTACACAACTTTTTGGAAGTTACGTAAAAAAAAAGTCTGTCCCACACTGGCAGTTGATTATCTCTTAAATGGATTATATCCCAAAGCCAATGTAGAGATAGATTACGAATTATGTCCCAAAGCCAATTCAGAAATGGATTATGGATTAAATCCAAAGCCAATCCTAAATCAGTATAGCGTTGAGGAAAATATCTACCAGTATCATGCAGGAAGCGTGGTATAAGAATTTTTTTTCCCTACAATACACTAAAGTGATAAACAAAAATCTTTAAAAGTACACCCTTAAATTATGTCTTCGTAATTCGTAAGAAAAAGCTTCCCATTTTCATATAAACAGGATATACATAGTCCCAATCTACATTACTCCAGACAAAGAAGGTTACAATAAATTAGACCAAAACATCCCAACATAACAGCTTCAACAATCCTCAACAGAAACCAGTTCCATCTGCAATAAATCACATCCACCTCATCCTGGGGTAAAAGCATCCCCACAAAATATCTGACGAAATCCCGACAGATATCATTCCACATCATTGCTCAACTCTTCTAACAGAGTTATAGCTCGCATTTACTTTTCTTGTCCAGAATCCCCATAGGGGGCGTCAAAATGCTCCCCTGAGGCACCCGTCACTAGATGGCGCGCGCGTGGGAAAGTTATTGTGATTGATTTCGGAAAGACAAAGGGATAGATGTGAAAATGAATCCTATAGATTCTTCACTTTCTCGAGTTCTATGGGGTAATATGAGGCTGACTTTTTATCCGCTAGGTGGAGTTGTTTGACAGGTGATGAGAAGTTTTTTCAGTTGAATTCTTCGGGTGGAAATGAATTTAAGTAGATACTTATATTTGAGTTTGGTTTGTCGAGAATATGGATTTTTTCATGAGATTTTGTTAGAAGTGGGAAGTGTTCTTGAGTGGTAAAAGTTCGATTGATGCTGGAGAATATCTTATTTTGTGTAAAAAAGTTGAAAGTAATGGAGGATTCTAAAGAAGAAACTGGATATTAAAAATTGAGAACTTTATCAATGTGATGGGATAACAGGGATAGATACATGAAATGTGAAACTTGTTGATAATTTAATTTCTTAGTTTGTAGAGGTCAAATGGAAATAGTTTTTAACTAGGTATGTATACAGGAGCAGATGATTTCCTGTAATAGATTTTTGTGATAGAAAACATGAAATGTTTTATGATATTATTTAATTGTGAGTTTTACTTCTAAAGCTCTCTAGAAGTGTTCAGTGTTTTATTAGAAAATAATGTGTTATAGCTATATTTTTATTAGAATGTGTACAGAAAACATACGAAGGAGTTTTATTATTAATTGATTATGAATAACTGCAGAAATCTTCTAACGAAATATGGGTCTATTTATAATTAATATTATATAATTATTATTATATAATTATTATTATATAATTATTATTAAACATAGTTAAATAATCAACATAGGCTTAAACTACAAATATAATTGTAGTAAAAAGATTATTAGAATGTCTTCCCTTTCACTAGCTAATTTAAATACTTGATAAAATTTCATTTGAAAATAAATTATTTTAAATTGTGTCAAAATGTGTCATAAGATTTAAAATCCTCAATTATTATTTGAAAATTTATCATAACTTTACAAGAGCTTCTTGTACTTGATTTTAAAATTATTACCACATGCAAAACATATTCAAATATTTTTTGAAAACTAAACAAAAAACCAGCATAATTCTATAAAACCAGCAAAACCATTTCAACAAAATCCATAAATTATTAATAACAACTTTTCATTTTTTCACTCGTTAATCGGAACATAAGTTAGATTTAATTTGTTGATATTTAAATATTTTTAGTTAATATAAATTAAGTATTTAATTTATGTAATACGTACTAATTTTGACAAAATACTGCCGGCGCAATAATTTAAGATCTCCTTAACTTTGCTCGTATTTCTATTTTTTCATCTAAATATTGTGTTAAATTATATAAAAACGACATATAAGAAGACTTAATTAGAAGCTTCAAGTTACTACGTTACATAGTAGAAAAATTATAAAATTCGTACAAAATGTCTCATCTTTCAAAACTCTTGCAGCACACAATTTGTCTTCATACATCTTTATTCGAATTCTTTCACTTTCAAATAAAAATTCAATTTAAATGACTCTTTCCCGAAATATTTCAAACAAACCATGACATACCTTGGAACAAATTTGCGATCTATTAGGATACTTCAATATAAAATGTGTCAAGATGTAATTGAACATTTTGAATTTAAGAGACTTTTATTAAATCTCTTTTAAAGAACTATAAACCATCCTTTAAACTTTCAGAACTGCTTCAAAATCCTAACTCCGACTAAACTTAGGTTAAGGTGTGCAAAGAGAAAATGACGCTTTCTCAAAATTCTCCACCCCCTTAATTGACATCCCAAGATTAACAATTTAAAAGAGTTAAAATTTTCAAACCTTGGGCTTAAAGGAATGGTAAGCGACTAGGAATTAGTCATTCATGCTTACCATTGGTACATGCTGTATATATAGTAGATCAGAAACGGTAAAGTACGACAGTGTTGTGACAATATTTTTGTATCCTAGGGCTAGAAAAAAATTATATTATATTGATTTATAGTTGGTTTCGACATCATTTGGTGAAAGAGCTACTCAAAACATCGTTAAAAATGTAATATACAAGAGGATATTGTTACGAATTTTTCCACTGAGACAATGATGGCACAGTTTTCACGGTATAAAAATATTTATTCTCTCTTCAGAAAACTCACAAAATTTATTCACAGGCAACAGTTTAATTACTCTCAAGCTTCAACACAAGCTTCTACAAAAATAACTTCGAATTCAACGATTATACAAGCTCACTCCAATAGGTAAACAAAGCGATCAGCTTTCAACGAAGTCCGAAGTCAATCTGAAAACTTTCCCTCTCTCCGGTCTTTAAATACTTGGCGCGAGAGAATTGTTCACGAAATTTCCAGCCAATTCGTCGGAAAAGAAACATCTCGAAACTTCTCGATTGCTTTAGGTGTTGCCACCTTTTTCTAACCTGTATAATCGCTATTAATAAATAAAATAAGATAAAAATAAATTACAATAGAATTTTAAAATAATACGTCACTATTTACAATATATACAGACAATTTGTGCAACAATATTGATTTCCAAGAGATCATTCAAAGAAAAACTTTCTCCTATTTGGCCGACCAAACGGTATAGTGCTAGCTTCTAGACCGCGAGGTTGCGGGTTCGAGTCCCGTGTTAGGCATGGGTGTTTGTAAATGTATGTTGGCTTGTCTAATGGCGAATGTTTCGGCACATTATAGCCCACGCGTTGCTGACGGCGCCAGATAATCTGAAAACAACCAACCAACCAACCTACCTTTCTCCTATTTGTGACTCGATGAAATTCGGAAATCACACACCACAGCCGGTTAACACGAGGTTATCAGTCATATTCGCAATCGTGTTTACTAGTTAGTTTTTAAAGTAGAGCTTGTAAAATGACGACCGTAATGCGAGTCCAATATCGCGACATTTCGCACGCTAACTGAATGCTCTGCTCTAAAGATCATAATACATAATATATAGACAGAAAGTAAAATTATTAATATTATAATAAATAAACAAACAAACAAAATTAAACAACTTTGTAATGGGCTTGGACTTAAGACCCAGGGTAAACTGCATATCGGCCCTAAGCCGATTATTATATTTTTATAATGTTTTTTTCCCCTTTTTTTTCCCCCTTGTTAATGTATTAATATGCTCTATCGGTAATTTGTGTACTAAGTAACACATGTTTTAATACCCGAATTACGTTTTAAATTCGCGATGTAGTTGCTAGTTTACAATACATAGCGATCTCATTTAAATTCAAGCAGATATTTTTAGGCATTCTTTTACGCACACTAGTGTCGGTTGGAGCAAAATTGTATTGATTGGAAAATACAAACGCTAAAAACGGAAATCTTTAAATGAAACGAGAATTTTTCTCAACTCATCAGTCCAATCTCAATACTATTTTTCTTGCACTAATGTTGAAATATGTACATCTATGATACTCGAATGATCTTGAAAAATACTTATGTGATTTCACTGACAAATAGTGTTTCTTCAACTCAACAGATTGATTAGTTTTCCCCCATACGCTATAGCCATCATCTTGTGACATTGTTGTCAGTCGCTGAGAATTTATGAGACATTCCCCATTCTTATAATCTAACCTTGTAAGGAAGTTCGCCGATCTGAAGAGTGATTGATGTTATCGTAGAGCCACGATTTTAATTAAGTCAAATCCTTGCCTTGTTTGGAATTTACTTTTCGACGTCGATAGCACTGCCTCTGCGATTTAAATAAATACGAGCATCCCAATTGCTTTATTATTAGCCAGTACCCTAAAAGTCAATATGGGATTCACTGGTGTAATATTGAATCGATCAGGCTGCCTCGGAACACCAATGGTTTGGGCTCTAGTAATATTATTTCAAAGGATTAACTCTGATTGCGCTTAATGCACTGTTTCTCAGAGCTTTGCTTTGCTCAAAATTTTAAATAGGAATGATTCTGTGACATTTTATTGTAAAGCACCTGCTTTACACTGGTTAATGTATAACAAACCCGCCAGAAAAGTGACAATCAATCAATTCAAATATCTTGTAATTTCGAATTAAACTGTATATAGACTCGCAAATTACGAAAACTCATACACTAAGAACCACATAAGTCAGTTTCATATTGAAGATCGTTGACTGGTACCGTTGATGCCGTTTTATATTAAGATCTTGCTGTTTTGGATTATTTATTTTATTCAATTTTTTCGTAAGTACTAATAAGCTTCTTAAGATCACTGAACAAATGATAAATGAATGGGTTAGCAAAATAATATATTATATATGATTATTTTTTATCCATGTTGATCCTTAACCCTTTATTTACTGATGATATTTAGAAGTTCTGTCAGTCTCCTTAGTGTATTAATTCATACTTTAAAACAGTACAATATGGGCCACGTATTGCCCTTGCACAGTTAAACTCCTACCAACCAAACATACTTTAAAACAGGTGCCGGGTTTTAATCTTGTGTTAGGCATGGATATTCGTAGTGGTTTGGAATCCACGTTAATCGTTTGGTCTCGGCCTGATTAGCCGTTATTGCGCAAAAAATAGGTCGTTGAGCTTACAAACCAACCAACCATACTTTGAAACCCATTGAGACTTTGAAATATCCTTTTATGAAGGTGGTTCATCAAATTTTGGATGGTAGCACAAGATTATTTCTCTTTGAAAGCTTCCTATTGACAAGTATATAGAACGATGCAAGGCCAAGTTGAATACATAGAAAATTGAAAATCTTCCATGTTTTTGCATATAAAGAGAAATAAGTGTGTGCGGTCATCCAAAAATTTCAGAACGAACTTCGTAGATTACATTTCAAAGTCTCAGTAGGTCTCAAAGCGTTGAAATTAAGGGCTCTTGTCTACTTTGGATGAATGAAAAAAAACGCACGTTATTTTTATTAATTTTTTTAAGAATACTGTTATGTTTATTGATATGAAACTTGTTATACTTAACTAAAATATTCGTAAAAAAAGAAAGAAAAAAATCTTGATTTTAACCACTTTTTTAGTGTGAAAATGCCAGTTAAACAGGAGTCCTCAAAAGGATGAGCTGTTGAAAAAATCTCAGAAAGAACAGAACTGATCCTTATGAAATTTTAACCACATATTGTGTAAACTTATTGCTATATCCCGTACCAGAATTATTGCAAAGTTTTAATTTTTATTAATTTTTTTGGCAAAAACATGCAAAAAAACCCACTTTTTAATTTTTTTTTGTCCATTTTTTTTTATTTTTTCATATAAATTAATAATAGAGGTACGAGACCACTGTCACGTCACACAAAACCTAAAACCATTAATTTTTTTTTCTGTTTCAAGATGGGCCGTTGCTCAGATTTTTTCAACAGCGCACACCTACCTTCTTTTTGAGGACTCCTGTTTGCCTGGCATTTTCACACTAAAAAAAAGTGGTTAAAATCAAGAATTTTTTTTTCTTTAGTAATTTACTTTTTTTTTGTTTTTTTTGTTTTGTTGTTGTTGTTAAGCCTAGCAAGTTTTATATCAATAAACATAACAGTATTCTTAAAAAAAAAAAAAATAATAGTTATAAAAATAGCTTTTTTTTCATACATCCAAAGTAGACAGAGCCCTTAATACTGTTTCATGAGAAAACTGGTGAGACTTATAAAATTAATGACAAACATACTTCTTGTTCTGGAACAAAATTAAAATATCTTTCCGAAATAGTATATATTGCACCATTGCTACAAAAGTAAACAACTCAAAGTAACACAACTCAATTTTTTCATTTTGAGGAGTGCAAAAAAAAAAAAAAAAAAGTTGCAGAATATATTTTACAAGTTGAATTCAAGTTGAAACTGACTTATGCCAATTTTCCTGCTTTAAGTTCATTTAATCTGTGATTCTATATACATTTTAACTCAAAAATGAAGAATTTCGAGTTGTGTAAATTTCGTAGCAATGGTGCTATATGTTGTACATATAGCATTATGTATGGCAGTACTAATAATGCATAATCGAATCCCTACAAAAAATAATATAGCTCTACCTATTAAAGACCTGTTGCCTTTTAATTTAAGCTTCTATCTCATGCAGTCTTCAGTTCACAAGTGTTCGTTGTCACCTTTAACCTATTTTAATGGGATTCAATTGTTATTGTCTTTCTTGATACTTCAAATATTCTTTTAATTCGTCCCCCTTCAGAAAGAATGATTTTTGAGGTCATTAATTGGTATTCGAGTGACGTTTAAAAACTCTCGAGACTCGACTGGTATTTTACAAAAGAAAAATATATTTTAATTGAATCAAAGAAACTTTGATTTATTCCGTTGAGCTCTTTAAGCAGGCTTAGGAAGCTCTGAGACTTAAAGTAAGAATTCCTCTGAATTTAGAATGAAGGCTTTAAGGGTTGTCATAGATTTTAATTGAGGCTATTTAAAGCAGCTTGAAGAGTCTATTGAAGTCAACACATCTTCTTTAAACTTTGCATGTATATCACTGAGAACATTGGAAAGCAATATATAAGTTCAACTTATATAATGTTAAATTTTATAAAAGCCATTAAAGTGCCATATTTTCATCTGGTAGGAATAAATTGAAATATCCCTGTTGGGCCTTGAGCCTGATGTTGGTCTTCAAATTTGAATTTACTCACATCATTTTCACATGGTCTAAATAATAAGCATATTAAATTTGATGATGATTGTTAGAAAAGTATCTAGATGATTAAAAAAAGATAAATATTACGTTCAATCTCTCCTAGTAAATCAGTTGAATGCTAACTTTTAAGTTTAATTTAGTTTGAATGGTTGAGGATGTATATTTTATCCACTAAGCTCTTATTAAAGCCAAATAAGCCTCACGATTTTGAACTACGATAAAGCTAAGAGGTAGAAGCCTTGTCATTCAAATCTCTATTTTCATCCCTATCACACCAACAAACGGGAGGACATTAAGGACATGACTAATTTATTGTATAGAAGCCCTCATTAACGTACACACCAGTATTTGGTAAGGCAGGACCAAACCCACGTTTATGTTCTCGGTGCCTTTACTTCCCAGGCTACTGGGGTCATTCATATTTTTTAATACAAAGAGATGCTACTTTTAAAATAATTTTAGGATGTAACTGAATCTGTGATTAATTTAACTAATATTTTTCAAAAATTTACTGATGTATTATTAATTGTGTGGCTTTATCTTATGAGTGACCGAAATGCTTAGCAAGAATTTAGATTGCAGTTTAGAGACAATATTTTGTTTCAAAGTAGTGATAGCAATCATTTCTGGTGGTTCCCCAAAATCGAAACTTCTCTTGGACAATGGCTGTAGCGTTTGTCTTAACGGTTACAGCTGCGGGCCTAGCATTGTGGATGGCTTGTCTCGGGACCAATTTACCGAAAGATGTTCTCAGGCATTTTGTAATTTGAGCATTAGAAGTCTTTTTTGGAATGGTAAATCATACACTGTTTACAAGCAAGACGAGAACAAGCAAGAATTAGAGTAGAACAGTGAAAGGTGTAAATTTCCCACGGCGTTTTGACCACATTGTACTTAATTTTAAAAATCAATTTATTTAAAATTCTATACCTATCTATGCAACACATCACTCGTCTCTTCTTTCTCTTCTTCATTGTTTCAAAGTTATTAAATTTCAAAGTTGGATAATCATTTCTGAAAGTCCCTGCTGCAGGTTCTTTCACTTACCACTTTAGGATGTGGTGATGGAACACTGCCGCGTTCTTGTATAGATATAATTGTATCAGACTACGATAACATTACGCGTAGACGATTCAAGCACGGGTTATTGTCATCAAGTATTTCACAGATGAATTTGATTTGCAACTTGAATGATGTAAGAGCTGTAAATTAAAGAAATAGCTTAAATCCGCCAATTCTAAGCACATTCTGTACTAATCTTTATTAGTTTTTTTTTTTTTAAATGTATCTTTAACTCCTAAATCATATAACTTTTACTATTTTCTAGAAGTTCACAAACATTGACATCTTAAGACATATTTCTTAGAAAAGTAAATAAGGTGCACTATTATCTTTTTTACTAATTCCTGTTTAACCGAATGCCTTATTTGACGGTAATGCATGCAATAAAACGCTATTTCGTTATAATAAGGATAAAAATAAAAACAAAAGTTTTTAAGAATTTTAAGAGTATAATTTAATTTATATTTTTGTGGAATTACTACTCGAGCAAATGACTCATTGCAGAATCAGGTGAAATAATTTTAATCAAATATCTTAAACTTTAGACACTGGATGTTTTAATGCCAAAAATAAATTGCTTTTAAATCTTGTCATCTCTGATAAAAAACAAATCTACAGTCCTTTCTTAAAAATGACTTACATTTTTATAGAAGTTTATTATCAATATCTTCACTTACTTTTTGAATTTGAAAATTCCCTTATCAAAAAATACTTGTGTCACATTAAAAAATTTGAGTCGTTTTATTAATGACTTATAGATACACGAAATAAAGTTATTATTTCCACAAACACTATTCAAACAATTACATTCTTCTTAATAATTCTACATGTTCAATGCTTTCCAGAACTTCAACCAACCCATAACTCCCAATGATTAAAAGCGTAGCTCAAGTTTCCGGTTTCTGAAATTGAATTTATTTCGTTAGTATTGTCGCGGTCAATTATAGGAAAACCTCAATTATCTCTGTGCTTATAACTTACTCTGGTAAAGCAAGCTGATGAAAATTTAAATTGAATTTTGAAATCCCACGAACTTCCTGTACATCTAAGAGCAGATTAATGTGTCACCCGATCTTGTTTCTAAGAATCTGTTTTGGAATATTGTAAATTAATCGAAACAGGTTTTAAAGTTAAGGAAATTGTCGTCTGCAGAAATGAAGTTTCAGAAGTATAGTGAAACAGAAGATTTCAGCAAATTACTAATGAATTTACTCTATAATTAGTAGCTTGGGTTAATTGTTTGTATTTTAATTAGTGTCTAACATTATCTAAATTTGAATATAATTGTATATATTATTTATGGACGGTGTTCCGTTTTGAGGTTATAAATTTTTTCACTTTATACAAAATTTAAATTAAGAAATGATAGACAAATTCAATGATTAAAACCTTCGCTTCTAAGGAAAGGTTATTTACAATTGCCCATTGTGCTATTTGTTTGAAAATAGTTTAACAATTTTGGAAAATTGTTGTAATATACAGCAGAGGACAGCACAAAAAAAAAGAAGAGAAAAATACAATTTAAACACGTTGGGAACAACTACAGAATCTCATATTTATCAGCACGGGTTACTACTTAGTCATAATTAGGAAAGTTTTTTTAGAAAGAAAATCGTTTTTTGAATTTCTGCTTTTGTAAAATCTCATATTCTTTTTCTTTCCAACTCTGTTTTAATTTAGTTAGTACGCAATCTAAAAAAAATCTATTTCATTTTTTCTATGCTACGCCAAAATGTCGAACATGCACCTGTAGGATGTTTCTGTGTTTTATGTGTTCATTTTTTATTGATTAATTGCATATTACATCGTATTTATATTTATTATTTGCATATCATGTTTTTTGCATTTAGGATTTTGTCATAACGTGGTCATACGAATCCGTCAATTTTTTTTTTCACGCCATTTTTCAGAGATCGCACCAAGTTGTCGGTCAATTAAAAAACCCTCGATATCACAATTTGATAAAAATTAGTTGCTAATCTAGATTATAAAAACATTAACATTCAAGTCAAGCATTGCTTGAGACATAACCTTACAATGATTTTATATTTTATGCTACTTTAAAAATGGTAAAGATAGATTTATGTTTCATTGGCTGTAGATTTTATTAGTAGCTATATAACACTTTATGAATTTATCTCCTTCTATAAATTGTTGTAAATTTATCAAATAAACGCAAACATTTGCAGGTTCAAACTATTAACAAGTATTTGTGAGGATTGATAACAAATTAAAACCCATAAACAGCATTTTTCTCAAGAAATAATTAACAAAAAGATATATTTTTGACGTTTCTGTATATTTATCAGGATGGAATTTTCATAAACTCGATGTACCTTTTCTAAAATACCGAAACACTTGCTTTAAAATTTTTAAAATATAATCCTTGCATATGTCAGTCTATTTTGAAACTTAGTATTTGTAAAAAAAGACAAGAATTGAATTAATTATTAACCTTTTAAGTTAAAAATATTCCCAAAAAGATGAATGTAGATGAGTTTTATTTTGAGTTTTCGACAAAAACATTATTTGGAAACATTTAAATACTAAATCCTTCTTTCAGTTTATGAAGCATAGATTTTTCTATGTTTCATAAACTTAAAAAGGTACAAACTGTGATTAATATAAACTGGAAAAAGATACATTAATATAGGATGATTAAACTTTGGAGAGATAGGACATCGTGATTTTCCGGACTCTCTTAAACGTAATTGGAACAGAGGCTCCCAAAAGTGTTCGAATACTTACAAATTTCAATCAAATACTATATTACCCATTTCAAAATTTCGTATTTCAGAATAGGAACTTTTTACTATCTCTAATTTGTTCTTAATAAAATTACATAACATATTTTTTAATGCATAGTAAAAAAAAAAAAAAAAAAAAAAAAAAAAAAAAAAACATTAACCCAAAAGTAACACATAAAATATCTCCCAAAAACCTTCGTAATTTTTTTTTTCTTTTTTTTTCTCTACATATTAGTAATTATTGTAATATTTTAGTAAATTAATACTTAGTAGGATATTTTTTAGCATTCACAATGGCTTTTAGGCGTCTGGGCTTAGATTTGATTAATTTACTTGTAATTTATGCATCAACCTTCCTCCATTCTATGAACATTATTGGGTTTAGATAGTTTTTAGTCTAAATATCATGTTATCTTACTTTGGCTTCTAATTCTCTTCAAATCTGGCTACAGAGAGGTGTTTTTAAATTTTTTAGGTAATTATAGAGGCAACAGGGGGGAACATTGAATGGCGTGTGCTCGAATCATCATCTTGATAAACAATGGAGTTATTTGTAATACCCAAATTTCGAGGTAACAAATATAATAAATCGTTAAAGTTTTTCAAATAGAACTCATAATTCATTATTTCATCGATAAATATCAAAGACCCTTCTACCTCCATGTTGCATTGTTCCAATATAGTTATTGGGATAAAGTTGCTAATTTTTTTCTTTTCCTTACAATACGCGACCGTCAAAAACAAAAATGTTAAATTTGTTTTCATTTACAAATAAAGCGCTATTCCAATATACGTATCTGAACTATTTATCATTGTCTTTGCAAAGAAAATATGGAGTTTTCTGTTTTTAACATTTATAAAACATTTTCTACGGATAAGAAACCCATGTTGTCCTTGCTGATATGACTTATCTTTGAACAGTTTCAGGTGAAATTAAAGTCAAAAGTGTCCCTATATTCTGGGGAAAAAAAATAGCACCGGATCGTGGATTTTTTCCAAATTTTCTTGCAATAAATCCATCACGTTCAGATAACACTGTCAAGCATCCTTTTATTGGCCTGCTTTAGATAATTTTTTAGGATTTAAAACATTTTATTGCTTAATAAACTGCTGGATGGAATAAATTTAATATATTAGCAATGCATCAAATGGATTTACCACTCTTACGAAGAAATATAACCAATTTTAGACTTTTTTTTTATTTCTTTACGATTTTGAACCATTTTAAATAATAAATAGGTTATACCCAATTGAGAAAGCAAATATTACAAGTCATCGATTTATGAAATGTTGCCACAATGCAAAAATTAAAAAAATTGTATTAATGAATTTATCAGAAAATTTTATGGTATACGAACACTTTCTCAGTATTTTTTTCTCTGGTTTTATGAATTTATAATTTTATAAAAATAAAGCAACTCAATACTTTTTTAAACATTACATTTTATTCAGAATTAAATAAAGATTCTATATATATATATATATATATATATATATATATAAGTAAATATTCGAATTCAATTTCAGACTACAGCACTTCATCTATAAATTTTTAAATGGTACGGAGACTTTTTTGTGCCACTGTATTTGTATGATGCTAGTGTATTTATTATATTTTATTAGAAAAGTTTCTATTTATTTTCATAAGAAATTATTTTTCAAACGAGCTCAGTTTGGACACGGCATTTTTTCCCCCATTATTTTTTTTTTTATAGTACATGCTGATTTTTTCTCCTATGTAGTAAGAGCCTTACACAAGACGCAGCCTGTGCAATAAAAACACAATATAGCGCAGAAACTAAAATAACATATTTTTATTTCAACGCCATAAATTATGTTTAATTATGTGCTTTTCCATCGTTTAATTTTCTTTAGTTCGCGTGACTAGGTAACTTCATTATTAAAAAAAATGCATTATTTCGGGAGAAAATGATTTAATTTTCCCTTCCACTTACTCATATGGTTATGTTAAAATAGCATAATGTAAGTCTTGCATAAGGTCCAAAACTTTCATCCTGGGTCTAAAAAAGGTTTGTTTGTGGTCAGCATAACTCCCAAACGGATTGACTTACTTTATTCAACTTTTGTGTAGGAGTCAGTTGAAGTCATGGGATTTGTCATTAAAGTTTTAATCAAAATAACGCATTCGCATAAGGCCATTGACTAATTCATGTTTTTTAGCAATTGCCAATAAACGGTTCTAACGATTTTGATCTAAATCGCTTAGATAATGCCTTTTAAGTTGTTCTAAGCATTCCTACCCTCAAAATTCCTATAAAAAATTGACAGACGTAATAAGTTGAAAAACAAACGTTTTTAACAAAGAGTTATCTTCCCTTGAACATTTCCCATCAGAGACTGTTCTTCCTCCATTTCGCTTACCTGAACGGAATAATATAATAATAATCGCAAAAAATATCGCCAAACTGTTCAAAATATTAAATTCTGAAAAATATGAAAAGAAAACTATAAATTACACAACTCCATGCATAATTTAAATGCAATGACCAGCATTATAAGGCAATTAATTTCTACAATGCTTTAGCCCCCTAATTTTATTTTTCAACTTTTTACCACTTTTTAAATTTTTGAATGTCTGAAAATCCTTTTTATTTCAACTCTTTGCAATACTCTTTGCGCATGGGTGAGTTTGATCAAATCCTTGTAGTCAATACTCATTAGCTTATATACTAAATTTATATATCTTAATACCCTACATTTATTTATATTATTTTAAAACAGCATGCAAATATAAGTAAAACAACTGCGTCAACAATTTGCTAAGGAATATTTCCAATTTATTTCTTACCTTTCGTCGAAGGGCTGTTTAAAACATTTGCTTTGGTGATACATATTATGCCCAAGAAAAGAAATTTAATCCTTCCTCGTTAGCGTAATTATTGAAGCGAAATAATAGTTTTTTTTAACCTTTAGAATTTTATGATTTCCTCGTGCGTTTTATGTTTCCTCTATGAGGGTTAAGTCATTAAAATTGTGAAGTGTATTAGAAAGGTCTCCGCTCATTTCTTTGCACATGGAATTAGTTGAAGAAATGGGGAAATAATTTCGGTTTTATTAATGTATTTATTTTTAATCATTTTATTAGTTTATTTATATCAGTAATGGTCTTGATGGGATTTTATGTTGACCTTTTAATAAGAAACTTATTTTATGCTACATTTTTTAAAAGTATTTTTCTGTGAAAATGAACTTAGTTTAAGTTCTTTCTATAGCTTATTTTATATTAACAAATCTGAAATAAATTTCAGTAAATGTTAAAAAAAAAAGAAAAAAGGTTAATTTTGTATGTTAAGGATATGCATGAAACCTATGGTAAAGAAAAATAACACTTTTTTAAATCCTTTATATTAACTTCGATTTTGCTTGCTTGTGTGTAGCAGGCAAAAGTTGCGGAGGGCTAATTAACTCATTTGAGGCCAATTACCTCATGCAAAAGCGAACAAGCCCATCTAAAAAATTGTGGGGAAACTAACTATTATATAATTTATTTTACACCTTTCACAGTAAAAATGTATTATTTTTCATCTTGTGCCTAACATCAATATTTAAATGTAGTTTTTGATAGGAATATAATATAGATAGTGTTTAGTAACTTGACATCAAAATATGGATGTGTTTGTTTTAGCTTGAAGTGGGTGGATACGTTTTATTTTGTACGAACTTTGTTGGGATATGTTTTCTTTTGCCTGTCCACTGCATTAATTTTTACTTGTCATACTTGATACTACTTTGACTTATAAAAAAAAACATGGCATTTTGTATTATAGGGATTGACAATAAACTCTAAAAAAACTATTTTATTTTACAAAAAACGATAATTAACTCTATTCAGTTATCAAAGCTGTTTTTTAAATTAATAAGCTTAATATACTTTATTTTATTTCGAAACTTATAAGGAAACTGATGTTAAATTCATTAAATACTCCAAGAAACGTAGACTTTTTCATTTGAAACGCTACTCCAAAAGAATTATTGTACACCTTATACAACTAGAAAGTTGTAAGGCGTCTAAATCACCCGTTGAAAAATAATGAATATAACAAACACTTTCATTTAATAGACACAAAATATTGATTAAAAATTCATATTTTCTTTTAATCGTATGCAAATTAAAATTATTTCTGATATATAAATGAAATGATTTAAAAAAAAAGACAAAAAATGTTTTTAATGAAGAACCTAATGAAAACAATATTTCTCTTGAATTCAAAAAGGAAATCAAGTACATTATTTGGATCTTCAATGGCAACAGAATAGGATTTATTATCAATCAAATCGATTATCTTCTTATTTATTAACATAGCGTAGATTCTGTTACACCTAATTCCTTGGGCTCTCTTGTATTTTGCAATTGACAACGGTGAGTTATTTGGAAATCGGATCATTGTATCAACGAATTATTTGGAAATGGGAATTTTGAATCAGAGACGTTTTTAGGAAAGACCTCGGGTTTTATTTTAATTTTATTAATTTGGGTGAGTATAATCGAGAATTGTTTTTTATTTGCATTTTCTTGCTTATTTGTTCAATACTTTGCGATTTATTCTATATTGCGAAAAATTGTACTTTTTTTTTTAAATCAATAATATCAACTATGAGTTTGGATTTTGTGTGAACGATAATAGCTTTTCTTGCAATATTTCATTATTTCCGTAAGTGAATAACAGGTAATGCGTTAAAAATCCCAAACTATTCCATTTTTTGTGTGTTAACAAACGCAGTCAGGGTAAGGGGTCACTGAGAAGAGGGAGTAGACCCCTTCGAAGATCGAGCAGCGATCTCCTGGCAAACCGATGCGAGTGCGTTCGGAGGTTGGCGAGCGTTAGTGAGCAGGCGGCAGGGTGTCCTAGATGTTTAAAAAAATAGAATCAAATATCATTTTTAATTTTATTCAGATATTTTTTTTCCCTCCAGTTTTCAGAAATGCTATGTATTGTAAAATCGAAAGTAATTAAAGATACATATTTAGGTGTATCCGGCCCTCTAAAAGCTCCAACATAAGTCATACGCCGCACCTCTAAAAGTAAATCGTGAACCTTTACATATTGTACTTAAATATTTAAATATAAAATACACTAAATTTAAACAATTTGGATTGGGACAGTAAATTTCACTGGACTTTAGTTTATTGTTAAAACTCAAGGCTTGATTTGTAGGACCTAATATTTTTTTTTTTTTTAATTTAATTCTTTTCAAAAATTAATGAATGAAAATTAACTTTGGAAATATAATGTCCCAAAACAAAGCGAGTAAAAGTTAAAAAGCTTATTCCGTGAACGTAGGTGCGATGCTCACTAGAAAATTTTCAAACTTATACTAAACAACATTTAAGCTCTATAAATTAAAGAGGGAAAGGATTAGATAACTATTGAAAAACATTAGATTTTTGCTCAAAAAGTTGAATATAAAAATCATTTTTCAATTATTAGTTTGATACTCGCAAAATTATTTTGCGTAAGTTTTTAAAAACACTTTATATTAATTAATACTAAGTAATTGGACTTTCATAGCGTGGTTTTTCTGACACTTAAAATTATTTCTTTGGTGATTTTTAATAATTAATTTAAATACTATGGAAATTCATTATATGTAAGAATTAAAAAAAATATTCAGTGCTTTCAATTTTAAAATAAAATGCGCTATCTATGAATCCTTTGATATATTAATATTTGTTTGTTTGTTTATAAAACTTAATTTCCTAGCAATTTTTATCAGAGCTCTTGGACAGATTAATAAATAATATTTCCTGGAAATGTCTTAAAATTTACTTTTTTCACTCTTTCTTCTCTTAGACTCTTTTTCATTTAAAAAAAAATTAACAATGCAAATAGAAAATTTTCTTTGAAAATAGCTCTAGTAAACAATTTATTTTATCTATTGAAACGATGTGATGCTTAGAAAGAAGTTTGCAAAGTTATATTTGTAAAATTCAATGCGAGTCATAAATGTATTAATTTTATGATAAAATGAAGAAGTAAAAATAGAAATTGTGAATGAGAAAGTTGAATGCATATATGAAACGGAAATAATCTTACATTCAATAAAAATAATAATATCACAGATAGAAGCTGTATATATTTGCGTGATAGGCATCCAAGTATGTTGACAGATTATTTTGGAAGGAATATGAAGATTAAAGAATTATATTGGGGGTTGAAGGTTCGTGCATTAGTGCTCAAATGCATTCATTTTTTTTTTTATTTGATTAAAAAAGACAAATAAGAAGTTTTAGCAAAACTTTTCTCGAGGAACTAAAGAATTTTTTGGCAGTCTTGTGAGAATAAAATATCGCGTATTTGAATAATTATTTTATAAAACTGTAGATTTTATTCCATAGAAATAGAAAATATCTCGATATAATTTTGAAATCTAAGTTAACTTTAGAGTTTTGAAATAAAATAAATGTGTATGTTAAAAACTGCATATACGTCTAATTCTAAAGTAACTTTTCGTAAAATATACTTATAGTAATTGATTATTGATTAGTTTTTAGTATTGACTCAATAAAATTAATGCTGATGAAAAGCATTACAAAACAAAACATAATTTAATTGTGTGATTTAATTAAATATTTTAACTATTGATGGCTTTTTAAAAAGAATCGTAAAAGCTTTGGTAAAACATAGAAAGCATAGCCCTATACAATTATTGATTAGTTTTTAGTATTGACTCAATAAAATTAATGTTGATGAAAAGCATTACAAAACAAAACATAATTTAATTGTGTGATTTAATGAAATATTTTAACTATTGATAGCGTTTTAAAAAGAATCGTAAAAGCTTTGGTAAAACATAGAAAGCATAGCCCTATACAATTATTGATTAGTTTTTAGTATTGACTCAATAAAATTAATGTTGATGAAAAGCATTACAAAACAAAACATAATTTAATTGCGTGATTTAATTAAATATTTTGACTATTGATAGCTTTTTAAAAAGAATCGTAAAAGCTTTGGTAAAACATAGAAAGCATATCCCTATACAATAGGAAATCAAATTACTATCTTTAAAACAACTCACTAGTGATTGGCGCCGACCAAACGGTATAGTGGTTAGCGTGCTAGCTTCTAGGCCGCGAGGTTGCGGGTTCGAGTCCCGTGTTGGCATGGGTGTTTGTAAATGTATGTTGGCTTGTCTAATGACGAATGTTTCGGCGCATTATAGCCCTCGTGTTGCTGACGGCGCCAGATAATCTGAAAACAACCAACCACTAGTGATTGGCTACTGTTAAAAGGAATTATCAGTCAGCTCGTGCCCCATATACCTTATGCTTTATTTTTTCAACATCAACTTCTACCAGAATACTGCCTTCAAACACATGAATTTTTTATAGAAGGTATAACAAGCGTAAAAAATATTGATCGCAGAATTTTTTTTAATTATTATCTCTAAACTTGCTTATAAAACTTTTTAAAATGTAATAAATACAGACTTTCTTTACTTTTACATTTTTTAATGAACACATATTGTTGTTATAGTACCATGTTATAAATTTCATAAGTTTAAAGCAATACTCTGTTAGACAATGTGGCCCGAAAAATGAAGCATTACGATTACAGACAGACTGATGATCTTTCTCAAGATGATTTCTGATTATCTTGAATCCAAAAACAATAAAAAGTTATTCAATGTATTCTTAGCTGAAATAGTACAACTCTCATTGTTTTCTAAGATGATATTTTTAATGACAACTTATCAGATAGCTAACCCTCATTTGCGATTTGTGACTAATATTGGATTTGAAAACTTTTTGAAACCTATCTGTACCTGTAAATGAAGCAGACGTACAGTTTGGGCTATAAAATATCAGAATAGTAGAATATTGGATCTCCTCCATACTAAAATATTTGTCAGAACATATCAGCAACCAAATACTCGTAACTGTGAATATAAATAATTGATTGAACTCACTTTGATGTATAATTTTTTCGTTTTTTTCAGCTTCTTTCAGTAGGTTAATAAATTTTTTTAATAATAAAATTGTTAAATAAATATGTTGTTCGATCAATCTCTTAATAATTTGCACAATCAATAAGCCATCAGTAATCTATTCAATTAATCGTTCAGTAAATCTATAAATTTTCAACATGTACTTTAGTGATTGTATAAATATACTGTAAAATCAATCCTTCTATCTAATGATGTATAGAACAATAAACTATTCTCTTAATATATCGCTCACTAATCAATCATACAATATAGCGTTCAATCTATCTATAATTGATCGATATATTAAACAATCCATCATTCAATAAACTATTTAATCAATATATTAAATGATCAATGCGATTTTTAATAAATGAATTTATTGATTAAATATGCTATTCTAGTAATTCGTAGTTTGAATAATATTATATTCAATATATCTATACATTTAACACTGTATTGAATATTGCATGAATAAGCTGATAATTATATGGAACAATACACCAGTTTAATTGATCAATATGTAGAACTATCTGTCCATATATAGAAAAATTTGTTGCAAGATATATCCATAGTTGAAGGATATATCCGTAGAGGAATGTTATGTATGAAACCCACGTATTGATCAAAATGTTATAAAATCAATCAACAAATAATTTATTATGAAGTATGATCAATTGTTTGATAAGTACCGTAAAATGGGGTGAATCGGAACACTTTTCAACTTTCAAAGTAATAATCGGTTGTAATAAGATCGTTAAGGAACACATTCTTGACATAGAAACTTGGGTCTTACCTTCTTCTTTGAGAATCAACCCAAAAAATTTGTAAAAACTAGGACTTTAATTTATTTTGAATTTTTTCATGGTGTACCGATTCACCCCGTAGAAAGGGGTGAATCGGAACACTCGTTACAATTTATGTCTGATCTTATTTAAATGTTTACAGGGTGGCAAAAAACAAATAATAATGCATTGTGGTAAATAGGAACATAAAATTATAATAAAAAAATCATTTAATATGCCGGATAAAATTTGTGTTTGTCAATTATTGTCAAAACAAATCATATGTTTGAAAGCGTATCAACTCTTATATAACTCTCCTATAACTCATCCAAATAGTCATTAAAATTAAGAAATAATTTTTAATCTACTTTATGTTTGCGTGTCGTATGACTGCAAATTCTTTAAAATATCTTGAGAAAGGAGAAAAGCATCCTCATTTGTTTCAGAAAATCTCTTCGTTCATTAGCGCTTTTTGTAAAACACACTTACATAGCAATAATCTTGTGGGTGTAAAACTTTTCTCACATAGAGTCTTCATACATTTTCCCATATAACTTAAAGATAACGAAGTCATTTAGAGAAAAAACCACTAGAACAATCAGGTTTTCTGCCGTGCGGAAACTAGGCTCCTCTTCTGACATTTATTCAAGCCTGCAATCTTGATTACTGTCTTGAAGGGAGTAATTAGACTCTTCTTCAGTCGTTGAATCTTGTGTGGAACATAATCTTGCCAAAAACAGCTTTTTAATATCACTTTTCAAGTGTTCTGATTCACCCCGCAAATCTCAAAATCGAGACGAGGCAAAACATAAAAATTCGTAAAATAAAAAGTTTTTAAAACCAAGTAAAATTAAGTATGACATGCTGTTGTGGATGTTTATACTTATCTAAAAATATAATATTTAAGTCTATAACTGGTACATGTTATTAATTACGGGATAAGTTTTGGAGTGGTTAAAACTCATTGGATTGTATGCACGCTGTTCCAGAATTATTTTTTTTAAAAAAGGACAGTGTTGAAAACCCTATAAAACATGTTCCAAGGTTAAAAACATGTTAACCAAATGAAAAATATATATATAATTAATAAAACTGCTTTATTTGTGTAAAATAATAATTTCTTTGTAATTTCATGAAGTTTCGTTCATATTCACCCCGCTGTTCCTATTCACCCCATTTTACGGTACATTTTGCAATCAATTGATACGTATGTTATGCAGTCAACTGCATGTGTCGCAATTAATTGATAAGCATGTTTCGAAACAATTGATAAATACCTTTAGCTATTAATTGTTAGGCAAGTTTCGCAATCAGTTGATTATTACGTTTTGCATCAATTGATGAGCATGCTTCTTAATGGGTTTATAAACGCTTGTTTTTGAATTGGAACAAATATGCTGTTCACCTTGCTAAATAATATATCTGTATATTGCAGCATCATTTCCCTAATGAAATAATTATTATAATTAATATTATAATAATTATTATAATATTAATTATAATAATTATTATAATTAATATTATAATAATTATTATAATTAATATTATAATAATTATTATAATTAATATTATAATAATTATTATAATTAATATTATAATAATTATTATAATTAATATTATAATAATTATTATAATTAATATTATAATAATTATTATAATTAATATTATAATAATTATTATAATTAATATTATAATAATTATTATAATTAATATTATAATAATTATTATAATTAATATAATAATAATTATTATAATTAATATTATAATAATTATTATAATTAATATTATAATAATTATTCTAATTAATATTATAATAAATATTCTAATTAATATTATATTACACTTCACTAAAATGTATTGTACAATTCGTATATTAGAGTTAACAGTCAATAAAATCTTTTAAAAAAACCCTTAAAAACAACTATCTTTCAATAATTTTCCGTCCAGTGTGCCTATTCTACCACCGAGGTAATAATTAAATCAAAGAACACAAGACCAAAAAAAAAAAAATGCATCCTTTTTATCTTGGGTGCTTCCCTAACTCCATTCGTTAGGCTGGTGATTAGGTATTTGGACAGATCGACCTCCAAACGATATTTAGAGGGGGATTTCGCTTAATAGGGGCTTCGATGGGGCTGGTCAGATGGGAGGTCACGGCCAACGTCGAGATGATGCGATTAAAGCGAAGAGAGAAAGTTTGACCAACATTTTTGCTGCCATAAATCTCCCAGCGGGGACGCTAGAAAGGATCTATTTTCGCAGTTAGTGAGAATTAGAAGGAATGTCTATAAGGTTAATTCTTGGCATATATCGATAGGAAGCCATTTGTATTGGCTGTCAGAGTAGAAACTGTGCTTTTGTGTAGTCATTGGAATATAATCAATATTGACTGAAATAGAGATTATTTATGTTAATGTTATTGTTTATAAACTACTATTTTAGTATATTCTTATGTTTAAACTTAATCAATTAAATATTAAAACAATGATTGTAAATTACATGAAATATATAGCACTTTTAAACAGTTCATGTTTTGGATTTGTTTTAATTATAAAACTTGTATGAATATGCATATATAAATACTCAAATACGTTTTAATTTCCAAATTTCGTTAATAATTATTTTTTCTCAAAATATAACTAAAATAATTTATTTGGACCACGCAACAATTTTAAAAATTTGAAAGATTTGAAATATAAAATATGTGCTACTTATTAGATATCTCATGTATAATCTAGGTATGTATTTCAAATTTAATCAATAAAAGTTTAAATCTGTATATTTGTTCAAAATTTTACTTAGAATAAGTAGTATAATGATTAAAAATGCCTTATTTTGAAGGTTGATTTATCATAAATCATTTATGATTCTAGCTATGATTACATTTAATTTATTAGTCAATAAATTATTAGATTTATATTCTATATATCATATTTACCATTTATAGATACGTACAGAAACAACTATTTAAACATTAGAAAAAAGAAGAAAAAATATTAGTATGCTGATATCTTTTATGGGGTTTTCATGGTTGAAACTTGAAGTGAATTTCTTTGGAAATACGAAACTTCTCCAGGAATGTTGTTTTTAGCACACTCATAGCATTATTAAGCACTTTTCGCCGGCAAGTCTTGATATATCCTCATACAGTAAAAAAAGTCTTTATTAAACAACTGACTTTAAAAATAATTAAAATCTTCTAGAAAATAAGTTTACAATTGAAAATCATAAAACCAAGGGCTACACAATTAAAAAAATAACGGTGTTTTAAATATTAATTTTTTATAATGAAACAGGTAAGGAAAAGTAGTAATATTGATCGATAACAGTAATTTGTTTCATGAAAATTAAATCTTTTCATTAAAATACTCTCACTTCCAAAAGTAAAGCACGGAGCGGTAAAATGCGAAAAAATTTACAAGTTCTGCTTTGATTGATACTAAATGCTGCAAGTAAGTAGCTCTATGTTTATTCATGAAACAAAACAAAGAATTAGAGATAAAAAAATATTGAATTTTCAAAAATCATGAGATAACGTTATATTTGCGTCATTAACAAAATGATGTTTAAAGTTTAAACAAACAACAAAATCCGACAGCCCACCAGTGCTCAGAATCTTCCATTCATCTTCTGGAAGCCATTGAAACATGTCTAGCTTGAAAACAAATAGTACGAATGTTCTAAACACCTTTCATCAGCACTTAAATGCAACCCCAGTAAATCTTCACAATACCGCCTTCTTATACGACTGCCTGTTTTGCACATTTCTCGACGCGAAACCGTGATTGGTTGTTACCTATTGCATACTTCCTTCTACATTTGCAGCAAATTTCAGATTCTTTAATTCCCATTGGCTTACGGAAATTAACATTTTACTCTCCGTGCTTAGCTTTTGCAAGTGAGTGTATATGGGTAATATAATGAAAATATCTAAGTTGAGACATAGATATTTTTAGTAAATCTGGGTAAAACTTTCTTATAAATTATCATGTAAACCACATCAATATTAAATACATAGACTCCTCCTGATATGCAATATACAAGTGATGATTATTTGGGAAGAATTCGCTTTGAGCAAGAGAAGATTAAATACATGGCATCTTTAAAAAAAAGAAGAAAAATCTTTAAAATATAAATATTTCTTTAGAGTATCGTAACATGGACAGGTCATATAACTGTACCGATTATTTCTCAAAAATAATAAAAAACGCAATTGCACAACTTAAGTCGAATGATATACACAAGCAAATCTAAAAATTTAATTTCTTTTTGAAAAATCAATATATTATTTTTCAACTCTATGAAGAGAAATAGTTAAACTTTTCACTTATAGATGCCATTTTAGCACCATCAACCTTTTTTTACTCAGTAAACCTAATTAAGTGGAAGAAATACACATTTTTTTTTATTGTGGCTAGAGGTTTATCAAGCGGTGTAGTTTCTATGGGAAAACATGATATAAATAAATATTTTTAATTTTACGTAATAATAGAAAAATTTAAGGTCAAAGTAATAAAAATTAAACTTCGGCGTTTCTTGAAGTGTATAAAAGCTGTTTCTACTGATTCAGAACTTGAAAAAAAAAAAAAACTCTTTATTTTCTCTCAAATTTTATTAATTGGCTTTACACATTTGGAATACCAATTGAATTTTATATGTTTAAAAAAATAGTTTTCCATACAATGAGTCACAAAAAAATTATACTGCTAATCACGGCGTAACTATCAATAAAAACGAACTATTTTTTGAAAACTATCAATTTTTTAAATGTTCTTTTACTTTTGAAACTACATGTATATAGAATCGTCTAAAGTAACTGTAAATAGGAAAGAAAGATAGAGTTAGAATGTAAGAAACAATCTTGGTTTAAGAAATTGAGTATATATTGCTTTAGCAAAGGGCTGTTATGTTTCGGCGCATTATAACCCTCGTGTTGCTGATGGCGCCAGATAATCTGAAAACAACCAACCGACCGACAGACCAACCAATCAACCAACCAGCAAAGTGCTGTTAGTTTATATCAAGAAGTAAGTTGAAAATATTAAATTTAAAAACTATCCTGTTGAAAGGATAATCACAATATTCATATATTTCTTGTATTTATAGTGGCACAAAGTTTCAGATCATATTCCAAAAACAAAATATCCAATAGCAAATTTCATTTGTATTGTATTTGTTGTATTTTATTAGGATTTTTACGTATAGAAAACAACTTACATAGAATGAATTGGAAATAAAATTATTTCCCAATCATTTGGTGCTGCCATCTGTTTCCTCTTCTACGAAGCAACATTTGATTTTGGAGTAGAAAATGCTTGTAATTTAAATTATAAACATAAGTAAATGTGGTATTCAAAATATAGACTTGCATAAAATTGTAATTTGATAAATACGAAGATTATTATAGTTTAATATTTGCATGGTTATTTAAGTTTATAATTTGCATAGTAGTAACCATCAAATATAATTTAGACTATAAATTTTGGTGAAAATAAATGCCTTATTCTTAGGATATTATTAATTTTGTTAAATTGTTAATAGCTTGATTTTTTTCATCGTTCTAAAAGTAAAATTACATCATTATCGAAATGTATGAAGAATTATTTATTCAGTATTTCCAAGCACGTGAGTCTTTATGAACAGTATTAAACTTATTCTAATTATTTATATTGTGAAAGAGTTTTTAATTTTTTTTAACCTTTAAGAATTTCAACTAGCGTTTTTTGAATCTTTCAATAAACAAAATTATTTATTAGTCTGAAATAGATATATTTTTAGTGTACCACTTAGTAAGTACTGTTATTTAAAAAAAAAAAAAAAAAAAAACTATGTGCTCGTGTACTGTATACACAATAGACAATACGTGTCTTCATTTAATTCTATGTCTAAGTAGGCCCATTATATTTTTGTAGCAAATGTTATTTTACATTAATTACAATGAATTACTTTTTAAAAATTTATATCTTCCTCTTATTTACCAATTCTCATGAACGTTGATTCATAGTACTTTTCTATATTAACGAGATTGTTCACCAAAATTCATGTGCATGTACCATGTTTAATTTTGTTGTCCCATTTTCTTTCCAAATTTTTATTTTCATTTTTATTTCATTTGTAATCATTCGAATTATTTATAACTGCCAATTTTATATTTTGATTCTAAGTTAGTTCTGAACTGCATAAAAGGGTGCACGTAACAACTTGTACATTTATGTCGTTTAATAGTACTGGGTGATTTGAAATAACGTACGGGACATTTGAAATATCGATATTTGTTGAATGATTTAGAGAAGGACGACACGGTTTTCGTATACACAGAAAGAAATTCAATTTCATTATTAACAAATGACAAAGTAAATATATGTTAGCAATTGTCCATAGTTATGTCGGCGGGGGCTGTAAACCATTAAGATTTTTGATGTATATCATATTTTTTTTTTATTGCAAAAATGAACTATTTTTACTTTGTAGTAGACAATAATGTTTGCATCATTATTCCCTTAAATGTTCTTGAATTATATTTTTCTTTCAAAATTATCTTTTGTTTTTGGAATACCTTTTATTGAACTGGAATGCTTTTTTCAAAAGACAAATCGTAAAAAAAAAAAAGAAAAAAATTATACTTCATCAGTAACTTTAAAAGGACCTTTTTTTAAGATAGAAGAAAAATATTATTGCTACGTTTAAAACACTGTTTCATTGAGGACAAGTCACAATATTGTTAAGGACATTTATAAGTTTCAGAAGTAAAGTGCGGAAACGAAACAATGTGTTTCAAGACTTAAGGGGGGGGGGGGGGGAATATTGCAACTGATATAAAATACACGGACACTATTTGGATTTTTTTAGTCATACTTAATACTTAACTTAGATAGCAAAATTTCAATCAGAAATTAAATTAAATTTAACATAATTTGTTATCAACATTGCAACTTCGCAGTCCAGTTGGATATCAGAATGAATATTTGAAGGAGTATTAAAAAAGAAAGTAAGTATACAAAACGTATATTAGGGTTGATAAAAAAATTATTTAATACAAAATTTATTTAAAAAAAAAGTGCTAAATAAATTGTATTTGGGAGTTTTGCTTTTGATCCAGGAGTTTGGATGCAACTTGTTACACCAAACTTACTTCTGGAGTTAGAATAAAACTTCCTATTGAGCAAATTTGATACTCACCTTTCAGAACTTTCTTATCAAAATGTATAGCACATTTCCATATTTGCTTGTGATTATCTGTATGTTCTACCGTTTTTCTAACTCTTCGTAACTGTAATTATACTTTTATTAATTTATTATGTAATAACATTTAAAGAAATAATCGCTTCTAACACTGAATAATATAAAATAAATATATACATACAATTATTTTCTAAACATTCATTAAAATATGAAAGATATGCATGATAACGTTGAAATGACAAATATTTGTCGAAACTGAGATTTTCGTGGCTAGTAGTTAAATACAAAGAGGACAACTAGTCTTTCTGTAGCTGGTAGCTCTACAGCGTTAATGTTAAAAAGCCAATTTTCTATGTACCTTTCCTAAATAACTAATTCACAGTTAATTTTGAATTTTTTTTCTGAACATTACGAAAACTTTCTTTAGTAATATGAGGTTAATATTTGGACAGTATAAATAATAAAAAAAAAAAAAAAAAAAAAAAAAAAAAATTAAAAAAACGGAATCACAATTGTGCCTAAAATTTGAATTTAGATTATTCTACTATTTAGAACAAATATATAGTAAAAATTCCATGAATAAGCTAGTAACTATTTCTTCAAAAAGGTAGAGCCAAAGCTTTAAAATTGCATTTTGAGAAAAATTAATTTTCATGTGGAAGTGTGGAATAGTAAAACTGTGATTACATAATTTAAAATTAAACTTTCTCCGTAACTTGAAGAAATACAAGCCAAAATTATTTGTTAAAAGAAGATTTTTTTTTTTTTAGATACATGTAAAAATCACAAATTTTTAACTTACTAAATAACCATATTATAGTCACATGAGAAATTAAATTTTTATGTAAATAAATAGGAATCAGCTTCCTTTTCTGGTGAAATGTCGATTCTAAATTAAATGGTTCTGAACTCTTCATCAAGTAACACCTACATCCAAAATTCCTTAATGAACAAACAAATGCATCGAATTTCTAATTTACAACATATGCACCAGGCCACCGTCCAACGTTTCGAATCCTTCCATTCTCCAAGTACGTACAACGATGTAATGATATCTCGAGTTACTGCCAGGACATAATCCTGGAACATTTATTATTCAAATTTGCATTGCAAATACAGATCACTGACGATATTAACTGTCCTTATCTGAATAATCTTCGGAAGGAAAAGTTGCTATTGCGATTTATCATGACAGACTCGCTCTCATCGTGATCGTGGCAATAATCGTAAGATTACTACTTCAAGTACTATTCATCGTATTCAGTTTGGATTTGCAGAAATGTGCTCGTTATTGACATCGTTGTCGATGAGTAGATATTTTTTATAATGAGAGTGGATTGTAGACATTTTTAAGTTTGGGACAATCTTCAATGATTCGTGGTTAGTTTTGATGACTTTTGTTTTTTGGTTTGGAGGGATGTTATACTTGTTGGGGAAAGGAACTACAATAAAATTTCACATAGGGAATTGAGAAAAATAAAAAAGTATAATATTGAAATATAGAAGTTGAATAAAAAAAAAATCTAAGAATGGTATAAAGGTTTATCATACAAATGTACACAAGGATTTGGATACTATTCTTTTTATGTAAAGCCTAAAGACTGTGTTTCTTTTAATGTTAGAATGAGAAAATTTAAAATAGAGTACAATTCTGTTGTTAGAGAAGAGGAAATGTTATTCCAATATTTGTAATGTTTATCTAGATGTGTAAGATATTAATAGACTATTGTATTATTTCGTTGTGATAATTTAGATCAATATTCTTTTTCATTCATCTATTTCTAGGAACTTATTCAGCAATTTTTTCTTTACTTATGTAGCTAATAATTTCTTGTTACCTGCAATCTTTAAATTCGTATCGATGATTTTAGAGATTTAATCTAATCTTACCACAATCACAATAAAGTGAGAATAAATGGCAGTAGCTTGTACAAAGATAAAAACTAATTTAATTGGCAATAATTGGGCAACAAGGTTATCATATGAAAAAGAATTACCCTTATATTGTACAGCTACTCCACTCATTTGTTGATCGGAATGAAGGAAATGATCCTGTCCATTTGTAACTAGCGTCTAGAGAAACCAAGAGGGAACCGGATCAAAATTAAGACCGCATCAAAATCTTAATGAGAGCAGGAGATAAGAGTTCCTTAAGAAAGTCAGTCGTGAAAAAAGTACATTAATTTTTCAGTTTTCTCTAGTCTCGTCAAGGACTAGTAGTACTTCAGTACTACTCAAGGACTTTAAAGGAATATTGATCAGTTTTAACAAAAGGTGAATGTAACCTAAATTGTAAGTTTTTTTAGTGTAAGGCACCAAAAATCAAAAATAAACACAAAGCTAACCTATAAATTAAAAGGTGAACAATTTTCGACACTTCATTGAAATTAATTCTGATTTTTTTCTTAGATGTAGAGAAATTCTAATAGAGAAAATCGAATTATAATGATTTCACCTAAATTCAATCAATGGATAAATAGGTTATAATTTGCCAATTAATGACCATCCATTATTTTCGTGAACTTTTTTGTTATTTAAATTTCACTGAGAAAGATAACATATGATTTTGCTTCTCTGATACCAAATAATTACATCTTCCGAAACTGTTTGGGATAATATTCTGAATGAAAAAGAAAAAAATAGTGCGTTAAGTTTCTTATAATCATTACATGTATTTGAAGTATAACAATATTTTTTTTTTATTAAAATTTAATTTAATTAATCGAATAATTACTTTTTTCTTGATAAATTTTAATTTAGACAAATATTCCAATAAATTTTATCAATTGAAATAACATGAATAAAACTTGGTCGATTTTCAAAGAAGCAAGGATTTGTTACAGGTGGAGTATAAACGTCCGTTTCCTTCCTCATTCAAAATGAAAGAATTATAAGTTTACCAACCAAAAGGAATGATCAATATTTGTCAACTTTTTATATAGTTTGTATAGGTTTTAGTTCAATTCATTCAAAGGTGACCTACTTATTGCTAATCTTCTTGTATATCCTTATCATCTATATGAAAAAAAAATCAAATCAGACTGAAGTTCAATAAGGTACGAAAACTTGTAATCGCGCCTCTTCGTCTACGAAGTAAATTTACTGTACCATCCAGTACTATCCGATTCCCTCTTTTTTTTTTTTTTAAGTATCTTATGAAAAATTTATTCGAATGAATTGAAGAATTTTTTTGTATTAAATCTATATTATTGTTTTGGAAGTTTTAACAAGCATTTCTGTTACACTTACTGTGCTGATAAAAGAATTTCAATTTAAGTAAGTAGTATTATGTTTAAGTAGCTAATATTATATAAATAATGTGATATTTAGGTAAGTAATAATTGATAACTATAATCATGTTTATGAAATTAACGCTAAATGATTAATATTATGTTTAAATAAGTAATATTAAATGAGCAAATTCATGTTTACGTTATCATTAATAATATCCATTATTATACCATTGATAATAATATTTTTATTTCGTTAAATGCAAACAAAATAAATTATTCATTTATTTTCAATTAATTCATTTGCAAACAAAAATTTTTTGCCTCAAAATTCTTTTCAATGATTTTTAACTATGATTGTAACTAATTCACATGTAAACAAAATATATAACATATATGTAACAAAATATAATATATACATATATGTAACAAAATATAATATATACATATATGTAACAAAATATAATATATACATATATGTAACAAAATATAATATATACATATATGTAACAAAATATAATATATACATATATGTAACAAAATATAATATATACATATATGTAACAAAATATTTAACTAATATATAATAAGACTTGTTTTTGTAAGCATTATCATGAAACATTAACTCCAAGTAAATGAAATGTAAGGTAAAATTTGAACTCAAAAGAAAACATTAAAATACACGATTAGTGCTAAATAATGGATGCAGTGATTGCAGCACTATTTCGCTTGATATAAATGTAACCTAAATTTGTAATACTGTTTGAATAATACATTCTTTGAATCTTAGATTAAATATTGTCGTATGCTGTAACAATTCCTTTTCCACTACTATTTCGTAGTGACATCTGGTGTTAAAAACAGAACGAATATCTACAGTTGAATAATGTATAAATTCATTTTACATTCCATTTTGTAATATTGGAGAAATGCAAAACAGTCATTAAATTTAGTTTCTCGTTTAAGATGGTATTTATCCATGTATAATCTACATTATCATTCGATTTATTCATGTAATTTTAAGTATATTCGATATCGTAAAATGGCTTTTTATTACGATTTTTAATTTAACTAATGGCCCACGCAATCCAATATGCAATTATTTAACACGCTAATTTCAATATGAAAGCAGTGTTTTAATAAGCTGTGTTACATATTTACAATTGTTTGAATACATCACATTTTCACAAATACATTTGCTACGTTCATTCTTTGGAAATTTTTATTTACGATTACAGCCAACTAACTGTACTTTTCCTTGATCTTATTCATTTATTATTATTTGTCGATGAAAATATAAGCTTGATTACTATCTGCTAAGTCTTTTTCACTCATATATAGAAAAATACGAAGTTGGCTGAAAATAATTAAATCTTAAATTTTTATGTATTGTATAGTTGGTTGATAATGCAGAAATTTACTTGTGAGCAATATATATTTAACTAAAAATGTATCGACAAGAAAAAAAAGAAGTCTAGTATAGAATAAAATAATAATAATAAAAAAAAAACACTGGCAAATAAGTTTCACGAAATTACTTTCACTTCATGAAAAATTGTTGACAAAAGTTGCTTAATTAAAAAAGGATAATTTAATAGGATTCAGAAAAAAAAAAAAAAAATCCATATACTTTATTAGGAAGTTTATTTAATGTATCTCTTTAGTAATTTTATTCTAGTTTATATTAAAATAATTTTAGATAAATCATTAGATATTAAATTAAACAAGATGTATAGCGATTATGTACTGGCGTATTTTGTTGTTATATATATATTTTAAAAATAAAACTTGTGAATTGATAATAACAATGATAAAATTGTGAAAAACGCAGTAAAATTGAACAATAATAATTTGTACATAAATAATAAAAATGTAGTGTGAAAGGATGATTATAATTACAGTTTAACTTTCAAAAAGTTTTAAAAAGTGAGCCACTGGAAAGAATGACCTGAAATTTGACCTGAATATACGCGAAGAAGAGAGAAATTGTATAAAATTAGAAAAAAAATATAATTCAAACTACTAATTTTTTGTTATATTTATTTCCTCATTTTACCTTGCAGATTTATTTGGAAATATAACAAAAAATATGCAAGACCCTTTTGCAGCAAACATTTAGCGTAATTTTAAAAGTTCACTGTGAGATATGTTAAAGAAACTATGTACTATAATTAGAAAAGTTTACATGTTAACTTATCATAAAAGTATAAGTGGATGATAAGTTTTCCATTTTCCACAGTTTAATTTTGTAATTTCAGATCAAATGTGGCTTTGTGTTCAAAATTTCTTTCAGAAAATAGATATATCCACTTGCGCACTTTAGCTTTTTCAACATCCTTAAACCTCATTGAGATAAAAGTATAGCAGTTTTTATTCAAGTGGTACAATTTATGGAACTAACTGAATAAATTGTTTCACAAAAGTTTTGATATATTGTATTTAAAAAATGACAAAAAAGTGATATTTTTAAAATCTTACGTTGAACCCCTCTATATAAGATCTTTAAAAGAATATGTTAATTTAAAAAAAATTCTATGTAATTTATTAATAAAATAGTTACGAAAAATGCAAAAATTTATCAGAAGCATTTTTATTTGTATTGCATTACACCTGGCAGTGCACATCACAAACTTTTTAAAAACTGTATTTAATAATTGGCCTTCACTAAAATAAAATTTATAAAATGAATTAAAGTTAAATCTATAAATTGAATTAAATTTAAATCTATAAATTGAATTAAATTTAAATCAATAAATTGAATTAAATTTAAATCAATAAATTGAAATAAATTTAAATCAATAAATTGAATTAAATTTAAATCAATAAATTGAATTAAATTTAAATCAATAAATTGAATTAAATTTAAATCAATAAATTGAATTAAATTTAAATCAATAAATTGAATTAAATTTAAATCAATAAATTGAATTAAAAATTTAAACTTACATAGTTAAATAAAAATTACCAAATTTAAATAAAATTTAATTGACAAATTTAATAAAAAAAAAAATTAGATTACACTTTAAAATAAACTTATACTAATCTCCAATACTTTGAAACGATAAGTATGCTATGTTTAAGAATCAGAAGAAACATCATTGTTTAATAGATAGGAATAACATATCTATAGTTAACTGAGGAGGATTAGATTACTAATTTGATTATTGAATAATAAAACAATTATTAATAGCGTAACTTTCCTGCTTTAATTGGTTATACTCTAGTGATAAACTCTGAATAGTATGAGTTCAATAGCTGGTAGAAAACGACACGGATTTAGCTTTTGCTATTAATAATTAATCTAGTAAAAGTAAAAAATGAAAGTACCATCGTTTTTTTTTTAAATTTTTTTTATTGTAAATGGTTTTTTGTCATTAAAGGGACAGAATTTGAACAGAATAACAGAACATATTGACATAATTTAACTTTTAAATGCTCATTAACAATCCCTTAATATTACTCCATATTTGGATTTAACATGCAAAAAATCTCGAAACACCAAGTTTCAATAAATTTTATTGAATAGTTAGTGATTTAAGTGAAGGCAATGAAATAAAAAACTAAATTACAAAAAAATATCTATATATAATTATTTTGGCATAAATGATAAAGTAATTAATATCATTTGTTAATTTTTGGTTTCAAATGATAGCTTGTAAATGTCGAAACATAGCCAATACGCAACTTAATCATTAAATAATAATTTAAACTAAATATATAATTTAAACTAATTGCTATTTTTTTAATTTAATTATTGGAAACAAGTACTATTTTCTTAAATTAGACTAATTAAGGTCGAAACCCTTCTAGAAAAGATTCTGCTCCAAGAATTGTTTACATCAAACCGTGCCAAATTATGGCAACCATAGGCAGTCCTTAAAATGGCGGTGTTGCCAATTTTTGGCGAAAATCACCTTGGCGAAGAATCCGTACCGAATTTGGAATTTAAACCAATATTTCTTTCTTTTCTAACTTTTTATAACTTTCAAATTATTAGCGTTTCAGTAAAAACATTGTTTTATGGGATATGCGTACCAACAAATATGAAGCAAAAAACAAAGTAGGTGTTCGTTCAGAAATATTTAAAGTCTGTTCTTCTGAATACAAATGCAAACTGTTAATACGTTTCTGTGCATACATGGCGCTTATTGCAACACAGAGTAATGATATTTTGGTTTTAAGATATTATATTAGATTTTGGTTTTGTAAATATTCCTCATAGACGTATTTTTGACGAATGATTTACTGTACTTGACTACTATATAATGTGTACTAGATAGCTGTGACTGATATAACACAATTATCGCATTCTTATAAAAAAATTAGGCGCGATTATTTTCACAATAAATGTTTTAAAAAATTTTATGCAATAAGTAGAAGTATCAAAACAAAAAAATAGTTAAAGAAAAAGTTTATTAAATGTTTAAAGTGATTAAGCGATAAAAACTGTGAAACTATTAAGATATTAAAACGGTTTATAACAGTTATTTATATTAAATGAAAAAAAAGTATTATGTGTAAGAAAACTGTAAAATACAAAAATTCAAAACAATCGATTTTAAAATACAAAAATTCAAAATAATCGATTTTAAAATACAAAAATTCAAAATAATCGATTTTAAAATACAAAAATATATAAATATTTACTAATACCTAGTGTTTAAAAAATATGTTTCTATTTTCACTTTTCAAACCTTTCATTCCTTAAGAACATTTCTACGTAAAAAAATCCATGCTGAATCGACATATATATATGCAGTCAATTCCAATATTAGAAACCTCAGTATCTTGTCAAATACACTGAAATTACGCAGTTTTAAAAGTACCGAACGGAAATGGCCCTTTAGCGAAATGAAATTGAAATTCGAAATTTCTTCAAAACACTTTCGAATTCCATTTCGAGTTTCTAACTTCAAAGTTTCTAAAACCTCGAAAGCACATCCACATTCCATTCTATTTTATTTGATTCTTTCAGATAGAACAAGACAAGAAACATGGAATACTATCAATAAAATTGAATGTGGTGAATAGTTTTGGATCTACATTTTGTTCCTTACGTAAAAAGAGCGATTCCTTGTATCTAAAAAAAAAAAAAAAAAGAAGAAAAAAAGTGTTTGGTTGTAAATTAATCCTACTATAATAGATAATTGTAATTATTTATCATTATAAAAAATATATTTTGGGTTTTTTATTTCTACCCTGGGTTAGAGACTTTATGTAAGGCGTTATTTTCAATTTGGTTCCACCTTTTGGCTACATTTGTCAATAATCGCAATCAACCTTTAAAAAATAAGAATTTTAATATTCTGTTAGCCAATCACAATGCACAATTACTTCTCGAACGATTATAGCATTTTAATGTGACGTAAATGTCTACGATCTTCATACCTTTTATTTATGAGTATATTCATCGCCTGTAGTGAGAATACATTATTATTATTATTGAAATATTTTAATTCCATGGAATTTGTGCATTTTGCACTTGTGAATAATCACAGGCAACCTTTAAAAGCAAATTATAATCATAATATTCTGTTAGCCAATCATAATGCACAATTCCATTTCAGACGATTATAACATTTTAATGCGACGTAAATATGTATGACTTCCGTACCTTTTATTTATGAGTATATCCCTTGCCTGTAATGGGCATACATTATTATTTTTGTCATTTAAGCACTTTAATTTCATAGATTTTGCGTATTTTACGTTTGAAGAGATTGAAATAATTCAATTCGAGTTTTGCCCTTTAATACTGTATTCATGCAAAATATTTCAATTACAGTTTATTCAGTTATTAGTTTATTACTATAGAGTTACAGTTCGATCACAAAATTTTTGAATATTTGGATTTACCTCATTGGTTTTTGGTATTTTGTTTTAATATTACTGTATTTCTATGGGTATAAAATCATTCAATTTCAATTAAAATGCTCAATGCAGTGATCTTATCTGGAATAATATTAAGAAATTTTATAAAATATGAAAATAAAAATTATACCTTATTACTTGTATTAATTCTTTAAATGCACTATATGATAGTTTTCTTCCATTTCTCATTTTCTTTAAACTTGAAAATTTTGCATGCAGTCTACCATTCTCTACAAGAAGAAATCCTCATATAATATTAATATCCTTATCTAGTAACTGCCTGTGGCGGTAGTCGGTACATTTTTGTTTCTGCAGTGCTTCAAAAATAATTTTTCTTAAAAAGAAACAATGCACTTACGATATTGCTTATTGGGCAACAAAAAAATGCAGCTTACATTTATTAGTTTTAGTAAATATTGTATTTGAATTACTCAACAAAAATATTTTCTCATCCTAAATTTCAGGATAATATTTCATCGCCTATTGTCACCTTCTTTTTCTTTTAAACTCGAACATATGTACGTCCTTTTAGCAACGATTTCATCGTTGGGCCCAAAATCCATTTCTATAATTGAAATCTAGTAAGTTTTAAACTTAATATTTTGATTTTAGTATAGCATACATTGTGGATTTTTACTATTGAAGTTAAAATACGAAATGATGCATGCTTATGGTAGAAAATCATAAAAACCATATAAGTTGGTTAAGTTGATTAATCATTAGTTATGCTATAAAAAATATTATATCCCCCTAATTGAGTAAACAAATAGAAATGACGTCAAAATGTTCCTATTATAAAAATATCATCAGTACTTTTCGATGATTTTACTTTATAGTCTATGAATCATAAGAAATGCATAGCCATCTCTTGAATTACGTCTTCACTAAAAACGTGATATTTCGCTTCTTCCCTTAATTCTACTGTGATAGATCACTCAACAGTTTGTGATGGGTGGACACTGAGCCTTTAGTAGAAGTGCAATACGTCTGAATAGATTTTTAAACGTTTTCTTCTTATCTTTAAGACGCCGAGGAAGTTGTTTGTTAATTTAGAAACAACTTTAAGATTACAGATATTGTCAAACAAAATACAGCTTGTACAGATAAATATTTAAATATCAGGTTTTTTTTATTTATAAATGCTGTGTAAACAATTCTCTTAATCCAATCAATTGTTTGGAACAATAACAATGGACTGTCTTCTGTTTTTAATGAAATTCTGTAAATTGAATGAATGGAAAAAGTTTAAACTAAGATGTATATATTTCCATGCCAACTGATCTTCATTTTGTAAAGCTTTTTCTCAGAGTGAATTTCTTACTAATGGTTATAAAACTAAAATCTAATTAACTTAAGTGGATATGTAAAAGCTGCGGATAAATACTTAATACATAAGTTATTAATATTGAAAATGAATTTAATGTAAACTCATACCTCGTTCAATTACTAAAAAAATTCCCAAAACTGATTAAAACAGTATATCCATAAATTAGTTAGTGGATGAAGTTTAAATACATTTGAACAACTCTAAATAACTAGGTCTTATAAACTATTCTTTTTTCCCAATTAATTTATGTTTACATGTCAATCTATAAGCAAAAAAAAATTGTTTATTATGCCTTATTATTATATTATGCCTTATTATTATACTATGCCTTATTATTATATTATTCAGATCTATTTGAACTTCATTGCCCAACTAATTTGTGATCATTCTGTATGTTGTAACAGACTGCAGTTTTGAGCAGAAACGGTTATTAATTATATATTTTTTTAAATAATGGTTATCATTTTTGTTAGAGGGATTAATTTCACAAAAATTCTTTTTATGCATTTATTTTTTATGGTTTTGGAGCTATTTATTCACAACTAGCTACGTGGCCCCGCGTTGTGGATACTTTTTGGTTCAAGCTTTTGGTCCTTCGTTAACAAGCTCGCATTGCTCGTCGAAATGTTTATTGCTACGCAAGAACCGGCTCGTTTTGCTCGCTGAAAGGTTAATTGATGCTCAAAGATAAGCTCACTTCGCTCACTGAAAAGTTCATCGCTGCCCAAGAATAAGCTCTTTTCATTCGCTTAAAGGTTAGTTGCTACTTAAAATTTTAATATTAGAACCCCCACTCTTGTCGAGAAACACATTTTTCCCCCATTACACAACCCTCCTCTCCCTTTTGAGAATATTTTAAGAATGTGTTCGTCAAAAGTACAATTAGAAGGGAAAAACAACTTATATTGAAAATTTCAGAGCTGTCTGCTTCAAAGAAGTCGTTTTGTAAAAAATTTAATTAAAATAATAAATTAAAATTTTAACATATTTTTCAGAAGTCCAATTAAAAAGCCAAAACTACTTATATTGAAAATTCAGACTTGTAGTGCTATTACAAGTCGTTTCGTAAAATAATTAAAATTAATTAAAATAAAAAAAAAACTTATTAAAACTGACATTACGTATAATAAAAGTCCAATTAGAAGACCTAAACTAGTTAAAATTGAAAATTTCAGAGCAGTTGCGCTATTAGAAGTTATTTCGTAAAAAAAAAATTAAATTAAAAACTAATTAAAGTTTTAACAATATGTTTTTTAAAAGTCAAATTTGAAGGTCAAAACTAACTATGTTGAATATTTTAGAGCTCTAAGCCTTTTTTAACTAGATTTCTATAGAGGAGCAGATATACCGACAGACAGACATACAAACACACTCTTTGTTTTATTATGATAGATTACGAATATTTATAGTGTTTCATTGGAAATATACAAAATAAAGCATACATGTTTCTAAGTGACAGTAAATGTTTTTAAATTTAATTAAAACGTTGAAACAATTTGAAGTTTTTGCAATATTTTAGGTATTAAATTTCTTCTTTAGTGTGATTGCCAAAAGCAAAAAAGATAACTTACAATAGTAGGATGTGCTAAAAATATTTAAGTATTTCTACATGCAGAATGTCCCAAAAGGCTTATACTCTTTTAACTATTAATTTAACAAACTTAAATATTCTTTAACTATAATAACTTGGAAACAGATTAAAACTGTAAATTGTTTGAATGCTTAAAATTAGTTAAAGAATGTATAAATATAGAGTAACTTTCATGAATTTTGAAGGACCAAAGGGAAAAACATCTATATAGGAATTTCGAGAATGACATAAATGAAAATTTATAATCTTAGAGAAAGAGAATGGTTAGGCTTTTCTTGTGAATAATTCTGTGCATATTGAAGTAGTTTTGCAACGTTGAATAATGTTTTTTTCATCTAAACCTTTCATCCTAAATATTAAATGATTTTAATTTAAAAATTTTCTTTAAAGAAAAAGGTCTAATATAGAACTACTTTTTGAGATAAAATTCCATTAGTATTGCAAGCAATAACACTTTATCTATAAAATTGACCTTATCAGATCATTTTAATTCAGTCAATTTCAAAGAAAACAACGATTTTTTTTTTATAAATGTATATTTATATGTTGCGGCTGCCATCATGGATGCCATATGTTTAATATCTTTTTGAGTACCACGTTTACTAAATATCTATTAATTTTCTATAAAATCTGTTCATAATAAAAACTTGTGGTTGAACAAATTATATTTATTCAATACAAGCATTCTTAGATTAATGTTACTTAAGATAATTTAACAACTTATGTCTGGAAAATAAAATAATTTACTTGGTTGTAACCATCACATAGTTCTTCTGAAAAGGTTTCAGTCGTGCTTTGGTCCGTCCTATTTCTGTTAATTTTAAAGACAATGTAATATTTTTTCTCTAATTTGTTTTGACCTGAAATACATTATTTTATTTGATAATTTTTACAAATATTAAAAATGTGTAACTTTGAAATATGTTATATATAACAATCTGACTATCTTTTTTTCTTTACCATTTCAAAATTTTTGCAATTTATACTTATGCAATATGTTTAATACCTTTTTGATACACTTTGTTTATTAGAATATCTAATAATTATTAAACAAAATCTAGAAAAGTGACACACAAAATCGTCTTTTGAAAAAAAAAATATATATATTTCATAACAATATCGCTGTGTATTTATATTCCTTTCAATTTAAGAACGTAATCATGATGTCATCTAGATGTATCTAATATGCACTGAAAATATAAAGTATTGCATAGAAACCCAAGGCAGTGCATATTTTTTTACTGTTATACAAAATTATTTTCAAATAAGATAAATTAATTTCCAATAGAAAATTATATATTTTTTTAACACTGTGAGTAATAATATGCTATAGTTAATTGTGTGAGTTATAATATATGATAGTTAATTTGATAGTTTTGTTACGAAAGATGTTTTCAAGAAATGTTTGGGATATTGTAAACTTAAATTAAACATAAATGAATAGTATTGTCAATAAATATGTGCATTCTAATTAATATTTGAACATTTCATTTGCAAAATGAATCATGGTTTTCTTTAAAAAGTTAAATAGAGATGTTGAAGAAATTGTTAGAGGAATTAATTATTTTACTCGATTAATTAAAAAAAAAAATAATCAGATTTTGATTGAAATTCGTGTAAAAAGAAAATCCATGTTCCACATTAATTTAGAAATAAAAAATTAATAAGAACTAAAAAATGTTACAATAAATTTTACTTTAAAATATGATACTTAAGTTATCCAACAAATTTGGAAATTTATGAAGTTTAATAAAAGTTTTCATTTATCTATATTTAAAATAAATACCTTATCAGATCAGAAACTAAGTTTTAAGTTTATAAGCATTGATTTGAATAAATTTTAATTAAGGAAACATTGATGAATTTTATTCAACTTTTAAACATACTACCAAATTATTTGCAGTTGATAGCCTACTATTGAACCATTAGATACAAACATTCACATGTTTAATCCTTTTAGAAAACTATCTTGGTTTTATAAAGCTTATACGAAAGTTACAAAAATAAATACATTTAATATTGCATATTAAAAAGATAAATTATTTTCTATAGATAAAAAAAAAAAAAAAAAAAAAAAAAAATAGATTTAGTAGTTGTTAAAAATAAATTTTAATCATATTTGTAACATTAATAAACTTAACAGAGCTAATTATATCGACTTGCATGATATATAATTACTTTTTTATGTTATACATCATTTCAATTTTAATTTGTGCAACTTATTATTAGAATAACAATAAATATACACATAACAAAACGTAATACATTCCCCAACCCATAAAGCCTAATTTTTATTGTATACGCTTAATAATTCTTGACTTTAAGATATTTTAATGTTTTCCGACATTTGAAGTATTTTTATAAATGGATTAAGACAATAATTAATATATTTGATTTGTTTTATCTTCAACATAATTTTAAATCTGGTTTTTATTAACAAGCTGTACACATAAATTAATTCTGACAAGCAAAATGTAAGTTCAAAATTAATTGAATCATTTTATTTTATCCCTTTTGATAGATTTTAAATATATCATGAGTATGCTGAGTAAGTAAGAAATATATTATCACGGGTTTAGTATTACAACTAGCTAATTCTAATGTTAAATTTATTAGACTTGTCTGATTGGATCTTTCAGCAGACGATATACAATGATGTTGTTCTAATTATCTAACTTGATAAATTTATTTTTCCCTTTCCATGCTTTGTTTTGAAAGATTGTCTAAAAATAATGTAGAATAATACCACGATGTTATTGATATTTTTTGTTTCATATCCTAAAGGTAAATAATCAATAAAAACAAAGTTTTTAATATAAATTATTTATATGCTTTACCAATTTTTATATTTGTGACTGTTAAAAGTTGTTTAATTATATGTATATATTTGCTACTTCAGTGCCACTTTAAATTGTTTACTGCCAAGGTGAGTGGCAATAGTGAATGATAAAAAAAAAAGGTCTCGAGAGAAAAAGGAAAACGGTTTTTTGTAAGAGTTTTTTTTCTGAGGAATTTGAAATAAAAGAAATGTCTTCTGTTCTTTCGTAACTTAAATTTGTTTTTTACTTTTCGATAATTTTCCACTATAAGTTTTACTAGTCCGAGAGTGCTGGTAGCACTATTTCGTACTCAGACCCGACATTTTTTGGTACCCTCGGCGGGACGGGCAGTAAACTCGTAAGAATAGTTGAAGGTTCGTTAGTAAGAAAATTAAGTATCCTGATTAAAGATGTTTAAAGACGTAAAAGGTTTTAAGAAAGAAGATTTGAAGTATGTGGCAGAAGAAATAGGTGAAAATGTGCCGAATGATGCCAAGGTAACGGATCTAAAAGATATAATTTTGAATAGCGATGAATACCGAAAGGATCCGGATTTCGTTAAAGTTCTTCTACAAAACACTGTATCGGACCGAAAAATCAAAGAAGATGAAGAAAAAGAAGAACTTCAAATGAGAATCAGAGAAGAAAGCGAAGCTAAAAGATATGAAACAGAACAAAGATACCAATTTGAATTAGAGAAGGCCAAATTGGAAAATGAAGTGACGTTGGCGAGAATTCGTATACAAGAACAGAGTCAATTGGATCCTCAACTTCTTGTATCTGATAATGTAGAATCCCGAAGAAAATTTACGTTACCGAAATTGGAGTTAAGGAAATTCAGTGGTGATATTAAGGAGTGGCTACCGTTTTGGAGTCAATTTGAAAAAATTGACAAGGACACTACCATTGAAGATTCGGATAAGTTCCAATATTTATTACAAGCAACCGTGGAAGGTTCGAGAGCTAAAGAGGCTATTGAAAGTTTTCCGCCAACTGCTGAAAATTATCCAAAAGCAATTGACTGTTTAAAAGCACGCTTTGGCCGGAAAGATTTGCTCATCGAAGTCTATGCACGAGAGCTATTAAAGTTAGTTTTAAAGAATTCTCATCAAATTGCGCCAATTAATTTGAGTGCGCTTTATGATAATTTAGAGACTCAAATTCGTGCACTTGAAACACTTGGCGTTACAAAAGATAAAAGTGCGGCTATGCTTCTTCCTTTGGTCGAATCGTGCATGCCTGAAGATTTTCTAAGAGCCTGGCAGAGAAGCCCTAATGTCGACCATGGTGGTGATCCAAAGGATAAACTGGATAGTTTACTAACATTTTTAAAGTCCGAAGTTGAGTCCGAAGAACGGATTGTTTTGGCGATGACAGGTTTTGGCCTCAAAGATGATACTTTTGTCAAGAAAAGAGCGCCAAACCATTATCAATATAGGTTATCGTCTGCAGCTAGTTTGTTGAGTACAAATGGATCAGAAGAGAATTCGTGTATTTTTTGCAACAAAAAACACGAGAGTTTCAATTGTTTCAAGGCGCAAAAAATGTCTATTATAGATAAGCGAAACATTTTGAAAAATAAAGGTCGTTGCTTCAAATGCTTTAAAGCAAATCACCGAGCTGACAGATGCAAATGTTTCCTAAGATGCCCCGTTTGTACCAAGGCCCACAGCGTAATAATGTGCCCAGAAACCTCGCAGAATAAAGCAAGAGAAGAGGAGGTTACTCCGAATAACGTAGACAAGAAAGATAAAGGAGAGCAGAATGCGATTAATTTGGCGAGTTTTTGTGAAAACCCAAAAGTTTTATTATAGACGTTGAAAGTTAAATTAATTGGCAAAACGTCTACTATGTGTGTAAGAGCATTATTTGATTCAGGATCGCAACGGTCTTACGTAAGAAAGGAAATTGCTGAAGCTTTAGGAATCTTACCTTTACGACAACAAAGAATATCGCATTCCGTTTTTGGAGGTTCAAAACTTGGCGAAAAAATGCATAATATTTATAAGATTGAACTGGGATCCTTGGATGGTAAATTTCTGTGTAAATTTGATGTATTAGATCAAGATAACATATGCGATGATGTGCCGTCAGTGGCAAAAGGTCCTTGGACAAAAGAATTGAAATCTATGAACATTTATCTCAATGATTGTCAAGAAAAGGGTAGCGCTATTGAAATTTTGATTGGTGCTGATGTATCAGGCAGACTTTTTACAGGAAAAAGAAAAGTTTTAAGTGGAGGCCTGGTCGCTACTGAAACATATTTAGGATGGACTGTGATGGGGAAAACAACATTACCAACTGGTAAAGAAGATAATACGATGGCAATGTTTGTAAAGGATGCAAGTATAACGGATTTATTTAGCTTGGACGTATTAGGAATTACTGATCCTATTGAGACAGAATCTCGTAAGGAGCGAGATTATCGTACAAAGCAATATTTTGAAGATACGATTAAAATAAACGAAGAAGGTCGTTATGAAATAGCTTTGCCCTGGAAAGAAGACCATTTACCTCTTCCAAGTAACAAAAATCTTGCTCTAAAGAGATTAGAAATTTCAACTAGTAAGTTACAACAGTCAGAGAACTTGTTTCAAGACTACGACAAAGTCTTTAAAGAATGGGAATCATTAGGAATTATAGAAGAAATCCCACAAGAAGCTGTTCACCATGCACATTACTTGCCACATAGGCCAGTTGTGAAACAACAAGGTACCACGAAAGTGAGACCGGTGTTTGACGCTTCAGCGAAACAAATCGGATCGCCATCCTTAAATCAGTGTTTGGAGTGTGGCCCTAATTTATTAGAATTAATTCCTAGCCTTTTGTTGAAATTTAGAGAGTGTAAATATGGAATCATTGCCGATATAGAGAAAGCATTTCTGCAGATAAGTGTAAGACCTGAAGAAAGAAACTTTCTGCTATTCTTTTGGTGGAAAGAAGAGAAAAATGAAAATTTGAAAATTCTGCGCCACACTCGAGTGGTATTTGGCGTGAAAAGTAGTCCATTTCTATTAGCAGCGGTGTTGGAGTATCATTTGAGGAAATATTTAAGAATCGATAAATTTGATGTAAAAGTAGTCGATAAGCTTCTTCATAGTTTCTATGTAGACAATCTCGTGACCAGCTTGAAGGACAAAAGGGATATTTCTCCATTTATTGAAGAATCTCGGCATATCATGTCAGAAGGAAAATTTAATTTACGAGAATGGCAATATACAGAAGATGATGATCCAGATAAGGTTTCCTTAGTGTTAGGTTTAAAGTGGAATCGTGAAGAAGATGTATTGAGCATAAACTTAGATTGGCTGGAAAATTGTGAGTTGGCGACCGTTTCAAAAAGACTTATCCTTTCTATCTCACATAAAGTATTTGATCCCGTTGGCTTCTTGTGTCCTGTGCTTTTGAAACCAAAGTTGTTACTGCAAAAAATGTGGAAAGATAACACTTCGTGGGACAGTGAAGTACAAACCGATATTAAAAAGGAGTTTTTGGATTGGTTTAGCGAACTCCACCTTCTAAAGCAAGTGACCATCAAGCGCTGGTTTTCAGAAGATCCTAACTGTATTGATGGTATTAGTGTACATACATTCTGTGATGCCAGTGCACAAGCTTATGCAGCTGCTGTATTTGTTAGAGTTCAACATTCTGAAGGAGTTACAGTTCATTTGTTAGCTGCAAAGTCAAGAGTTGCACCAGTAAAACCTATTTCCATTCCACTACTCGAGTTACTTGCAACAACGATAGGAGCTAGATTGTGTACGTCTGTAGTGGAAGGTCTCCAATGGAAGAACGCTGAGAAGCATTTCTGGACTGACTCAACTACAGTACTAACCTGGATACAGAAAAATGACTCCTGGAAAGTTTTTGTGAATAATAGAGTTCAAGAGGTCAGGAAGTTGACCGATCCGGAGACGTGGAGGCATATCCCTGGAACACACAATATAGCAGATTTACCTTCAAGAGGCTGCTCGGCACATCAGTTATTAACGCTTAGATGGTGGGAGGGTCCAAAATGGCTTACCGAAGTAGAAGCAAACTGGCCTGCTACAGAGCAAGAAACTGATGAAGCTGCTATCTCGCAAGAGAGAAAGAAAATGAAAATTGATCTTGAAACAGAATCTGTCATCTGTACCTTAAGTTCATCGGCAGAATGCGAATATTGTAGTACAACATCCAGCCTAAAGAAGATCAATGAATGTCGACATCTTGGAACTCAGTGGTATAGTTATTACTTTTCGAACTATGATAAAATTGTGCGCATGATAGCTTGGATGCAAAGATTTATTTATACCTGTCAACAAATGGCATCTTCAAGGATAACTGGTGAGTTATTATATCGAGAAGTAGAGCTAGCAGAAAAGAAAATTGTTAAGATTATTCAAAATGAATATTTTGTAGAAGAAAATAAGAAAAAATTGAAGAATTTAGATATATATACCGATGATGAAGGAATTCTCAGATTGCGAACTAAGCTTACTTATAGGAAAGACTCTTTGGATTTTCGAAGTCCCATGATCTTGCCTTCGGATCACCAAGTCATTAAAAGATTGATAATGACTGAACACTTGAAAAATTCTCATGCAAAATCACAGATGCTGACTAATATATTAAGAGAGCACTACTGGATATTAAACGCAAGGAAAACTGTGAGGTCAGTAGTATCGAAGTGAGTTGTTTGCTTAAGACATGCCAAACAAAACTTGACGGCACCAATATCTCCTCTTCCAGAAAACAGAATTAAGGACACTGCAATTTTTCAAATAATTGGATTCGATATGGCTGGACCCCTTCTTTTGAAAGATGGAACAAAATCTTGGATTTGTATTTATACATGTGCAGTTTATAGAGCAGTTCATTTGGAGCTTGTTTCATCCTTAAGCGCTGAAGCCTTTCTTCAAAGTTTCCGTCGTTTCATAGCAAGAAGAGGACGGCCGTCTATAGTATATTGCGACAACGGGACCAACTTTGTGGGAGCTTCAAACCAGCTGAAACTTGTAGACTGGGATGAAATTGCTCGATACAGTACAACTAAAAAAATTCAATGGCTTTTTAACCCGCCAACTGCCGCATGGTATGGAGGTTTTTGGGAAAGATTAGTTGGCGTGATGAAACAAATTTTAAGAAGAGTTTTAGGTAATGCTTTTCTTTCATATGAGGAAATGACCACCATCTTATGTGACACCGAATTTTTAATTAATTCAAGACCTCTTACACATGTTGCCGAGAGTGATAGTGAGTTAATTGCTTTATCTCCAAACTCTTTTTTACAAGATTTCAGGCATCCTGGAGTTCCAGACTTGGATCAGATTGATGAAAAGCTTTTGAACAGGAGGTTGAGATATCGTCAAAAATTAATAATAGACATCAGAAAAAGATTCAGATCTGAATATTTAGGACTCCTGATTCAGAAAAACGATCACCGGCAACACAATAGGAAAATTCAAGTAGATGACATAGTGCTGATTGGAAGTGATAATGTAAAATGCAACGACTGGCCATTGGGACGCGTTATCGAGATGTTCCCGGGAAAGGATGAGATTACCAGAGTAGTACGGTTGGATACCACTAGTGGACAAATTATTCGACCGATTCAAAGACTATATCCTCTGGAGGTTTCCGCAAAAATTTAAGACTGTCCTGGCAACACACAGTCCACAGACACAAGAGTTTGAACTTAAAATTATATGTTAAGTTGTCAACAGACAACTTAAGGTGGGAGGATGTTAAAAGTTGTTTAATTATATGTATATATTTGCTACTTCAGTGCCACTTTAAATTGTTTACTGCCAAGGTGAGTGGCAATAGTGAATGATAAAAAAAAAGGTCTCGAGAGAAAAAGGAAAACGGTTTTTTGTAAGAGATTTTTTTCTGAGGAATTTGAAATAAAAGAAATGTCTTCTGTTCTTTCGTAACTTAAATTTGTTTTTTACTTTTCGATAATCTTCCACTATAAGTTTTACTAGTCCGAGAGTGCTGGTAGCACTATTTCGTACTCAGACCCGACAGTGACCACATCGCCGATTCTATAAACAGCGTGTGCTTGGTGTTTGAATCTAATTTTAAATATCAAAAACATTTATAGTAGCAAAATGTGCGGCAAACTACGTTTTAAAATTTATTTATTAAAAATGAACGTGAATTTATGCATTCATTTTCAAATATCATTTATTTATTCTGATTAAAACAATTTTACTATTTATTTATTAAAAAAATTTGTAACAGGAAAGAGTTTCTTCAATGGTTGGTTGAATGCTTTTTTAACACGATTGGATGACGGCAAATCGGTGTATTAGTATTCCATAAAAGGTACCTTTTAGTGACAGTTACAGCCTCAAAATTTGATAGAATACATTGTCATCGACATCGAATCTATCTACCAAATTTGAGCCCTATTGGATGAAGGCAAAGGGGTATATATATATTAATATATTAATATTAATAAATATATATATATTAATATTAATAAATATATATTAATATAAATAAATATATATATTAATATATTAATATTAATAAATATATATATTAATATTAATAAATATATATATTAATATTAATAAATATATATATTAATATTAATAAATATATATATAAATATAAATAAATATAAAAATAATACATATATACAGAGAGAGAGAGATAGTTTAATCTTTTCTCCAATTTAAGAAATCAAAACTCTTTTTAATTTATATGATATAAAGTACGAAATGAAACAAGCAAATTATTTTAAAATATATCCTACGTGGACCTGGTTTTAAATTATGTAAACATATTATCTATACTGGAAAATACCTGTCATTCCAAAACATTTTGTTTGATAATTCAAACAAAATGTTTTGGAATGACAGGTGTTTTCCAGTGTGCTAACAGTGTTTTTTCCAGTGTAAAAAACATGCTATCGAGAAAAAAATTTCAATTTAAAAATTATCTTCGATTCAAAGAAATATATTTAAACTTGTTTCATATTTGCCTTGATCGTATATTACTGAGATCTAAAATATGCTGTATATTGACTTACATGCATGTGACCAATATGGTCAAGTTGTAATAGTCCTTGCCTTGCTAATTAAGAGGATCGTAGTATATCGGAACGTGCGCTTAGCATTGAAAACCACTGTTCCATAAATTGATGACATTTACGATGGCTGCTTGTGAATGAAAACGTCACATGAGAAAAATCACATACTTAATGTCTGTGTATGGAAAAATAAGGAGTGTGGATTATTCAAAATTGTTTTATTTAAATAAAAATGTGATTCTAAAATAAGCTTATTGATTTGATAAATAAAAACTAGTTTTTGTCAAGTTATCGACGTTTTTGTTTTTGTTTTTAAAGTGTTTTTTAAAGTTTTTTTTAAAGTGCAAAAGGGTCAGTTAACACAACGATATGAATTTAAAAGAAGAATATTGTTTGATAGATTTTACACAACAGCAAAACATTTTCGTTTACTACTAATATAAATCATAATTAAAATTTTATTTTCGAAATTTAAATAAAAAGTAAAAATTCGTTTACTAGCCCATTTCAACACTTGATGCCACTAAAATCATAAACATTGATTTTCAAAACATTTTAAATGTTTATTAAAAGAAATAGCACTTTATATATCTTATTCAACTTATTCAATAAATCATAGTAAAACAAAATCTGATACAAAATGTAATACTGTATAGTAATACTTTTGAAGATATTGCTGTAAAGATGGAAAATAATACATCATCAGCCATAGGTTATATCACCAACCATACATAACAAAGCTATCCAGAAATAAAATGTTACTCATTTCGTACATTTTGAGCTCAACAGATGGCGCTTTGACTGTTACCCTTTCCAAACTCTATTGATCTCAGATCCCACAAGCTAAAGAGTACGCTATTCTGTCCAATAACACTCAGTCTTTAAAACACTGCAGTGGGCTTACAAATCATCGAGATACCAATACAAAAGAAAAAACCTAGAACCCTGCTCTAGATCCACTACTTTTAACCCGTTGTGAACATTAACATCTTTTTACCTCTTCCGCCCGATTTAGAAGAACTTATGGAATTCTCAATGGATTTTTGCAGTGGAGATGTAGTGGATCGGCTTAGAAAATTACTATTCGTTCCATTCTCTTCACATGTTACCGTTATCTACTGTTAGATTTTTAACTCGTTTTTAAGTATTGTTAAATGTAAGTTGAGTTGTTTGTTTATGAATGGGAAAGCAAGAACTTAGTGGATAAAATTCGAAGTTCAGAATGGGTGATAACTATGCCAGCTATGATGAAGAGGTAAGATTATATTAATATAAATATTAGTTTATTTATATAGAATAATGAGTTTGTTTAGTTAAATTATTTTAATTTATGCTGAAGTTAATTGGTTTTATATGCTTTAATTTATACTTTATAAATACCTGTTGCTGAACTAGTTTTAAGAAGTATTATATTTTCTAATAACGATTCTCTAGAATGTAATTTAAATGTTGGATACGATATTAAATTAATGCGTTGCTTCTAGAATATTTATTTTTGTAGTACCATGAAAATAATGAGTACTTTTTAATTTACATGAAATTCAAAAAATTTATTTAATAGATTTAGCATTTTAAATACTATATATGTAGGTGAATTTATTTTAAAAATACCGTATAAAACATTTAATACCATAGATTTCAGGATTGTTTTAGTAACAGAGTTTTTTTAGTAAAATACTATAAACCACTTATTAAAATACCAAAATGATATTTGTAAGGTAATTATAACAGAAAATAAAAATGGTGAAAAAAGAATTTCGGTTAAACACATATGTAAGTTTTTGTTTCTCAAAAGTATCCCAATTTTATCTTCTTTTCCCATGTATCTATTTTCTACTGTGCGTTAAATATAAAAAAATAAAAATAACAATGATCAAGAATGTATTGAAACAATTATTATTTAAGCGTACAAAAATCCAAACAAGGAAAATTTGTTTTTCTTACATTCCTTGTAAAGTGAACTTTTTTGATATTTAAATAGTACTTCAAATTAACTTCTTCTGTGCTCTTGATCAAATTCAATAAAAGTTTAAAGTACTTTAAAAATCTACAGCAAATTTATTATGATTTTTAGTAAATTATTCTATTCATTAACTTCTATAATTGGTTTTGAAAACTATTTTCCTAAATTTTCTTTTTGCGATAAGAAATATTTATGCTAATGAAATTTTATAAATTATTAAAAAAAATTATATTTCTATGACTAATACACATGACCTCAACCTCATTAATATAAAATATATGATATACAATTGGGAGTGAAAAGGTATAGTCGGAATGTTTTAGATATCATTAAGTAATTCGTTCAGGAGATTTTGACCACAATGTAGACTCAAAGTACTTTCCTAGCAATATGTTCTTAAAACACTTATATACGCTAAAAAAAATTACATTTTTATATTTATGTATACCCTAAGTTAATGATTATTTCTCTTTAATTCTTAATTCTTAGATCCTCTGCAGTTAAATTTCGATTATTTTAACAACATATTATATTTCTATTTTTAAAATGTTTTGAAAAACTCATTGATTTACTTTGAGGTATTAAAAGTTTTAGATTATATTAGATTAAAAAAATTAAAAAATTATGTAGTTCACATTCAGTTATTTCGTAACAATAATTGATGTTTCTCTGTTAGATACTGTGATTATATTAAACTTACTATCTCATTAATCTTTTTCTAAAAGTATGAGATTGTTATATTAAAAAAATAAAAAAAATAATCCTAGATTTAAGCTTTGTCAAATTTTAAGTCAAGAATATGCGCACCAGAAATGAGTAGGTAAACTGTCATGATAAATTAAATTAACAAGGTCTTAAGTCAGTTTAAAATAAATCATAAAAAAAGCGCAAAGATAAATGACTTTTTAATACAATGCAAAAGTCGTTCTAATTTCTAAGTGTGTTTTTGAAATAAAATTTAAATGTGCTTACAATTCTTTGCAATACGACAAACAATTATCTAAATTATATTATCAAAAAAGTATGTAACGTTATACAAAAGTAATTGATCCAATTATTCGAAAATAAACTTAAGCAAATTTGAATTTTTTTATCATATATATTTTTGCTTAATCAAGTATATACTTTGCACATCTTGAATAATCACGCAGGATTTGATAATCGAAAATAAGATAATCCCCAGCGTCAAAAGGTAGATTGCAAGATTATTTTTCTCTTCCTTCGCAATTCCGTTGAAAATATCTTTCCAATCAATCCTATTTTAACAATAAAAGATTTTTATTACATTTTTACAAACTATAGAATACATTAATAAAATGAACAGAATCGGGGCACTTTTCCCAAAAGATTTCCCTTAAGTTCTAACTTTATTAAGTATGTAGAATTGCAAACAATAATTACGGATTTCTTTTGAGTTTTATAAAGAGGTTATATAACTAGAATTAGAAAATATTTATTTTGAGAGAATATTAATTTAAAATTGTTTTATTATTCTAAAGATAGTTTCAACTATACTTTAATGATAATGCTTTGTTCTCACAAATGAAATCAACATAACATTATTAGATACAAATTAGAATTATTTTGTTAAATTAAACTGTTGGTAATTTGATTTGCAGTTCGCATTTAGTGCGATACTTCACGCCTTTCATTCCATAATTGAGACAAATGGGAAATCACAGTCCATATGTGTATATTTACTATTGAGATAAGTTTTGTGCCTCCATAGCAACTGGGAAATATTTGACGTTATTTTGCGATGTATGCAACTACTATATGAGGTTGGTTTGATATAATTATGATGTCGTAATGATTACATTTACAAATTTTGTGATTAACGCTAACGGAAAGAGGTTGTCTTTATATATATATATATATATATATATATATATATATAACTCTACAAATTTGTTCCTATACAGAAAAACATTTTTAGCTATGCATGAGGATTAATTAATTGACATTAATATTTCCAAATAGGTATATAGGAAGTACAAATACTTTTGTATGATAAATAAATTTTTCAAGTTTTGAACAAATCTAAGTTGACTTACAAGTAATTTATGTTCAAATGTGTCTGATGGTTGTTTAACATTTTATTGTATTTTTGACATTCAATAAAGCTTAAAAATAGCCCTTCTCTTTACCATTAAAGTGTTTGTCTCAAATTGGTTAATATAAAAATGATAAAAGAATGGCAAAATCATTAAAAAAAAAAAAATCGAAATAAGAAATTCAAACAAATAAATAACTCAAAAAGCACATTTAAGAAACCTGTCATTAATAAAACAAACAAAAATATGAAACACTTAAAAAGTTCAGAAAATTAACAGAATAACCATAATTACTTTAATATAGCACAAAATATTAAAAAAATAAGATTTTTTTTTTTTTTAAATTTATAAAAACTCAAAACGCCAAGGTAAAGGAAACTAAAAGTATATATATATATATATATATATATATATATATATATATATATATATAAGAAAATTTGTAGTTTTAGATTGTTAATTTTTTACACGTATCTTATTTTGTACACTTAAGTAATAAATTCAAATTATCCAAACGTGTATTTGTTTTATGTTTCAAAAATAAGTATTTAGAGTAGCTTTTAACAAGAATTGAAAGAGAATGTTTATTTTCTTAACATTTTCAGACAACTAAAGTATAATGGGCCCATGGAGAAAACAACTTTAATAAATTCACAAAATTGGGCTGTTATAGAGTTATCTTTTCACTCATGAGAATAACTTGAACGTCACTTGCAAAACAATGCTAGTTTACTCAATATTAACCTTAGAAAAACGTTAACACGATCTTTCTATACGATTCCCATGGACACTTTAACTAACTTTAATCGGAACCCTTCATATGCTTAAACTTTAGAAAAACACACGCAGTAACTACAATTCCCCATTTTGATACAAAACCCCTTTGTAAATTTTAATTTTGTGAATTTTCAAATAATTCTATGAACAATAAAATAAACTTTAAATAATTATGGGACAAATACGAAAGTATTTTAGGACAGGGCTATTTGAAACTAAAGCTTTTATTGAAAAAGAATAATTCGTCAGAATGACCAGAAATTTAAAGAGTGGTAAATGGTATAAAAAGAGAGAGAAATATTCTTATGGAAGAAAACTATTCTTATATTCCTCAGTAACAAAAACCGATGACCAATATTGCTCGACATTGGCCAATTCCGATGTGGGACCTTGTAAACCGGGCGTTTCTACAGGTATTGGCTAATCTTGCCTGATGCTAGAAGATTTGAAATGTTGATACACTAGTTTTAAAATTGAAATATTTTATTTACCAGAAAATATGGAGGAGAAAATATGTTTTGTGATGTTTTTTATACATTTATTTCGGAAAAAAAAATTTGCATTTTGGAATGATGCTCGAGTTTCTGCCAGAATTGACTAATCTTCTAGAACCCCTATTTCTGACATTGGGCAGTACTGCTGGGAACCATTTCTTTATTATTTTTCTGTATATTCAGGTCTAATATCAGGTTATTCTGACCAGTGTTTTTTTTTACAGCTTTGCGAAATTTGAACTTTAATTATTACCACCCTATACATCTGGATCAGAAATATATGATATATATAGTGACTGCCTAAAATAATCTGCATAAAAAATAGCCTATTAGCTGTTTGTATAGGGACGCAATGAATAAATCTAAAAAACACATGTTTATAAAATATTTAAAGAACAATTTTCTAAGACTGACGCACGGGACATTGCGCTTTTCCCACCCACTCTTAAACAGATTAGAAGGCTAAGAATTAAACTGAATCTAGTAATTATGTTTTTTGGTTTATACAATAATAGTTGGTGGCAAACTAATAAGAACAAATAATTATTTTAACTTTGTCAAATATTAATTTATAACCCAATCACGCACGGGAAATATTCATCTGTCATTATCTTACAAAATAATTAACATTTAATTGACATGATATTTGAATGCATTCGTTCTATACGTGTAAATATGCACTCATGATCTCGGAAGAAATATTTTAAGACCCAATCGAAATTAATCTTAAGTAGATTGTAATAAATCCGGTCGCTAAATGACACGCCCACTCCCCCTCCTTTTCCTCTGGTAGAGAATTTATCTTCCGAGACGTGTAAGCCCTTTCCACAATGAAGCGCGATTGCATTATGCGTCCTTAATTGATTAAGGGATGATGCACAAGCGTTGCTCTTTTGAAATTTGATGCTTCTGACTAAGCAATGCATTGTTCTTGATGTGAAAAATTACTTTTGGTTAACTTTGAAATTAAAGTTCATAGTAACGCACTGCTCTTTATGAAAAATATTGTCCAAAGTATGTTTTTTTTTATCTATGAATATTATAAATTGAAGGATTATGTTTGATATAATGTATGGTGTTTAAAGAAGATTTTATGTTAATGTGTTTTTTAAGAAGTTTTTTTTTTTTGGGGGGGTTGGGATAGTATTTAGATGGAGGGGGGGGGGAGGAGTAACTTCTTCATCAGATGTAATAGAAACACCTTGAAGTCACTTCCATGTGTGATGGTAAGTATTTATGTGAATAAAATTATATTAGTATACAGTTAATCCTGAAAGTATATTAAAAAAAAAACTTTCCTAAAAAAAAGAATTTTCAGTTACTACTAAGGCCGTGTTATGAATAAGTAGATCAAATACAAATTATTTAAAATAAGTGTGTCTGTTTGAGAAATAGCTTTAAACAATTAATGATTACTGATCTTAAAAATCGTCAATAAAAGTTTCAATCTTCCTAAGAAAACATCAAACACAAGTAACAAGTAGTACTAATAAATTAATACAAGTAAGTACAATATACTAAGTAGTAATATCTAATACAAATAACTAAGTGCAAATAACTAAGTAGTAATAGCTAAGTAGTAAAAATTAATACAAATAACAAAGTAGTAATAACTAATACAAATTATTGAAAATATGTATTTCTGTTAGAGAAATAGCCATAGTAACTTTAAACAATTAATGTATATTCATCTTAACAATTGTCATTAAAATTTTCAATCATCCTATTATTAACTACTAATACTAGTAACTAAATAATTAATTTAAATAAATACAAAAAACTAAGTAGTAAAAACTAATACAAATAACTAAGTAGTAATATTAAGTTGCAATACTAGTTGTAAACCAATACAAATTATTGAGAATAAGTGTTTCTGTTAAAGCAATGGCCATAGTAACTTTAACAGAATTAATAATTACGATCTTATCAATATTCACTAAAACTTTCAATTTCCCTAGTAATCATCTGTCAGTCTGGTGTTTATTTAATAGAAGGTACGGCCAGGGTGTTTTCAAAAATTAGCACTTGCTTTAGTTTTGCTTGAGATCGCCTATTTAAAAACAGAAATTGTATTGTGACAGAAACTGTCAATAAAAACTGTATGCAAAGTTCAAAATGTTCTCATACTTTTACTAAATAATAATATTAAATTTAAAACTATGCAATGACCCAGAATTTACATTGTAAGTCATACTTAAAAAAGTGATTAATTTAATTTTATCCTAAAATTTGGGAACTTATTCCCGTTATTCTACTTAAAACTGCTTTAAAGAGCTTAGCTATGATTATTTATAAAGGAACTGACGAATCATAATCAAGACAAGAAATGTATTGCCTATTAAAACATAAACCAATTTTACTACCATACTTTTGGTCACAAAATTCCTTTTTACGATTGAAATAATCTGTAATTTATCATCTAGAATAAAACAGTTTTATTTCCATTTTTATGATATTATTAGATGAGTTGACAGTGATCAAATTGTATTGAACTAAAACTTATTTATACCGATCAACTTAATTTTTAAAGTGAGGAAACCGTAAAACGTATATGATTCTTAATTACTTTGCAAATACAATTAGGATATGTACTTTATCTATCATGATTCATTGGATTTCTGATTTTATGGCTTGAATGTTTTTTCAATTTTTAATGTCTACTAAAAGCATTATATGCATGCTTAAATGATAAAGTTAAATTTTTGTATTATGTTACTAAAAATTCTAAATCTAGAAGAAAAACTTAATATTCATATATTTTAATGTTAAAATGTTACATTCCAATTTTATAGACTGGTAGAAAGTAATAGGAAAGGAATGTTCTAGTATAAAGTAACTGCATATACTTATGTTAAAAGTTTGTTGATCAGTATACTAGCGATAGTTTAATAAAATTGGTACTTAAAATGACTATGTGTTTGTTCATTAAACAGTTATAAATTTTATTTCTGTGTTAACAGTACTTGGTTATGTGAAAAATAGTTATTCGAAAAACTGTTAGAGCAGTGTTATCTTAGTTTCAAATTATAAAACTGTAAGGATAAGGATAAAGTTATCCTCCAATTAACTGCAATTCAATTGAAAACTTCCAAGTTTAAAGAAAAAAAATTATTGATTTTCTTAAAAACTAACACATTTTGCGTAGTAATATGTAGTACAATGCGATATTTACACCTATCATTGCCCCATAAACTTAGTATTTAATTTCTTTGGGCTGCAAAAGCTGCCTAAGTATTGTTAAAACCTATACATTTTTACACTAGGTACACAACTGTAATAAATGATCGTTTGCAAAGTTTGGGAGAATAAGTACTTTTTTTTTATTAATTTTGTAAAGATTTTTAAAACTAGCCTATAAAAACTTTTTAAATTATAATAATACATCCTGTTATTTTCCCTTCAAAGTCATTAATTATCTTTTTTTTTACTGTTGGTGTACCTAGTAAAAATTAATTTAACGCAATACTTCGACAGGTATTTTAGACAAAAATTTAAGCATTATGTCTATAAGGAAAGGATAGTTTGTTGATTATTAAATTCTGTAAAAAGCAATGTATGAGCATTTATATTGTGTTGAATCGTAAGCTCATTTTGTAGCCTGGTGTATAATAGGTTTGGATTTTAGATGGAATTTCTCAATCATTTCCGTTGCAAAGATCTCTTGCACCTTAAAAGGCATTTACACATTAAAAATTAGGAAATTTGATGAAAATATCTATTTTCGTTTTTATTCTCTAAAATAATCTCGAACTTGGTTCTATGTAAAATGTTCAAATAGTACTAGGTACTTTATGTATTCTGAATACTTCTTAAAATATGAACACTTTTATGAAGGTACCCAGTGTTACAAGATCACTACCGCAAACTTTAAATTCGATTTTTGAGGATCTAATGTTTTTCAGCGTAAGTCTTTTTTCATCAGCCAATTAAAAAAAAATTGATATAATTTAAAGTGAATAAGGTAGTAAAGGAACCTTCTAGAATCTAATATATCCAATAAAATAATTATTGTTAAATTTTATTTTTAATCTTGATGTTTTTATAAAAGTGAATAAATTTATATACTTTCGCACCAACATTTTTTTGAAAAAAAAAAGCTATTTAAGTTATACTTACAAGCTCAAGTTTGTTAAAGCTCTAAAAATTACTAATTGAGTTATAACTGAAGCAATTAGACCTTAATTAGGCAATTAATTTTTTTAATTGATTAAATATCATTAAATGAAAAACTTTTTAACGCAGATATGTTGCTTTTTGCGCTTGCCAAAGTGTGAAAAAGTTGAGTCTAGTTAAAGAATTAAAGAAGAAAAAAACTCCATGTACTGGTACCATAAAAATAAAAAAATAAAAAATTCGTGCTTTTATTTGAAATTGAAATTTAATTACTTAGAGTTATAATTGTTGAACACCACAAATATTCTTTAAGAAATTCATTCTCCTTATTTTCAAGTACTCACTACTACATAGTAGATATTAGCCACAAAAAATATCCTTCCTATTATAATGCATTATTTATCTCCTGAAATTTTAGTTCATCCTCGATAAAAGAGAATGTGGTCAATTTATTTACATCCATTTACTACTTCAAGATACTCAGTTTTTACATAAAGCACGTTCCCAAAAACGCACCATTTTAAACAATAACATTACCAACCAGAGACATTTTTTTATTGAAAACGCCACCATATTGAATTACAGTTTAGAATAAAACCAGCCAATTTGGTCATTAAGCATTTTCCCTTCAAATCTTAATAAAAATTTCAACTATAATCGATATTAAGTCCACAAATGACCTTACCTTTTCAGTTATTTCTTTCTACCATGAAACATGTTTGGTTTTTTTCCTATTACATGCAACCACTTCGTAATCCGTGTTTGGGGACTCGTAAAAACTTCATCGCTTTCTGCATTTAGTAAGTGTGAAATGTGTAGTACGGTTTCTCGATAACACCAACTGAGTTGTCCAACTAATTAACTTATTTCTATGCACAAAGGCCGTCACGCAAATGTCGCTTTTAATTTCGTATAACACTGCAGTTCCTTTTCAGGAACGTGACGTGGTTGTCAATTCGTTTTGAATTGAGAACTCAAATTGAAGTTCCTTCGCCATTTCATTGTGTGGTTGCACAGTTCATATTGAATTGAAACTTAATATTATGCGAGTTCAAGTTTAAAAATAATGATTGAAGAGACTGTAATCTGAGAGGCAACTATAAGTGCTGGGTATAAAATGACCAATATTGTTTGAAAAACCAACATTGAATGAGTTGAACTAAGACCTATCGCCAAATGTGTCATAGTTTGCCAAATAATGAGCATTATTTATCATGTGGTAACCCACTTCTCTTTAACTTTCAATGAGAAAGACCAAAGACGGTTTGTGTTATCTGGCGTACTTGCATCTTTTAAAGAGAGCCAAGTTGGAAATGAATATTACGTCATCACTGACGCGCAGTTTTTAATTTTCAATGAGGAAAGGCACACATTATTTACTTCTCTAGTTCCATATACTTGCATCTTTTACTCGTGAGCCAAGTTTCTAATTAATATTATGTCATAAATTACCTGCAGTGTTTATTTGAAATTATCAAATTCGCTGTCAGTATTGCAACTGTTTAAACTAATTCTATAATATTGTCTAATGGCAGATATTTTTGATGAGAATTTTAAGGCAAAATGTTGGAAAATTGATATTTGGAATGGACCAAAGCAAATATTATTTATGTTTTTAATAAAAACTGTTATGGAGTAATTTTTAAAAATATTTAAAAAAAATATATAAAAGCAATTTAGTGCTTAATTTGAATGCTCAATGTGGCGTATAATCATAATTTATTTCATATTGTTTTGAATCAAAAATATTTTAGTTTTTTCAAATGTCCATTCAATCAATCTCATTTAGATCATAATTAAGAAACACTGATTTTGAGTTTGATCATTAAGTAAATATAATTGTAAAACGCGTTAAAAATTGCTATACCACGTAATTTAATTGATTATAATGAAAGAGAAAAATAAAGCCTCTGTTTATGAGTTGCTTGAAAATACTTGTGTTTGGTTATAGAAGCAAAGAATGCTATTTAAAAAAATATCTGCATGAATAACTACAAAATAGACTGTTTTTATCATGTCTAATTTTTGTATGATGTTTACTAACTCAAAATAGATTTTGACATTTATGATTTACAGGTTTAAGAATTAATTTATATTGAAATAAATAAGTTGTATTATAATTCTTAAGGAAGATATTAAGGAAAGCTTAAAATTTGGTAAAAAAAAATCAATTTAATACAGCCCGACTTAATGTAACGTGTTTCTGCCTCTTATCTTACTAAAATTAATATGTGCTCACGCTATTCTCATAGTTAAAGCTCAAGCATTTATTAGTATTTTTCCAACTTAACTAAGTTATTTTTATCCAGAAGTTATTTTTAAATTATATATTTATTTTAGATAAACTCGTTTTTTTTTTTTTTTTTTTTTTGTGTTTCATTTCATTTAAAGCTGTTCCTGTTCAAGAAATATTCATCATATAAAAAAAATTGTTAACTAGTCATTCCATGACGATAAATCCTATTAAAAATAACTCAAAATCTAATTTGCCCTGTACGTTAAACAACATAAACGTTTTTGCATTTTAAGATTCTATTCAATCAACAAAAGAAAATACATTTCAAGAGGCATTAAAAAAATAAAATAAAACACGGCCATTAAATGAAAAAGAGAAACAAGTTCTTGGCCATGCTCCATGAATGTTTATTGTTTACATTTGTAAAGGTTACCACGTTTTTTCTTCAATACACATCTGAAAAAGAAAATTGCATCATTTAATGGTAATTATAAAATTCTATTCAGCTTCAAGTGAACACTGAAGTTCAAAAAGAATAGAATAAAAAGAAAAAAAAAAAAAAACTCACGGAGGAAAAAAAAAATTAATCATTTGTAATGAAAGTATTTTATTTTAATAGCACCAATGCATTTTGACGTTTTTAACTTTTTATGGACGGAATTTTTTACTTAAAATAAGCATGAAATTTTTCTTGTAGGTTATGAATACTCTCCCTTCAATTATAGCTTTTTAACTAGTAATAAAACAGAAAAATGCTGATTCCATATTTTAATTTATGGAATGAAAATTTAATTTTAGTAAAAAAATATTATCAAAATATTTTTTCCCACTTAAAAAATGCAATTAGAAACTTTTTTTTTTAATGTTAAAAGGCCATTTGAAATAAAATTTTGCTTACAATATTATAATTCCTGATAATTAGTGGATAATATGGATGCTCTTTATTGCACTTAAAATTAATATTCAATTATAGGCAAGAATTCGCTTTTTTCATTAGTCATTTGCCACTCGCTTATTCTGTTAATGTTAATTCATGTAGATGAGTTATACTTGCTTCTTCCCTTACTCAGGCTGCAGTATACTAATGTTGTCTTTTCTCTTGTAATTTACATATAATTGACATATTTAAGTTAAACTATGAGCGAAAAAAAAATTTAAGTAAAGTATTAATACTTTTTTTTTCCAGTTTTAAGAGTGAAAATAAAATTGAAGTGTTAGTCAGAATATTAAAACGTAAAATATTTTTATTTCAAACAATATGTGCTATTTTATTCCATATAATTATTCCGACATAACTATCAAGAAGGCGGCTTTATGCTAAGATAAATATCTTTGATTATAAAATGTGTCGATAGTTGGTAATGGTAATATTCATTAATTTTTACTATACTTTCAATATATAAATTGAGCCCCTTCTCCCAATGTCTCGATTAGCTAAATCGTATGTTTCATGACTCGAAGATCGTGAGATCGAGTTATCGCGGTGCATAATACTGGTGTGTGGTGGCTGATTGCACGTTGTATCTATATCGATTGATGGCTTAATGACATCTTTTTGGTTTGAGTGGATTTAAAGAAAGAGTGGTAAAAATGCTATCTCAGTAAGTGCCTTGTCATCTTTCAAAGTTCAAAATAACGAGTAGTAATTTTTTTTTGCACTGTTATGGTACAGCATAGTTTTCTATTAATCCTTGTAAACTAATTATCTATCAATTATCTACCAATAAACTGTAATTTATCTTTTTGCAACCAATTATCTATCAAATAAATCACGTCTAGGGATTATTTTTTTTATATAAAAATTATTTTTTTAATAATTTTTTATTAAGTATTTTATAATTTTTTTTTCCTTATTTTTTTCAATTTTCATTAAATTCTTCCTCATTGGATTTATTATTTTTTTTTTTTTAAATTACATAATTTTTTTTTTAAATATATTGAAAAAAAATCCAGAAAAAAATAAGAATAAAGAAATTAATAGAAAAAAAAAATACTGAAAAAAAACTTAATGACACAAAATTCACGAAAAAAACATTTCATGAAAAAACATTAGATAAATTAATTAACTGCTGTTCATGGGGAAATTTCGTATAAAAGATCCCGACAATTCAACTAGTAACACATACTCCAACCCCTACTCTGCATATCTTTAGAAAAGTCCATCATTAGGAAAGCACCATCCTCCCCCAATCTCGCTCGTTACCATCACATTCCAACTAAGTATCACAAAAAAGACAAACTTCTCTGATCCGACACTGTCTCACATCCATCTTCAGATACTTATACCCGAATCAAAGCATTAATGATGTGCCAAGAAACACGATAGAGATGGATGAGGAGAAATAAGAACTAATAACATTTATAGGCTGTTTGCGAAGGAGCTATAAAGCGCCAGAACTTTCTCTTGGTCTTGCTATTCTTAGAAGCATGAAACTTTCCTCCAGAGTTCGGAAAGTTATGGCCATCCTACTACTTCAGATTCAAATACTTCGACAAAGCTATTTGTAAGGAATGACCATGCAAAGGAAGATTTGTTATTATGTAAATCTTTTTTTTAACTTTTATATTAACTTCAATTGTGTGTGTATGTTAGTTTGTGGCTTCTAAACCCGTAGTGGGTTCATTGACACAATTGCCATCATCTAATAGATACGTCCTCGATAACAATACAGCTAATTAAGTCTTAGAGGTTGTCACTAAAAGGACGCTTTTATTCACGCTTCTATTATGGTTTTGGAGGTTTAATTAGCGCACTTGTAGTCATTCATTCGAACTGAAACTTGGGAGATAGACTAGCTGTCGATGCATTATAGCAATTTTTTTGGAGAAGCGAGGGCAAAAAAGAGTTGGTCCATGACATAGAATCGATGGTTATCTTCATTATGGTCAAACACTATGAAAAGTTAATATAATATCAAAAAATCTCTTGTATCGTATGGTGTAAGTTATAAGTACACATAACAGTTGGTAATGTGTGTACATGATTTATGTTAAAAACCTTTTTATGGGTTAATTTTAATGACGTTTGGTATATCGTTATTATAAAAGACAATTTCTTTTTCTTTAAATAGCATGGATTGGTCTGAATAAAATATTTCTTACAGAAAGGTGTTTTAAATATATATTTTAGAGATATTTCTTAACAAAGAAATTCTATACATTTCCTCAAAACCTTTTGAAAAATATGTTTAACTTTCGAAATAGATATTGATGGGGAAGTAAGGGAAAATGTGAATAAGATTATTTTTCATCACTGATTTCAAAAGGACTATTGTGGAAGAATTGATTTGATTGTATGTTGTAAAAAATATATATATATATTTGTTAAATATCCTTTTTGGACCAGCTTAAGCTTTTCTTCTAGAAATAGGCTCGATAAATCAATGTAAGCTTAAAAAATGTCCAATAATTTACGGCTACGTTTAGAGTCTGTAAAAACCTGTTTTGCAGAAAGAAGTTCAATCATCAGCTTTTTAAAATGTCATAGAAACTATTATTAAATATACTTTTGGACCCCTTTTAGCTTATTATTTTTAAAAAAAGCTTAGAAATAAAAAGACGTATTTAAGAATTGATAAAGTTATACTGCAGTTTAAAGAAAGTAACAAACTTTCATAATTTTTTCTGAAACCGTTGTAAAAATGGTCGTTAAATATACTTTAGTACCTGTTTTAGCTTTTTATTCTTAAAAATGCAGACAGAAATTTAACAGAAATTAAAAAAATGTTAGGTAATTTAAAAATATACTTAAACTAGATAACAAAAGCTTGGAAATAATATGTTCGTATTTAAAAAAAAATAAAAAAATAAAATATTTTTTTTTTTAAACTGTCATAATTTTATTTATTATTCATAGTTAAAGTGTAAAAAGCAATGGTTTAAAAGTATAAAAATGTTTGATAAACTTGATTCCAAGAAAATACAAGCAAAACATTTAAATTATATATTATTGTAGGCAATTTAGAAATTTGGTTGAAAGTGGGAAATAAGCATTAAAAAAAGATGCTGAGAATTTTATTCTTAATTATGAAATCATGGTAAAAAAAAAAAAAAAAAAAAAAAAAAAAAAACTTTAAGAAAGCTATACGATACTCAATAGTTTGTTACAGTACCTCAAAATAATTCTTATTGGGAAATTCATTTACTATATTTGCGAAGACATTTGCATTTCTTAAAAAATTAAAATTATTTTCATTAATTTATGTATAAACACAACATTTCTGGATTAGTTTTTACAATGATAAGACAAGAATATCTAAAAGATAAATAAATAGATTGTAGTTAATCATTATTCAATTTGTTTCAAAGTTCAATCACAAATAAAAAAAAAAAAAACATGATATACTGGAGGTTTGAAAATAATTGTTGAACACAACATTTATTTAGCGTTAAAGTTAGCAATAGCAACGCGTAACAATGCGTCATTGTATGGCGCGGTAATATATGGCAATGTGTACAGCTGAGTAGACTATACAGTGGTATGTCTATTTATAATAAAATGTATTAATATAAGCAATTTGAGGTACACTAGTTTTAAACCCACTGTTAATTATGATTAGTATTGACAGTAAAAAATAATGGAATTAGTAAAAATTGCTTAAAAATGACTTGCTGTTAAAAATATTTAGGTATTCACCCATTATAAATTGAAAGTAAAGAAATTTAATAATAATACAAATACCAAATAAAAATATAAAAATGACGACAAATTTCAGGCACAAGGTCCACCTAGGTTTATTTAAAAACTATAAAAGGAAAATAATGGTTTTAAATAGTTAATAGTACTTATTATTTACAAAAAAATAAAAAAATAGCTGTTATATGTTGTATAAAAAGTCATATATTTTAAAGTAATGCTTCGGTGTGTATTGAGGTAAAAAATTAATCATTAATTCACTGGTTGATTTTTCTTTCCACTTTTCAACATAATAAACCCTAGTATTTCCTTAAAATTCAAATTTCTTGCCTTATAGTTTTTAAAGGGAGTTAATTTTTCTCAATGTCAAGGAAACACCTTTCAACATAACCTTTACCAAATTAACATATCTCTTATAATTCAAGATAAATACAAATTCAACTAACCTTCAAGCTCTCTTACCGAGAAATTAACTAAATAATTTCAGTGTTAGGAATTGGCATTTGAAGCATAATGAATTGAAATATTCTTATTGATTTGATTCCAAAGAATGACAGAATTTAATGATGGAATCTTCCTATATTCGAATAAAAAAAATTGATCTTCGCTCCCAAATGCTATGAATAGCAACTGGGCTTCTTTTTACCTCACTTAGAAAATGTCCTCTAATGATAGGATTCAACATAAGTATCTGACATATCATTAATTATATCTTAGGAAATAAAACGCAATGAAAGAGTTAAAAGATTGGATTCAAGAATTAATGGAAACTTTATACTACGTAAGCAACTGTATGTTCAGCTGGTGTATCGGATATTTTTTTATGGAAATTATTTTAAGCGTAGGTTATTGAAACGTGGATATTGGCGATAATGAGTTCCCTAATTTGTTTCTAGGAACCAGAAATTTCAATAGATTTATTGTTGATAAATATATTCCATTTTATTAAATTGAATTAGATATTATAAATTGTCTGGTTTCTTCTTAAAGATGAAAACCCGAATGTAATTTTAACATTAAACAGTAAAAATTAAAATATTATTGTACATTGTTTGCTAAGTAAGTATTTACTCTTATGTATAATGATGTTTTTACTAGTTACAATAAATACCCTTATTGGAAATAGAATTTTTAATTCTTAAGTAACCAATATACACTGGAAATTGAGAAATTTGTTTAAAAAAATAACCATTTTGTTTCTTTTTTCTAATATATTCTCAAACTTGGTAGTTTTAAAATGTTAATACAAATATTTTTTAAACTATGTTAATATTTATGAAGGAAAAGAGGGTTAAAAGAAATTACTATCTCAAACTTTAAACTTGATCTGTAAGAAATTATTTGTCAGTGTAAGAATTTTTTGTCGGAGATAATTTCAGTTTGAATCCACATATTAAAAAAAATCAATGTAATTTAAAGTGTATAATGCAAAGCAAGAAAATTACTAGTATCTAGTACATATTGTTTTAAAAATAGGTAAATGGTACAATCTCCTGTTCTGCATTCTTTTTTTTTCTTTAATATATATATATATATATATATATATATTATCTGAAATGGGAAGAAGCATCTCAAACATCACATTTAGTTGTTGATTTTCTTATACAGCTCTTTAGCTGGCATCTTTATCTTTTGTGACTACATCTTTTCACCATTTTGTTTTATATTGTGTTTAGTTATAGTTTTTTTTTTTCTGCTCTACAATACAGTGAGAAACTGATATATTTGCTCTGTCCGGAAGTCTGTTCTTGGACTTGGCTAAAATTGGAAGTGACCTGTGCAATGCTTCAAATAAATTGTCCTTTTGGGATGAGTTTCCATTCTATATTAAAACTAAACTCACCTGAAATCCATTTAAAATTCTTACATCTTAAATTATAAATTCTATTGACATGTGTCTTATGTCATTTTCAAGGTATTAGAAATATTAGTAAGCTAAAGTGTGTAATTATCCTAAGACCATTTATATATAAAATGTTTTGTTACTTAAAGTTTAGGCCGAGCATAAGTTATTGAATGGCTTTCACAAAAAGAAACGACAATGCTCTAAAGATACTATAAAATTTAATACAATATCTAATTCATGATCTTCTAATGATAAATTTGTGCTTTTATTTTTCAAATATGGTGAGATTCACTTTCATTTTATTTTTCGTATTACCTTATTTTTTATTTAAATATTTCTTTCCTATCTCAAACCTACTCAAATACAGTATCATATTTTGAGAGAGAGATAATATTGAGATAGAGAGAGAGACTTAAAGTTCAAAAAGAGAAAAGTATCAATTTTATTCCAAAGCGATTTTTAATATGCACTTTTTAACGAAAAAAAAGAGAAAGCCATCAAAATGCTAATTTTGTATCATTCGCGAGCTCAAAATGGCAAATTATGACGAAAATAAAATTTACTCTCCCTTTTTTGTACTAACACGGGAAGATATAATTTGAAAAGATATTATCTGCATAGATTCGGGGAATTTGGTGAGCTTAGCTCAAATGCTCAATTATGGACTTTTAAAATTTTTCTGTCGATTATTAACATAATATATAAAATATTTTAAATATCTTCCATTTTTCTTTTATAAAATAACATTCTTAATAAGAGTAGCTAACAGAAAACCAATTCAAACCACATTTAACTTTTGAAGAATTAAACAAAAAAAAGAAAAAACATCTTTTTTAACTTAAATAAATTAAAATTCATGTATAAATTACACAAATCGATTTCGTATTACAAATTTTAAACTACATTAATTTAAAATGAAATAAACAAATCCATTGATAAGAATATAAACAAATCAAATAATAAGTATACAATTTTTAAGCTTATATCTATCAATCAATTTGAATGATATCACAAATTGTAAGTATATTAAAGTATGCACAGTGTCTGAAAGGTATGGCATTTTTAAAGTACATAAATATTAATTGAATAATTAAAATTCAAACTTTCGCAAATATCATCTTTACAAACTCCAAATTATGGGGCTATCAGATTTTCATATATTTTCTAATATTTGAATTTGATTCTAACATATTAAGACCTGATATAGTTGAATAACCATCCCGTAATTAAAATTTTATGTTAAATCAAAGTAATTGCAACACATATATAAGGTTTCCATTTAATAATATATTTCAGTTTCTCAACAGTTAGTAAATGTTACTTATTCGCTACTTTGAGTTAATAAATTCTATTATCAATTGGGTAGAAATCGCACATTGTTTTCGCGTCAAAAATCATATCTTGTTACAATTGCTACTAAGCTTACTCTCTTAAGTTTTTAATTAATATTTCGTTTAAGATAGAAAATATAAATATAAATGTAAGCTTTGTGATTTTACAATATGAAGTGAATAAACATTTAATTAATTCAACCCTTTAATTTGAGGTTCAGGAAACATTAGTCAAATTATGAAATTGCTATTTTATTTTAAACTTCAAAGTTTACAAGTGTGTTTCTTTTTCTTAAAACTGCTAATGAATTTGAGATTGTAGTGTATTTTCTCGTATTGCAATTATTTTGTCAACTGCGTCATGGCTATATATCTATATATGCTTCTTTCTTCTGATGAACAAAATCATGCTATAATATAAGGGGAACTGTATAATACAGCGGAGAATAAATATTAAATATCTTTTTTATATCGATTGCTTTATTCATAGTTCTTAAAACAAATAGGCATGCATAATGCTAGCGTAGTTTTCGTATATGCTCTTTTGTATTGAGAGCGGAAAAGTAACCAAAATACAAATGAATATTCTATTTTCAATATTAATTAGACATTTGAAAAGCGATTAAAGCAATTTCAAATACAACCTCAAACTTTACATAGAACATATTGCATTAAAAACATTTTTTTTTTCTTTTTCATAATTGCTTTAATATCTTTTGTAACTTTTTACTAGCTATATGAAAGGATTTGTGTAGTAACAACACAATAAATACCTATTTTTCAGTGTTTATTGGTATACAGTTGTACTTAAATAAAAAACCACATTTTTAGTAAACGGTATTAGTCACTAACAGTAAAATTATAGGTCAATTTTTATTATCACATGTTTAAGTATATGGATATAAGGATAAGGCCATTTAAGGATAAGGTTAATAGTAAATGAAAGTAAAAACTAAATTAATAGTTTTGGAAAGTAATTAAGTAAAGACTAAAGCAATATTTTTGAAAATAATGATTATATTGATGAAATAACCCAATAAATTATAACTAAGCACTTATATAAGATATTTTTAAAATTATTTGAATTTCTTCAATACGTATTGGTTTGATATTGAGCCTATTATTCTAAAGTGTGGACTAATGATGATATTTTTAATTTTGACTGTATTTATTAGTATTTTTGTGATATTAATGCCAATCTTTCTGTTTAATTTTTCATTTGATTATAAATTATACGTAAGTAATAATAATTATGAAATGTAAATCCTTACTCTCTCAAATTTCGATTAAGAAAAATAACTCGAAGTAATTAAATTTTCAAAAGATAGTAACTCGAATTCGGAAAAATTCTTTTAGATGGCCAATTTCTAAGAGAATCTTAGTCTAGAAAATATAATATCAAAACTGTATTGATAATAATTAAGTTGTTGATACACTCCTGGGAGATTCATTTTTTTTCCGTAGCAAAGTCGCTGTAGAAATTTGGTATTGAATACAATTTTGTAAGCGAAAGACATGTTAATAAGCATATTTTGAAATTACTAGTAAAGATATTTAGAAACTAATTTACAATTATATGAATTTGCAAAATTTCCTATCAAATTATGGGCTTGTAAATCACATAAATAAAAGAAATTTACAAATGTGTTTAGGTATTTAGACCACTATAAATGATTTTTAACAGAAGAATCTTAATGATAATTACATGTTAGTGATTATTAAAATATGTTCAATATTTGAGGTTTACTTTCTTAATTTTTAGGTGTATAATAAATAGCTATTGAATTATCAGGATTCAAATTAATCACAATATCTAATTAATTCTAGGAGAGATTTGATTCTGTTATATAAATATATAAAACAGGGAGATATAAAGGATTTAGTGTACGATGAAAGGGTCAGGACAAGAGTTCATTGCATACTAGTTATTTAAATTGGGATTTAAACTGAAGAATAAAAATATTTACACTTTTATAATAGAGTAGTTGATAAGTGAAACAATCTGCAATACCAACCGTCTTGCTTGGAAAAGTTAAATGTGCTAACCCATAACCAAGTAGTACAGCAGTATTGGTCAATGTCGGAAACTAATATTCTGAAAGATTGGTCAACTATCGTCGAAACTCGAACATCGTTCCAAAACACGCCAATTTTTTAAATAAACATGTCAAAAACATCACAAAACATATTTTTTTTTTGTTCTCCGTTCTTTCTTATAAATAAAATACTTCCATTTTAAAACCATGCATTACCATTTTAAAATTTCCTGTATATTTCATCCATCATTGAGCCTGTTTATAACGTTTCCCATCGGGATTGGCCAATTTCAAGAGATAGTGGTCAGCGTTGCTGTACTACTGTACCTTGTGACTGCAGTTGATCACCATTTTTGTATTTGTATAATTTATTATAGTATAAAGTTTTATTGCTAGCATCTCAATAGCTTTTTTGTAATATATGTACGGTTTTAGCAATATTATCTTCAGGTATTTGTATTTTTTTTCCAAACCAAATTTCTTGAAACCATTTTACGAAAAGCTAGTTACTGGACTCTACAGAAATCAATTGATCATTTCAGACCATAACCACGTAAACCCGATTATCTAACGAACCGAAATAGAATAGCTTGTATTTTCCGAAATCAAACAAATAGAAAAAATTTCTGTTTCTTGACTTTTGTGATTTGTTACAAAAAACCAATCGAAGTATTTTGTTCTTGTTTCTAACAAGGCATTGTTTCGTTATTGCTCTAGAAGAATTATAGGGAGAAGTAAAAAGTTTTCTTTCCAGATAAGTTTAAGTTAGATAGGTCTTTTAAAAAGAAATATAATAAAAGTATTTTTTTGGTGATGACCAATATGAGATCTTATACGATGTATCTAACAAAGTGTATTGAATAGTTAAAATACTTATAAAACTAAAATTAAAGGAAACTAAACAAAATATTAATTTAAAATCTATACCTTTCTCGCATACAATTTCCTCGATACATTTTAGTATTTTAATAAGATGAAATTAATTGTTACTTAATGGAATGTGCAAAAAGTATTCTTCTATTTGCTATATATACTTCTTTCAATCTTTCCCTCTTTTTCTTTTTGTTTCATATGAATATATTTTTAATCTTCTCTAGATGTCTTTATAGCTATAAGGTACAAATGGAGTACTACATTGAAAAACAATTTCTTTGATTTGTGAACCCAATTCCCTATTTTTTTTTTTTTGTACCGAACAAATGTTAGAAGACTAACACATCTACATAATTTGTTTCCTCATTTGAATTTATTTTATTGGTTTATTAGAAATTAATTACCCAATTAGGGTCTAGTTGCACAAGTCGTAATACAATTTATAATTTATTTATACTATTTTAAATTTTAATTGCAAATGATGCACAATGATTTGCTTCACGATACCTTATAGATTTGTAAATATAACATATAACTTTTTTCAAAGAGTTTTGTTTTGAAAGTAATTAAAATTGCTAACTTTTTATAAGAACATCACGTTTTAAAATTTTAAAAATTAATTACTACGTAGATATATTAGAACCTAGTAAGTTCCTGTCTTGTAGTATGCACCTTAAATTATATAAAAAAGTGATTTAATTGGTTATTTCAAACTAAATTTTTTCTCTGACGAAGAAAAAAAAAGTCTTACATTGAGTGTAAAATAATAATAATAACAAATGGCTATTTTTCCTAAATTTCCTAATTTCAAATGTATTGTGGTGCCTTAAAAGCTATCTTTGTCACAAATTATATTAGCAAAACCTGTATTGTAACTGTTTCTCTTTCATTAATCTGAACAATATATTTCAGACTGGGTTCTGTCTTTCAAAAATTGTTTCTGTCTTTCAAAAGAAACATAGTTTAATATAACAAACGTGTCAATATGTCTTTTTTCCGCAACGTTGCGAAGAATGTTTTGGCAGATGCCCAATTTCGAACAAATGCAACTACCATTGATGTTGAAATTGAAAATAACATAAAACATGAATCGGCTATTTTCCAGAATAAAGTACATAAGTTTAACTGTTACTATTCCAAAAAAAAATAATTCGTTCTTCAAATAATAACTGTCGTTAAATTTTATCTAGTAAAAAAAGACAAAAAACTATGAGTTAATGCTTTATGATAAGATTGAAAACAAAGAGTTTACGTTCAAAGAAGTACTAGAATATTTAACTATAAATTTAAAATGAAAAAGGAAACAGATAAATTGAAATTGTTTATATTTTTTTTTTATTTTTAGTTCATTTTTTGCAATAAATTATTACCTAAGCTTTTTGCAAGAGATGCTGTAATTTCTTTGTTATTTTACTTAATTCATTTGAAAAGTGGTGAATTCTCATCAATTCGTAATCCTTGTATATCATAATCATATTCTGTTATACTATCATTAATAAACATAAATAAAATAATACAAAATAATTTATAAATCTTTTTTACTATGCTAAACTCTAACCTAGGCACATTTATTTTATTTATATTAATGTATAAAATATTAACATTCGGCCTATACATGCATCATATTCTAGCGGCTCATATTTATGTGGCTTTTCCCCCCATTTTCCTTAGTGAATTGAGCATCAAAACTTAACTTTAATATTTCATTTAAGAATGTAATTCTAAACAGTTTATTTGAGTCAAGTTCCATTAAGTGAAATAAAACTCTTCTAAGTATATTTTAGTTTCTAAATAAACTCAACCTTCCTCAATATTTTAGTACCACATATAGTGTCAACACAAGTGAATAGAAAACAAACATTAAACTTTAATGTTAATATAAAATGCATTAGTTTTACGCATTATTCGTCGAAATTTCCGAATTAACTACGTCAATTCTCTCTGTAATTGTTGACAAAAGGAGTTTCAATGTAACATTCATTAAGGTGGTATTTAAAGTAATACGAAAGCATTTTCAACTTAGCTTATATTTAAAAGAAAGTTAAGTTTAATTGCATAATAGATCCATATCAAATCATTATAATTAAGTGATGTTACATAAAATACTATTCGTATCTGATTAAGCAACTTTCCCTTGTAAAAAGTTTATTTATAAAGAATCTTACACTTTTACTTTAAGATTCCAACGGTCTGGTGAGTTAAGGCACCACGCTCATGAGTGGTAGATTGTGGGTTAGGCACTCCCTCGCCGAATACTGCTGCGTATGATAATAGGGTCTAGTGTATATTAAATGGGTCGTGGCCTCAGAGTATTCTCGTTGGTGTGGTGGAGTTGGAGAGAGAGGGGTATACGCGATAAGGTTTTGACTTTGTAATCTTATTGTAGATGAAATTTACGAGGCGTATTTGATTGTGACAAGCACTTCACAATGTCAGAAATAGATTGCCGGAACATTGTAAACTCAACTGAAACCATAATTTTACCTTGAAACATAAATAGTTACTGTGTAATAATTTTTGAGAAAAAAATCCATCGAAAAAAGCGAGTCTCATTTTTATTAGCGTATTGAAATATAGTCACGATCACATTATTTATAATATCAATAGTAATCATGACATTTTAGTCGAGATTTAAATCATTATTAATCAAGTCGTCACAAATCAAAATGTCAGCAATAAACTAAAGACTGTAATGGTAAATACATAATTGAAAACATGTTTCTTGTGTATCCTTTTTTACTTTAACATCTAATTTATATAAAATAAATTAAAGACAGTATTGCTTTAGATACTTTTGTAATATCCAAACTTTTTGGTGATTTTGATGTTATGGATGGCGATGATTCCTAAATAGTTTTTTTAATGTCTGTTTTTTATTCTGTATGTCTGTAAACAATACAACTCCAACGTTGATAATTTAAATTCGATATATAAATATAGAAAGTCTTCCAAAAGGGGGAATCTTGGTTCTGAAATGATATAAAGACAAAACAATGAAGGATAAAGTAAAGAGACAAGTTATATGTTGGATAGACAGGTATGGAATTTTAAATACACTGGTTTGCAAGATTGATTGATAGCAAAAATGTGACGATAGCTTGTAACTAAAATGGTTATATGGGACAACTGATGATATGGGAATAAGAACTAAACTGATGATATGGGATCAAAAACTAAACTGATGAATAAGGGACAGCTGATGATACGGAACCAAGAACTAAACTGATGATATGGGACAACTGATGATATGGAACAACTGATGATATGGGATCAAGAACTAAACTGATGATATGGGATCAAGAACTAAATTGATGAATATGGGACAACTGATGATATGGAACCAAGAACTAAACTGATGATATGGAACCAAGAATTAAACTGATGATATGGAACCAAGAACTAAACTGATGATATGGGACAACTAATGATATGGGACAACTAATGATATGGGACAACTAATGATATGGGACAACTAATGATATGGGTCCAAGAACTAAACTGATGATATGGGATCAAGAACTAAACTGTTGAATATGAGACAACTGATGATATGGAACCAAGAACTAAACTGATGATATGGGACTAAGAACTAAACTGATGAATATGAGACAACTGATGATATGGGACCAAGAACTAAACTGATGAATATGGGATACTGAAAACCCGTTTTTGTGTCTTGCAAAACCAGTGCCTTCTACAAAAGTGATGGTTTAGGTAGTATTATTTAGTAAAGGTGTCATAGAACTGCTATTTTTTAATGAAGGATATGCTGAACTCATTCCACTATATTAAAGTTTTACAAATTTTTTTACCAAGTTCCAATATTGTATCTAATTTTTCAAATCAGTGCATTTCAAGAACCTGCTTAACTTAACAGTGTCTATGGGAAGCGATATCAAAGGATTCGTCGATATCGCGCATGCGTAGGAGGTAAAGGATTTTGAATAAATTTGACTCCCCCCCCCCTCTCCCTTGTGTTTACCTAAATTCCCGTCAAAATGCGTTAAAAGTGCAAAAACTTGAAAACTATCGTTTTGCGACGTGTAGAAAAATCTTATTTATACTTGTCGAATAGAACGAATATACGTTTCGAATTGCGCAAAGAGATTCACGCGCATCTAATCATACTAATTTTTTTTTATTAAATTTATTTCTGCAATTTTAAATTTATCCTCGACCCTACATATATTAATAAACTTATACAAGGGCTATGTTTTTCTCTCTGTTTGGGATTATTTTCTTCAACCAAAAATAAAAAATTAGTTACTTTCATCAAAAAAAAAAATTAAAAAAAAAAAAAAAATTGGTGATATTTGATAAAGAATAATTATTATCACCAAAATTACCACCGCATTTGTCAATTTATCCATTTTAAAAACATAAATACGCAAACGCTAAATAACATCAATTCATTTCAAAGCAATTATATCTTTTATTTGTATTTTCAAAAGCTATGAGACGTTAAACACGCCTAGTTTGATTTACTAAAGCTATATTGTACAAATCCACACTTTATTTACTTATTTTGATTTTAGCATTTTTCTGTCACAAACATTTTAAATAATTCTTTCATATGTACGAATTGCATCGATAAACAGCATATTATTCCATGTGTATAGTATTTTGTACTTTCGTTTCAAATGTGTCACAAATATTCATTTGTGAATCAGAAAGAATTACATTATTAGTTTTCATAAAAATTTTAAGATGACTAAACCTATTGATAAGATTCACTATTGCCATGTTCCACTATGAATCATGATACCCACAGCTAATTAATCACATTTGATTTCCAACACCAGGCTTAAAGGCTTAAATAATGCTCTTTGATAATTTTCTATTTCTAAAAAGGAATACGATATGTTATTTGATCTGAAGGCAATCAGTAATTAATTTAAATCTATTCTCCTGTGATATTTACTCACGTTATAAGTAGGGTAAACAATTTGGTATAGTTATTGAACTGACTATATAAGTTAATTTATTTTGTGAAATATTTTCCATTTATACATGTATTAATTTTATGCAACTCACCTTCAAGGATAAGTTATATATCCTACGGCAATAGTGTATGCATTGAAATCATTTCAAATGTATAGTTTCAATTAATTAAATTCAATCTACTTATAAAGGTCATACTATCATGATTATTTGTATTTTAATATTTTTAGTATAATTGCATTGTAGTTTTTAATATAATTACATTATAATTTTTTAGTAATGGAGTATTCAAGATATCTCTATATCTATAATAATAAAACAAGCTGTCTGTCTGTGGCTCTGTGGATCTATAGAAACCTACTTAAAATTGGAGTAGAACTCTGAAATTTTCAGCATAAGTAGTTTTGGCCTTCTAATTTTATACATCACAAACAGAATGTTAAAATTTTAATTAGTTATTTTTTAATTAATTTCTATATCTTTTAATTAATTCTTAATAAATATGTTACAAAACGATTACTAATAGGGCTACAGCTCTGAAATTTTCAACATAAGTAGTTTTGGTCTTTTAATTGGACTTTTAAAAAACAGAATTTTAAATTTTTATTTTGTTCTTTTTTAATTAATTTTTTTATTAATTAATAAACATTTTACAAAACGACTACTAATAGGGCTACAGCTCTGAAATTTTCAACATAAGTAGTTTTGGCCTTCTAATTGTATACATCACAAACATAACGTTAAAATTTTAATTAGTTCTTTTTTAATTAATTTTTTTAATTAATTAATTAATATGTTACAAAATGATATCTAATAAGGCTCCAGATCTGAAATTTTCAACATAAGTAGTTTTGAGTTTTTAATTGGACTTAAAAATAGCAGAATTTTAAATTTTTATTTTGTTCTTTTTTAATTAATTTTTTTAATTAATTAATTTATATATTACAAAACGATTTCAAATAGGGCTACGGCATTGAAATTTTCAACATAAATAGTTGTGGCCTTCTAATTGGATTTTTGAAAATCATAATTTTTTTTTAATTAATTAACAAATAATTTACAAAATGATTTGTAATTGGGCTACATTTCTGAAATTTTCAACACAAGTAGTTTTGGCCTTCTAATTGAACTGACAAAAAGAATGTTAAAATTTTAATTAGTTTTTCAATTAATTTTTTTCACGAAAAGCGACTTCGAATAGGCCTAGATCTCTGAAAGTTTCAACATAAGTAGTTTTAGCCTCTAATTTTGCTTTCCACAAACACGTGTTAAAATAATCTTAAAGTGGTGTTGTATTATTGTATTAACGGGGAATTCTTCTTTTCAAAGAAAAGGCTTCCAATATTAAGTCTTTACGTAGCAATTAGATTTTAGTGAGTGAAGCGAGCTTATGCTTGCATAGCAATAAACCTTTTAACGAGTGAAATAAGCCTGTTTTTATGTGTCCATGAACTTTTCAGTGAACGAAGCGAGCTCGATTTTGCATAGCGATGAACCTTCTTGCGAGTGAAGCGGCAAAAACTGTGTTTTATACACGAATGACAGATTTCCGCAATGCGAGGCCTCACAGCTAGCTAAAATATTGCACATGTTAAAATTTCGTAGCGAAGCACGGGTATTTAGCTAGTATTTTAATAAACAGAAAAAGTTTACAATTCCCTCTTCTTAAACAACTAATTTAATTTTAAATAGATTTTTAAAGACGAAAATTTATATTATGTTTTCAAGAGCGGGAATACTTGGCAAGTGAATTTTTGAACTGACTATGTTTTTAGGTAACGTATAAATTCAAAGTATGATTTTTACCATCGCCATATGAAGTCAAAAGTTTAGCCTAATATATTTATGTATTAATATATATTATTCGTCTGAACGATATAGTTATACATCTCTTTTAAATAAAATTTTTAAATTTTAAATTTTTTCTTATACATAAGCTTAACAATTTATTCAATTTTTTTTTAATTAATCACTCCTACTTAAGGTTTAAGTATTCTACATTCTACCTCATATAAAAACTCTTAAATATTTCACTTCTACAAAATGCAATAATATGTTTTGAATTATTCATTTATTTTTTCGTATACATTAGTTTAAATGCAATGACTGGAAATTGCAGAGCTTATTTACAGATATAAAGTCGTGTTTTGTAATGTGTTTATAATTAAAAAATATTTAGTAAAGTATTATCAACGTTTTTGCTAAAATGTTCAATTGATTGTTATTTTAAAATTTTAATTAATTAAAATATAGATTTTAACATAAATCAATGTTGATTGACAGTAAATTCATGTAAAAGAAGTGAGAAAAAAGATGATTAAAGAGTTACGGGATTTTATTTATAATTCATAAGTTACCAACCACTTCATATATACCTAAGACATTCTCCAACACATCCTACTCACCATCTTTGATATCCTGGTCCGTTCCCTCGATGATGAATTTCTTCACTGTCTCATCATCCAGCTTCTTGTCCTCATTGTGGTATCCCCTGTCATGCTCTTTCTCGCTGTGCTCTACGTTTCTCTATGAACTCCTGATATTTCTCACCAAGTCACCTTCCTCGTCGTCATGATCATCCTCGTTTAAAATGTAGGGACCATCGGTATAGCGTCCTTTGTATCGAGACGACTTCCGCTTCAAATCTGAGGGTTCAATTTCACTCTTCTTGCTCTCTTTGTGATATGATGGAACCTCTTCGTCGTATTCTTTCTCCTATTCAGTTCCTCCTTTGAACTGGCCATTGTCATCCGTTTTCGGGATGTATAGCTTCACGCTGTGGAGTTTCTTTGACGATTTCAGCTTTGGTTTCAATGATTCTATTTTGATAATTTTAGTGTCTTTGTTGTTGTTGTGCCCTAGATCATGCTCGCCATATTCTTCGCCTTTCTTTAGATTGCCACTGGCGTCTTGGCCAGGGACTTCTTCGAGAATGAAGCGTCCTCCCTCCCCTTGACGCCATTTGTAACGTTACTCTTAGGTGGTGGTACCAACAGGTACAGGTGGATCAAATAATCGCTTTAAACAACTACAGAGAGTACACAAAACACTTAAAAATCAAATATAATACATTAGAGGTTGTTGTGGGAGGAGGTGGAGAGGTGTTATCACTGGAGTATTTATTCGAAACACGTACCAATATATAGATCAGACAATTTTTGCTGTTTATACAGTATAGGTATTTAGTAATTTGTATTTTGACATTAGAATATAATATTATTACTCCTATATTTAATAAAATGAATGTAATATTATTATTATGAATACTATTAATATATTATTAATGTTATGAAAAATAGAATTATTATTATTGTTTTGCCCAAGTGCAAGAAAATGGTTCGTCATTGGTACACTTTAATTATTAAAATTATACATAGGAGATTTGATATAAGAACATACGAAAAGCCTTAAGTTTTTTAAACATGGTCATAACTACGGCACTCCCAAATTTGACTAAAGACCCATTAAAAAGTGTACCCCTCCAAAATATTGTAAACACTCCGTCGTAGTATAATAGTGCTAATTTCTTAGAATTAAATAACATGTTATGGATGAATAGTATTGCTTATATAACACTTTTTTTGAAACTAACTGTAAGAAGTTATCTATAGCATTAGATTACATACGGAAAAAAACTTATTCAAATGTAAAATATAAATAATGAATATCCCTTTTTATTCTATTTTTCTCCCTTGATACAAAATCAAAATTGTTGAATGATATACCTCCTTAAAAACTAAGAACTCCGCTTCTGACGAATAGTTTATTTATAAATTCAAATTCTTTAGAATCAAATCAGAACTATTAATAAAAAAAAATATTCTAAAAGTTGTGATAGTTCACGGTCAATGAACTCTCTATAGAAAAAGAAAGTAGCCATTTAAGCAGATTAAGAAAACCTAAGGAATCTTATATCTTCCAGCTTTAAAATACATTATCTAGTCAATATGCACTTCAAAAAAGGTAATTTCTTTAAGCAATCTGAAATGAGCTGGCTGCAGACACGGGAAAACTATTAAATAAATATATGTAATAAAATTAATATATAAAATATAAATAATTAATACATAAGATATGATTAATTAATAATATTTAAGGTATTATTTAACTATACATAAGATGCGATTAGTTAATTCATTGAATGCAAAAAATTGGTATTCCAAAAATAATTGTAGTTTTTATTTGTAAAATAAATCTTAGCTTTTAAAATTTTATTCATATAATCATATCAAAACGCAGAAAATTTAAATTGAGGAATAACAATGTTATAAAACTAGAAAGAAAAACCAGAATGCATTTATACAATTAAATTTATCAGATATGAATCCACTGTTTCCATAACAATAAGCCTTTAAGCAGTATATGAATTATGAACAAATTTCAACCTGACTTTTCTTCCAAATCCACTGAAAGATAATAAGACTTAACAGTTGAATCCAATTTGTTGCATTGAGCCTTTCTCCGAATCGAAAAGGAAATGAACAGCTCCAACAAAAAGTAAAAGTTAAATAAGAAAACCTAACTGAAACCTTAATCTTTTTTCGCCACGCAATCCTCATATAAAACCTTTCAGTTGATGAAACATGAAAATTTCACGATTCTTCCTCTGGGCCAAATAGGCAGTAAATTGCTAAAGTCGAGAGTATTTTTACAACTGATTTATTATTAAACTGTAAATGTACTGGTGTAGAGATAGAATATTCTGCTTGAAGAAAGAAAATACTGGGAATTAAATATATATGGAAGGTACGGGGGCAATATCTTAAACTAAGTTATTAATAAAGATTCTTTCATGTTACTTGAGTCTGTGAGAGGGTTAAGTGTATTTTAATTTGTTGTTAATTAGTTGTTTGGGAGAATATGTTGTTGTTCAATAAATAATGTATGTGTTCGTGGTAATAATTGCAGGGTAAAATATTGTTTTATTAATATAATATTTTTAACGCGCAAGGAAAATTCTTCAATCTTTTTATTGATAAAATTATTCTTTCTATTCTTCCTACTATTTTTAATTATTTGGTTTCAATTGAAGTCACTTAAGAAATGTATATAAGTATTAAGAGGAAGAAATTCATCTTTATATTTAGGTAGGGCTAAAACATTACATACTTGTTTAAAAACATCTCTTATCACAACCTTAGAAAGAAGTATTTTTTTTTTATCATAAAGAAATGTTCTGTACTAATATAACATTACATATATTATGAATTTGTTTTTGTTATTAAATTGTTTATGCCCATGTTTTATTAGATAAAAACTGTTCTTTTTTCCCTCTTCAAAGGCTCACAAAATTTATCCAAACAACAGTGCAAATCACTATCAAGCTTCAACAGAAACAACTTCAAATACAGGATAATTCAGGCACACTCAAATAAGTAAACAAATCGCTCAGCATCTTTCATCGACATCCGAAGTCAAATTGATCGCTCCCGATCTGTGGTCATATATATATATATATATCCGGTCACGGAAACATCTTGAAATTTCCCGATTGCTTTAGATGATGCCACCTTTTCCTAGCCTGTATTATCGCTGTTAACAATTAAAGTAAAATAAAATATAACTTTGAAATAAATGCAATAAATTTACGTCCCTATTTACAATTATGTATAGAAAATTTGTGTAACACATAATTGCAAATGATTTTGGCTTAACTAAAACTATTTTGGCTTAAAATTTTTAATTTCCACTATTATGCTATATATATTATAAAAGTTTTTTTTTTTTTTTTTTTTTTTTTTTTTAATGTTCAGTTTAGTTATATTTTTAGCGATTTAACTCGTACAAATAAGTGTTTAGCTACAGTATTTTAGTTTTATTTCACTTTTGGTGTACTGATTTTTTTTAATTAAATTAAATTTGTGAAACAAAGTTTAATAAAAAAATTAACAAATTTGTGAATCATAGAAACACAAAGAAGGACTTTAGAAAAACTATATTTAAAAACTTCTTTTAATATTATCGATTTTGAAAGAATAACATGTCGCAAAGTTGAGTAACAGAAAATAGTTTCAGTGCGCCAAAAGTTTAATGGACTATCATACAAAACATGTTTGCACCTTTTTTAAAATGATTTAAGTAATTATATAAAATGTTTCCTGGGATTAACATTTCTTTTCACGAATAAATTCAAGTTATTATTAAAGACGTTAAAAATAATAATAAAAAAAAAAATACTAAAACCTATTCCGGTGCAAGATTACTTCAAATGAATAAGAAGGAAATAACTTTAGCTTGAAAAATTAAATTGTTAAAAAATAAAAAAACATAATTACAAATTATTATTATTACAGTATTGATAAATAATTGTTTTTCTAAAGTTATATAAGATTCTTATATATGGTAAAATTAAATTAAAATAATTGATGCTCGAAGACTATATATATATATTTTAATAAATATAAATATCTATATAAAAGGGAAATTTAACAAATCTTTCTTTTCTTTAATATATAGTAACACAAACCATAACAACAATCTAAATCATTATAACTATGTTTCTTTGTCTATGTACCTCAAGGATTTTTTCCATTGCTAATTTTTCAAAAAATTACTACAATTTAAAATATTAAATCAGTTCCGATTTCTATAACTGCAAATATATATGATTTATTGAATTAGTACAACTACTGACGTGACTGAGAACATTTATATCAACTTTGATGGGAAAATAATCAATCTCCAATATGGCTGATTAGCGTGATGTTCTTCAATTACTTCCTGATAGTGATATTTATAAAAAATTGGCCAATATCTTAATCATTGTCCGAGTTAAGTCGTAGTATAATGAGACGTACATTAAAGTACAATCCAAGACAATTTACCATATTCATGTGTCATTTAAGCAGTCAATTTATAGTTTTCTCCACGTGAACGTTAATAAAATGGGTATCAGAACTAATGTTATCCAAACAATTTGAATATTATTTATGGATAAATTAAATAAAAGTGGTTCAAATTGATATTTTATTTGAAGTAATTGTTTTAGATGACAGGATTCATAGTTTGAAAGTTGTGTAGTTATTAAAATATGCCAAACCAAACCATGTGACGTATCATGATCTTTAAAATGTTATGAAACAAAACGTGACAGTGTTCCGTCATGTCGATTTTGGATTCTGAAACTATAATAAGCGGTAAGATTTCAGGCTAATATTTAAATTTCCATACATCAGCCTTATTTTGTAGAATAATGTTTCGTTTGCATTAATTTTGTCAAAAAAGTGTATGGGAAAAATAAAAAAAAAAATAAAAAAAAATAAATAAAATAACGTAGAAAAAAAGGGAACTCAGAAAAAAATAATTTTCATAAAAATGCTGGAAACTTTTCATACCTCTCCAAATTTTGATCGAAATTTATTCCAAGGGTAATGTAGAACCAACGTATCATTTTTAATTTTCTCATATCCGTTTGTCATGGTAAATACGATGAATCGTTTATATTTAATAACAATAATTAGGCTTTTATTAATACTAACCAAATAAACCAGTGAAAGTGTATAATTCATGATAATTTATCAAAAGAATCAGTTGTTATAAGCAAATACTAATGAAATTTGGTAAGTGTAACGATTTTCAACCCACTATAGTGCAAAAATGTAATTACATTGTATTTACAATAAAACTTATTTGAAAGTTTTCTTCACCTGAAGTTGTTTGTGTCTAAAGTTTTTTTTATTATTTTTATTTTATTTGTTTTTTTTATGGCAAAAATAATAAATTATTATAAAACATTTCTGCATTGATCTAATTTTATTGCTATCTAAATTGCTATCCTATGCATGACATAAAATTCCGTACAAGCTGGCGTTTGACAAATTATACTGCATTAATCATAATGAACAAACTTTATTAATCCTTATTCACCGGCAAATGTGATTAATGTGCATTGTTTATGACCAAAAGACCTGCCTAACATTAATAATAACTGGTTAAAATTAATAGTAATCAATTTTTTTACTTAAACACTGTTGTGCTTTGTGTAAGTTTTTTTTTTTTTTTTTTTTTTTTTTTTATGAGTTGTATGATTATATGGAAATAACTATAGAATAAAGGAATAATTTTGCTATTTTTGTACACATCATTCATTAGGGTTTCAATTATTTAATGCTCTATCTGATTACAAAATATTTTAGTTAAGTGTTTAAGGTACTAGTACACGTTGGAACTTTTTTTTAATTTTGAAGCCACAATAACAAAATTTTGTACACTTCCTAAGTATCTAAAACTAAGATATTTGCATAAGAAAAAAAAATTCAAACAATCATATTTGATTTATTAAAATTTAATTAACTAATTAGGGTCTAGCGACATCGGTCATAACTTTAATTGTAATTAACATACAATTTTAATTTTTGTTGCAAACCTAAAACTATGATCTTCCACGGAGATCCTAATAGATTTATGACTCTAACTTAAATAGATTTTTTATTTGCATAATTTTGTTTTGTAATGCTTAAAAAAAGCCCAATTTTTTCAAAGAACGCAAAATTAAAAATTAAATCAAAAATTAATTATTTCATATATATATATATATATATATATATATATATATATATATATATATATATATATATATATATATATATGAATGTATTAGGATCTCTGCTCTGAAATATACCCTTTAAAATGCAATAAATTTTTTTTTAAATCGATTACTTTAAACAGAAGCTATCACCGTCCGTTAGAATAAAGTCTTACAGTGACGAAAACAAGTTCTTCAGAAATTAAGTTTGAAGTTTTCAATCCAGATTGTTCAGACAAAACACAGTTTGGTGCAGTTGGTACATTACATTTAAAGCTACAGTTATACCTTGTTGCCATTTAGTTACATTTTAAACTTCTATAACTATTCTTAAATTATAAAATATACATAAATAACTATTATTAATGATATACAAATTACAAATACTTTCTCTAAGCCTTATGTGAGTGAAAAACAAAAGCAAAATTTTTCTTTGTGTATCTTTACTAAAATGAAGGTAATTTAAAAACTATTTTGAATTTCTTAAATAAGATAGTGTCATTTTAAAGTCACTGATTTGGAAAACATATTAGAATAAAAAAATGCGTATTTTCACTGAAATTCGATAGTTCCAATTTGTACTGGTACCTTAAAATGTTTAAAAACTAGAATTCACTTCTAATAACAACAATTTACAAGTTTACTTAATTTTCCGAAATCATTAACTTCATAATGTTCCTAATTGTACAGGCAAGAATTTGTTTAAAAATAAAGAACGAGCTTGCTTTATATATATATAAAAAAAATCTCCTAATTAGACAAAAAGGATTAGCCAAGAGTAACAGGATATTTGAAAAATTAATAATTTACGAATATTTGAGAGTAAAACAATCTGATTTTCACAAAAATTTGTTAGAAAAAAAAAAAGACTTTTATCAACATATTTCACTATGGATATCTGTGAGAAAATGCTTGTTATTTTAGTTGGCTGGAGGTTATAACCATTCACATTTGGATGTAAAACGCCATCTGTAGATAAAAAACGAACTATTTTGCATTTTATTATAAAATTTTTTTTGGTTGTACTAATATTTATCTGAGAACCTCAAAAGATCATGCTTTTTCAAATGTATCATTACTTTTAGATCATTGTAGCTATACTAAATCTTTTTTTATAATTTTCAATTTAATATATACTATAAATAAATTTTTCATTCTTTTCTCTAATAGGATCCCTGCATAATTCCCGCATATACATACACAGCAAACACGCGAATACATCTGCGATTGATAACGATTCAAAATGTATCACGTGACTACATTGAACCAATTACCGGTATCCGACGGAAAGACCAAAAATCTGTGTAGAATAATGCACTAAAAATGAAGAGCAGAATTGAGCTCTACATTTGACGAAATGTTGTTACATTTCCATAGCCATTGCGTGGATACGAACGCCCTTTCAATGTTCCTTTGACACGGAAATTTCTAATCGTAATAGTTGCAGTTCGCATTATTACTGTAATTTTGTTGAAATGTTTGTATTTCTTGGAGTTGATTGATACGTGTCAGATTTAATCGGTAATTGGCACCATATATTATGTGTAAGTTTTCTGAGTTGTGTTCCATTTGTACTATTTGAAACAGTGTTGCATTCGTAACAAATGCTGTTTTACTACTTATAACTAGTTCGGAAACGTATCGATATTTAGAAAGTCGTATAAAAGTCATATCAGCTTAAATCAATTCCACAGTAGCAATCCACTGGCAAATATCGCTCAATATTGCTCAAACCTAATGTGGGATGTTGTACACCGGTCGTTGTTGGGGATTTGCCAGTATTTTTAAAATATACTGACCAATATTGAATAAAATACACGGAAAGTTTTGAAATATTTTTTTAATTGATTTATGGACAAAAAACTATGTTTTAAAATGTTTTTGATACGTTTATTTAAAAAAAAAATCCTTTATATCTGAACTATGGTCGAGTTTGGGCCAGGTATGGCCAACCTTCCAAAGCCCTTGTTTTCTACATTTATCAATACTACTGAGCCATCTGAGATAAGATTTTGACACATTTGTTATGCTTATGTATAGCTCTTTTCTTCGTGATAACTCCCCTAAAAAATTTTGAGTTTTTGAAGGTTCTCTGTGCATTGATAGAAAGCATTGTCTTACAGTGAAAAGGTACTAAGTTTACTTTGTCAAATTTTCCTGGTTAGTAAAAAACAGGAGGTCTGGGACTCAAAATTTTTAAAATTCTCAAAAACAATTTTATTATTGTAAAAAATAATGCAAATGTTTTTGAATAAAATGGCATCATGATTTTGTTTCTATCATTAGTAGAATTGGAAATATTTAACTTTTTGAATGGAAAATATTACATGACAACTGTATCACAGAATTGCTATCTTGAAACTTTGAAACTGTTTTTCTCGGTGATGGATTTTCGTCCCTTTTTTGAGTTTAAATTGATATAACATAAAAACTACTAATTATAAATGTATGAAACTTTCCACAGTTATTTTTCATATATATTTCTTTAATTTGTCTTCAAGAATTATGTTTTTTGTATTTAAAATTTTTTTAAAAAGTTTTTGGAGCTTAGCATACTATGGATTTTATACAGTTTTTGCTCAAAATATTTTTTTTAAATATTTTCCAGTTACTTTATTGAAAAATCACGAAGACAATTTTTGATATGAATCGTAAGTAATTTTATAAAAAAATGAAGTGATTTTTTTAAAAAAGTTTCTTTGATATATCAAATTTAGAAAATATAAAATTTTTAAAGTTTTTTAATTAAAAAAAAAAAAAGAAGTTTTTTTTTAAGTTTCAAAGCATTATACATTACTGCATAAAAAAATTTCATAAAAATAATTCTAAAAATAAATATTTTAAAATTTTGTGTCCCGGACCCACTTAAAGTGTCAATTCCTTGAACAAATACAAAAACAATGATCAAGTACAGGCACAAGGCCCATCAAGGTGGATTCAATTCAACCTTTCCGAACAATCCTCCAGTATAAGATCCAGCTGTCTTTTAAAACTGTTGACTCCGGTACAATTTAAGATGTGGTCCGGCAGATTGTTCCACTTATCAATTACTCTATTGTAAAAATGTTTCCTATTCTCCCACTTAAAATGTGATTTAAATAGCTTATAGGCATGACCTCTTTTCTGATCTTTTTTATTGAACTCTAAACCTTTGAAATCCCCCTGTTTGATAAATTTGAACAGCTGAATCAAATCCCCTCTAGACCTTCTTTCTTCCAATGTATACACATATTAGCTTAGTGTTTTCGTGTTTCAATTCATTTACAACAAATTTATATCAGTAATCAAGTTGCGGCTTTTACTAAACAGTAGGCTTTCTCTTCCAATTTCCAAATATACTAAAACATGTCTATGGTTCCGGATTCATTGTACTCATTGAAGCATATTTGCTTTATTTATGCTATTCATTTGTTTATTTTGCATGTGTATATTAATCCATTTATTTTGGTATCTCTACATCTACATTGTATTTAAATTAACATGATTGGTTTTGCATTTTCAGTGAATGGCAACAATATTTGTATTTAAAATTAAATTAGATGACAATTCGTTTTTAAACTTGATAAGTTTTGTATTATTTCATTTAACGGAAAAAACAGTGACTGACAAAGTGATTTCATACCAAAAGTGAATTTAGCATCATTTCACTCTAAATCGAAAAAGTTTATAGTTTATATTGAAGGGTTTAACCAACAATAATTTTTATTAGTGTATATTGGACGTAAAAGCAATTGTTCACGCAGTTTCTTACTCTAGTTTATAGCCAGATTTTTCCACGGCTCGTTTCTCAAAACTGGACATTTTTGTTTGAAGGTATAGCTATATAGAAATATTTCTAAGCTTATCTTCACACATGTGTATGTTTCAATATTTTCAGCGAACATTTTTTTTGAAATTTTAAAAATTAAAAATTTTAATATTAACAATTTTGCAATTTTAAGCAACACAATATTATTTTTTACACGGATGAGGACCTAAATTATGATTTGAAATGTAATAAAAATTACCAGTGCAAAAAGGACGTGAAATTTTTGAAATTTTAACATTATAAATTGTTTTGCAATTTTGAGTGCCAAGGTACTATATTAATATCAAAATGGTGGTCTAAATCATTTTATGGAGTATTAATAAATATGTTTAGTGCAATTTTTTTTTCAATTATAAAAATTTCAAAGTTTTAAAATTTCAATATTATTAATTATTTTACAATTTTATGTACCAAACCGAATGATCTTGATACCGAATGATGGCCATCATCGCTTTATAATTCGATAAGTAGTTCATTATCATTAATCATTGGAATTTAGGGATTCACCAACAACTGCTATTTTTCAACGAGAATAAAATTAGAAACAGGTATTACTTATCCAAACCCACAAATGACCACAAGCATTATTTCCAAACTAATTACTTCAAGCCAATAACTCCCCTCCCTAATTAATGACCACTCCTGTCAAACCCACCCAATCAGAAACAGGTATCCGCCACTCCCGATAACCAGCCAGAACATTCCGATGTGATCCTCTCTTAAAAACAAATACGTCTTCTTTTCAACTACCTTTCGAACGCTTTCCAGCGTTCCGATGTGAAATAGAACATTTCTATAAATAGCCGGAACCCTTTTTGGGTTCGAATGGATGCAAAGAACGTTCGCTACTGGGAACAATCAATGGGTCTATGGGACAGAGAACATCTGCGAGTAGCAGATGATTTATTCTTGAGTTTAGAGGTGGAATGGAAAAATGGGAAATGTGGTTAACGCCTCTATGGTGTTTTGTGTTATCGGTATGAATAGGGCTTTTGATGCTATCTGGATACTTTGAAAGTTCCCTGTGTGAATTTTGATTGTATTGAATCTTTAATGATAAATGGGATCATTATTAACGGAATACTTCAGAAATGTGTCTTTAATTCACTTTAATGTTTGGTGATTATTTCTTCGAGGTTATCGAAAGAGACTGAATATTTAATAGATGAAGAAACATATTTGAATGTTTGAGGAACGCATTTGAACAATTATCGAAACAGCTGAATATGCTTTTGCTGAATTTAGGGAATAAAGGAACATGCTAGAATGTATAATGAACTCATTTAGCTAACGATCTGAGCAGTTAAACTAATATTTATTTAGTTAATAATTACTACTTATTAAGCTTAGTTTGCAAGAAATACGCACTTACAAATGTTACAAGCATTTTAATAAAATATCGAAACTGAAATTGTTTATGTCTAGATAATCTAACGATTCGTAATCTCCTTTTCAAATCCTAATTAGTTTAGAATATTTTTGCTGATTAGTTTTAATATTTCGGATGAGTATATTTATCTTAATTGTTCCAATATGCATTAAATATACACTATTTTAAAAATCCGTATCCTAGAGATAATTCACACTAATGTTTCCTAGTTTTACAAGTGAGCCAATGTAAAAAACTACTATTTTCTTTTTAGTATTGCTACTCACTAAAAATAAATTAAAAATATTCATAGTTAAAAGTTTACTTCTAGAAAGAGAAAGAAATGCACCTTGTATATTAGTCTAAATCTTAAAATCGATGAAAATATTGATATTGTCATCCACCTTTTGTCTACATATTCCTCTTTTAGATCAAGCAACCAGAACTGAACATATTCCTTATATACTTATTTTGTAACTGATTAAGGCTACCCATTTATGTCCATTCAATTTTTTAACGCAGCCAATGAATGCCTGCTAATTTTGAAAGTTGTTAAGGAAACGACGTCGATAATTGAGGGAGAACCTCTCTTACCAACCCCAGAACACTAACGAGAAGACATTGAGGCAGCAAAGTATTTAATGTGCACCAATCTATTTATGATGCACATCGGCGTTCAGTGAAGCAGTACAGAACCCGCAACCTTCCAATCAACATGCTGCAACTCACCCGGACATCTGGGCCTATTCTCATACAATTAATTTCACAACACATAAATAAAATAATTTAAGAAAAAATAACAATCCAAATTTTCACCTTCAATCTTCTTTTAAATATTATTTTAATTTCCTAATACTTCGCACTTTTGTAAATTTCATCTGTAAAAATTAAATACCTTCAGTCTTGCTTAAGATAATTATATTTTTGTGCTTTAGAGATAACATCCCTTCTAAATATATATGTCTATGTGAGTTTCGTTATTTCTTTTTAGCAAGTGTCTTACTAAGTATACACTAATGTGAAACATTAAATTTGTACGTGTACTTGTAAATGTATCAACAAACTTCGATTGGGCTTAGCAAAATAAGTCGTGACATTGAAACTATGTCACGCAATGTGATGCACGCAATTTGTCACGAACAGCGTTTTAGTTTTAGGTTAATATGGTAAAACTAATGACTTTAATCGTGTTTTAACGTTCTAAAACTGCCCAACTTAAACGTTTAAGCGAAGTAGTAATGTACTGAAAAAGGTGTAAGCTTTAATTAGTTTAGTTTAGATACTGTATTTTAAGATAAAATGTTTACTTTAATTATGTCTTAGAGGTCTAAACTAAGAAACCTTGTAACATTGAATCTTGCAAAAAGAAAAATCATGGAAGTATTCCTCCCATATTTTATAAAATTTGGATAAGAGGAGTGGTATGACGTACGTATAAGCTAAAGAAGTGACGTTTCTGTTTGAATTTGTTGGTTGTATTCAGATTATCTGGCACCGTCAGCAACACGAGGGCTATAATGCGCCGAAACATTCATCATTTGACAAGCCAACATACATTTACAAACACCCATGCCTACACGGGACTCGAACCCGTAACCTCGCGGTCCAGAAGCTAGCACGCTAACCACTATACCGTTTGGTCGGCGTGTTTGATTTTGTTTATCCAAAGCAATAGTTTAATAAAATACGTCCTAAATGTCTATAAGCATGAATTAGAAACTAATATTTCATCATTATAGATTTGCAGGGATCTTGAAAACGATATTACAGTAAAATTTTCTAGCGTAACTATTTTAAATTCGACAAATTACATTATCAACATTTACTCTTTACAAAAAAAGAAAGTATTCGGATTAATTTGTAAATATTAAGATGATCCGCAGAAAGATAGGAATGTGATATTAATTTATCAGTTAAAGATTATACTATGTAATGCGTCTATTGTACATGACTTTCAAGTTTATATTGCACTTAGTTCTTAAGTTTTACGCACCAGTATACACTGAAATAAGAATTTTGAACTTTAGAAGAAATGGGTAAATACATTTTGTTGGAGCTGGTACTTTTTTTTTGCGTCAATCTTATCTGTCAGAACTTTTCAGAAATTCTGTAAAAGTATTGGATATATTTTAACTTTTTCCCTTTTCACACTTAACTTTGACATATTATTTTTTCATATTCAAAATATTTATTCTTGGATGTTTGATGCTGGAAGATATGTCAAATACATATCTTCGTGTTTGAAGATGTCAAATGTTACTTACTCAACCTAAAAATACAATGGAAGCCATTATGTATATAAGAGTTAGATACGTTTCTTGTGAAAATACTTTGTTGTCGTTGAGCTATGGTTTAAAAATAAAACTGGGCAACCAAGAAATGTGATTTTAGTAATAGTACATTGTAAAAACTGCTTATAAAATAAAACGGGTTGAAATTACAAGAATAATAAATTCAAATACATGCTTTAAAAGGTTATTAAATAAATAAATTTCATATTAAAAGTATATATGCGTTTACACGATACATTTGCGGATTACCAACTTTTTGGAATTCTTAATTATTAAATAAAGTAAGGAATGATTTCATTTTCCATATAACTTCATTCTTTTAGAAATATTTTATAGAAAAAGCAATTTAATTAATTTCTATAATCCAGCTAAATATACTCCAGTGTGATATTGAGATGCGTGGTCAAGCTGTATTTTTTGTAGAAGAAGAGATTTTAAATACAATAAATGCTAAATCTATGCTTGTCTGGGTAAATGCAATTGATTATTAGTAAAGTTTATAAAAATGGTTATGAAGTTTTCATAATTTTTACATGAAATTAATGTCAATGGATAAACATTAATAATTATTTCTCAGTAATAACCAAAGTTAATGTGACAATCATAAATCTCATAAAAATTTAAAGAATTTTTTTTATATAAATTGCGTTTTATACATACAAAAAAGTAAACGGTTTGCGGATATCTTCTCCCAAAATGGTATTTTTGTGCATATATGAGTCAGCGTTTATTTTCATAACGATTTTTAAAAATGAACTTTACAGCTTTTATAATTCGTATTATTTAAACTTACTGTTAGTAGTCAAATAACATATTAATTGGCTTTGAATCTAGTAAACGGATGCTTAAAATTTTGATTATGATCAATATTTACATTAAATGATATTTAAATAAATACAAATTTCAACTTAATATGTTATTAATTATGTATTCCCCTTCTTGTAAGTATGTTTTGTTATGTAATGAAAACTGTCTGTAGAGGTTTTGAAACGTTATAGATGCTCTTACTGTAGTTGACTTCTGAAAACTGGGAATTCCAGTTTATAAAATTCGCCTTACTTCTTCGGAAAGAAAAAGAATTAATAAAACCTAATGTAATAGCTACTATTTAAAAAAGTATGGATTAATTAAATAATTGTAAGGTGACTTTATTTATAGTAAAAAAATGCTAATTTACAAACTATTTAGGAACTTAAAGTAAGCTCAGGAAACCCATTTTTAGATTAACAATAACATATAACTTTAGGAAACAAATAAATAAATGTTCCTTAAATTTAAGAATCATATCTAAAGTAATTCATGAGTAAAGAGTACTGGAATTGAAAAAAGTTAGTTTTGAGAAACCCATTTTGAAAATCCTTCAAATAAAAGGAAATATGTGTGATGAAGCTATGTGCATAAATTCTTAAATTAAAGGGTTTTAAAATCCAAATAGTAATTTAATGACATTTCCTCTTGTCTTGACTAATAAAGTGGTATGTGACACGGCGTCTAAACATTACAAAAGAAGTAAACTGAGTGCTATAAATTGGTTGTGACAGAAAAACTACACGTGGGAACGTTCGCTGAGTTTTCTCTCGACAAGTTAAGCAAGAACATAAAAGGGATTTATTGTACTTAAACCCACTGACGGTCAAGGGAATGGACAAAATTCTACAGTTGTTTTCCCTGCAATATTTTATAAATTATATGTCTAATTCAAATATATATATATTTTTTATTTTTTTTTATTTTTATATACTATCAACCTAATAAAATAGTTAAAAAATATTTTATTTTAAATTTTATTTATAAATTTAAAAATGTTGCGTATTGCTGGAAAAAAATGGGGATCAAGTGACGCATTTATAAGTGCATGACCGTCAGTGGATTTAAAAACCACCGCTGGTAAGTTTTCTACCAATCTGCTTATACAGGGCTATGTTGCTTTTTCCATTCTAATTTTTAGGAGTATCCAATCAAGAAACTTTTTCCATTATAATTTTTAGATGAATTCAATCAAGAATTATTCAATACAACACCACTTTTACAAATAGTAGCTGATAACATGCGAAAGCAGAAAAAAAATAATAATAGAGTAATAGTAATAATAAAAATAACAATAAGAAGAAGAAGAAGAAATAGAAAAAGAAGAATAACAACAACAGCTTAATCCATGACACACCCATAACTTTGAAACGTTACATTACTTTCCACAATTGACTGTTCTATGGAGTTTCCATTAGGATTCTGATTCGACTTTATTCCTCTCCTGGCTTCTTCAGATCCCAATTATAAATAATTATCAATAAACACTAAACTAAACTGGATTTTTTCTTTAATTCAAACCAACAGATGGGTTTAGTTGTTGTACCTAACTTCTGGTAAATCTATTCCTGTGTTAATATCGTAACCCAGTTATTGTCCATTACACGAGTTCTTTATCTTTGAACTAGCTACTTTCATCTTCAAGTTTATTTTCTCTTTATTGCGATTGAGGCAAATTCAGGACTAGGTAAAATTTGGCAAGAGAAATTATTAGTAATACAAATATTGCTAAATTTATTAGACATGGCTGGTTTTATGGATGAAGGACATGACCGATTTTATGAATGATTGTTTTCTTAATCTTTTGGACATGTTTATTAAATAATGTTACCATAGCCTAACATTTTCAAACTGTGTTTACACAAATTTTATTATACATAAATTTTATCCTCCACAGATGAACCGGTAAAATAAAACAAAAAACATAATACTTCTCCTTCAAATTTATACGAATTTATTTTGGAAGGTTTGCACGCATTACCTATTCTAAATCCAAATCGAAATTCTAACTTCTACATCACCTCAACCACAAATCCAACTTCATCTCAGGCCTTTTATTCCTTCTTCATACCTTTACACCAAATCCATGATCGCCTTAAAATGGTCAAATCAGGATTCTATTCCCATTATCCAGAAAACCTTTCACGGACATATATAAATGAATCGCATCTAAAAATATTTTACATGCAAAAAATTTCTTTTTCTCTTTTATTATACGATAGCGAAACCAAACTGCCAGAAATGATTTGTGGCGTAATAATTCTCTAAAGGATTTGTTTTTGAATCTGGAATGTGAAAAGATTCTAGTCATTTTCAAATTTAGAGCGTGCTTCTAAGAACGGTTTTGAATATTTGTATCTTTGTTTTTTCTCGTTTTGAATTATTGTGTTAGTAAATCCAACATGAAATACTTTTTCGGTTTATGTTTGATTTATTGTTATGTAAAACTTTCTCTCTGAGAAATTTGTCTTAGATTGTTTGCTGTAGCGTATGTGGTTAGAAAGAGAAAAGTGTTAAGATTTCAATAAGTTAAGCATGCTTAACTCTTTCTAATAAATATTTCATTAAGTTTAAAGATATCAATCGAGAATTTTTTACATAATTCATTCATTGTAAGATGGTATTTTAAATACTATTACCATCAATTTATTTTATGTATTTCATTACCTATTAATGTCAGGCATTGCAAATATTACAATTTTTCGATTTCAGAATTAAAGTTTTTTTATTTTATTCGTATGTATTTTCTACAGCTTGATAAAGGTAAGGTTTTCGATAAATCAATTCGTTTATATATCAATCTGCATGAGATAGATTTTCGATTCAATTTGCTTAAGAGGGAGCGAAGCGATCTGAGTTTTCCTTTTTTGACCAAATATATCTCCAAAAATATTGGTCCCATGTGGTCTAGTGGTTAGGATTCCTGGCTTTCACCCTGGCGGGCCGGGTTCGATTCCCGGCATGGGAAAATGGGTTTCATGTTGTAATGATCAGCACTCTAGACTTTGAATCCAGCGATCCGTCGAGGTAAAACTTTGTCTTTTCGCACAGCATGGCCCTAGTGAAGCCCTTGCGCCATAAAATCCCAACCAACCAGATATATTGTTTTAAATTAAGCGAGTTTTTATACTTGGTGAATTTTTGTTTTTCCGTTCAAAAATATTCTCCAATTCTTCACCTTTGAAATTATACCATTTCTTTTCCAAAACTCAAATTTTTAAATTGCAGCGGATTTTATGAACTCTTGTTTTGTATCACATTAATAAGTGTAGTAAAATTTAAACTTGTTTTCTGATGAATTATTTTTTGGTGTTGTACAACGGGCATATTTTCAGTATGTATGGTTCGATTTGTATTATTCAAATTATTCTCTATCGAAAATATTTATGAGTATGGTATCGAATAAAATCTGATTTATATTGTTTTGAAAACCTTTTTTAAATACCTTTGGATAGAAAAAATTATAAAAAATGCGTATTTTTCACATTTATCTAAAAAATAATAATTGAATAAATATTAAAGCTATATTCGCAATTCTGATTTGGTGACCAAGTATCACTTTATCATCTTCCAATAAAAATCATGTCTGTAAGTCACAGTTCATTTTGGTCTGTTCGAATAATTTCCCAATTAGACATTTAAATTTCAATTAACTAATTAAAAAGTTAATTAAAAATCTTAACATGCAAAAGAGTTTCATTATTAATTCTGATGTGTTGTGTAAAATTCTGCAATGTAACTTTAAATTAAAGAAAATAATCTGAAATATATAAAAGTATACGTTACATTTTTTACAAGGGAACGAATGAACATATTAAACAAACAACAAACAAGTAGTTACCTACCCTTCAAATTTTGTTAATGGTCTTTTATTATTGTTATTATAAATGGTGTGAAAACTCATAAGTTTAAAAATATTAATTTGCCTGATATTGTGGATAAAAATGAAGAATTAGGTACATGGACGATGACAATTCCTTCATATAAGAGTATAATTCCTCTTATGAGTTATCTCTCAGACATACATGGGATGGACATGGGATGATTAAAAAACAATTATAAAATCCTTAATCATCTTCATTGATATCTGGGGATATTAAAATGAACCTGATCAATATCATTTTTGATAAATTTGAACCACTTTGTCCTGAACAAAATTATTTGTGATCAATTGTTATGCATATAAAAATCCCCATTACGAGACTCAACATAGTAATTACAAAGTCTTACAGTGCAGCATTTTAAATTGCTTTAACGTACGAAGAACACACTGACACTTGTAGATTCAACGTTTCTATTTTGCATACATTTAATAAACGTTCTAACGTTCATTTAATGAATAACGAATGCTAAATATTTACTTTATATTGAATTTATTAATTAGTTTATTAAAGTTTGATTTTTACGACTCATTAAATTATATAATTTGGAAACCTACATTTTAGTTCTTACTTAATAAAATGTGACAGTTTTCTAATAACTACACATTGCAAGTCAATCTTCAAGCAAACCACTTAATCTAGATTTTTTTACTTTCTCCTGCTTCCTTCTGTCAAAATTTTCTTCGAAGATAAAAGTGGCCTCGTAACTTCTATAGTGTCGGATATATTCCCACTTGAGAAAGCATCCATCTTCCAACACAAACGTAAACTGAAGATCAAAAACCTACGTTATTCTAGTATCTTTCTACTCTCTAATATGGAGTCAGAACTCTGGAACCAAAACAAATTACTGTTATAACAAGCAAGACACTCTATCTTACCACTCTACCAAAGAGCATTAAATTTATAATTGTAAATCTTTTATTGATGATTAAATTCAGACGAATTTTCCTTTCCTGGGAATAAGTCAAAACTAATTCCCTTGATTTAACCCTTTGCACTCCAGGCCTTTTTTCCGCGGAGGAATCAGCAACTCGAGACATTTTAGGTTCGGCTGGTGTTTATGGATTTGCTTCATAGAAGCTAAACACAGTCATTGGCCTTGCATCGAATTTCCGCATCACACCTAATGGTCCTCTCGTGGTTTGGCATCCAAACGTGTGGCACCTGAGAGGCGCCACTGGAGTGCAAAGGGTTAATGGCTGAAACTTTGAAAACAATGAATAATTGGTTATACGATAAAAATTTCACAAATTATCAAATTTTAACTTTAAAAAAAAATCAACAAAAAATCTGCAGATGCGGACTGCAATAAACATAAAATTTAATGACTCTCAACATCATGTAGGGCAAATATATACCCGATTATTGAATACAGTTATAAACTCAATTTTAACCTAAAAGTTCCTTAAGGTTCCCCAAATAAACTAAAAATCATATTATTATAAAAATAAAATATTTTGAGATATATTCAAAGGCCAAGAGTAATCTTTAATAGAAAACCTTAGGATGTTTACCATTAGGTTGTGTGTCACCCAAAACAAATTATTACAAATATATTCCACTGATGAAGCTCCAAGTTAACCTTGGGAAAGCGCCGCAACATATGTAGGAAAACCACAGCAATCAACATATATTGATCCTATAACCCTTGCCAAGAACAGACCTCAACTGGTGTAGGGGAAGATCGATTTTCCCAGCATTTTAGTGGCCGATTGCTTTTCATACGTAACTGATGTAGTCTATGAATAATATAAGAAACACCGACGCAGCAAATGAAAAAAAATTGTATCCTTTTGTGCAGTATTCAAGAAATAAAATTCTGGAAGTTTTATTCTTTAAATAACTAGAGATGCAAGGGAGAATATTTCTTTTTGTTTCAAACTGGAAAGAGGCTCTTTGGGATTTTTTCTTTTTTTCGGTTTTGGTGTGGTAACTTCATTCATGCAGATTTATTCTTTTGAGGAGCCTGCATGCATTAAATATTTTATGCATTCAAAGTTCTTCGTAAGGATGAGTTTTGAAAAGGGAATTTGATAGACCTGCATAGTTTGATTTTTATGGATTTCTTTGCTTTATTATATTCGAAGAGGCTTTTGAACTGTTTCAAAATTGTATTTGATTGCTGAGAAATACATTTTTATGATTATAGGGTTGCAGAAATTGCTTGTATATATTACAGAAGCAAACTAAAAGGATACAAATACAAATTCATCACAAAATATACAAGCATATAAATAAAAAATTAATGCTAATGGATAAAATAACCTACGACAATGTTTTACTGAAATTGAGTAGCGTCGGTAAAATTGTCTTTCTATTAATGTATCAAACTTAAGATTTTTAAGATATAACTATTTTACTTGTTTTGTCGAACTGGGGAAAGAATTTTTGCATTTTTGGATAATTAATTTTTTATTATGATTTGGGTTGCTTTCTTTGAACTCCATTGAGATATATTTAGGTATTTTAAAACTAACTTCAATTTAGTCTTCATTTAAAGAAACTTTATTTTTTGAAACCTTTAAAAAATATTGCTTGTGAACTATATCTTTAAAATAAAAAAAATTTGATACGTAACATATTATAAGTAAAAATTTACATATGTTTAAATCCTATTTTTAAACACTAGTATTTACTTTATGGCGAGTCGAAGTTTAATGACGTCAAAAAATCAATGTTGAGATTAATATTCTAAAAAAAAAAAAAATTCCAACATTTTAGAATCCGGCAATGCAAAATAGTTTTTTTATAGCTAAATCAGAAGTATTTATATATATATTTAAAAGAGTTATCCATTAATTCTTAATTCCGTTTTCAACTTTAACGGCCCATACCTCAAAACAGCAATTTTGTGTGGAGACGTAAGTAACATTTATTTAAAAGCTACTTAAGATAAATACCTAAAATTTGTAACTTATAATATATAAACTTACCAATATATTACTCAATTTGAGTGCAACATTTTTAAATATTTTTAAAATTAAAGATTTTATACAATTTTACTGTCATCAAAAATTAAAATTTTATATAACATCATACTTTTTCATTTTCTTTTTTCAAGGAATAAAACAAAGTATTTAAAAATGCTGCTCTCAAAATATGTCAAAATGTCTATTAAACATGTGTAATATAATTCAAGTTGGTAAGTATATAAATATCTAAGAAAATATATTCCTTAAATAAGGTGATTTTTAACATGGGAAAGATAGGCAGATGCTTTAAACTTCGACTCCCCTTAAACTATTGTATATCTATTGTTTTGAACCACGTCACTAAAAGTACCATTCTTAAACATTCTTCTAAGAAAATATTAAGTATTTTTTTTTCTAAGATATAATATAATTTATATATATTTCTTTATAAAAAACATTGAATATTAATTTCTGTACTTGAGTAGGAATACTATATCAATAACTGTTAAATAAATAGTTTCTTTTAAATTTTCTTCGAATAAGGCAAATTACTATTACAAATAAAAAAAATTCTCTTTTGGTTTAAATTTGGAAACTATTTTAAAACAAAATATTGTTAGCGTTCCTTCTGTTTAAATACCAATACTGTAGCAAAAAATATGTAATTAGCAATGCAAGTTTTCATAAGACATACAAATAACTTTCAAAACTTGTCTTTGAATAAAAACAAATAAAAATGAAAAAATCTGTAAGATTTATTTTTTATATTTTAATCAATTCATTTCATAATTTTTTTTACTTTAATCAATATCTGACCTTAAGAAAACTCTTCGAGATCTACTACTCAAACACAGCTAAACTAATATATTAAGGTATTTCCTACACAAAATATATTCCAGTTGAATCCAAAAAAATTTAAAAATCATTCACGTACTACAAACCTTCACATTACAATTCAACCTGTTACGATATTCAAATCTAATATAACAACCTCAAACAGAATATTTGCCGTGTATTCTAACTTCTTTTTAGTACCTATCAGCACTCTTTACAACTGATCTACCCTTTCAATACCCACACACATACAAAGCACCTTGACCATCTTAGAAACCCTTCCACGTTTTATTCAAAACATACCCTAAACTCCTGGTTTTCCTTAACTCTTTCAACAAGACGTTCTTAGAATTTTTATCAGCTCTAACTACTTTATAAGATTTTCTCTGCCGTCTAAATTTTACCCTGGATTCACTATGTCTTGGGAAAACTTAGAATGCTTAGTTTGCGTAACAAGGCATGGTTTTATTCAATAGTAGAGCTTCCTTTGATGCATTAGTACACTAAAATTTGTTATTCGATGTGTACCAGATCACTCGTTTCTTGCATTTATGTTTAGCTTGAACTTGTCTTTAAACGGTTTGTTTACTTTCTACAACACCTAATGTGCTAAATGTTACAGATTTCTACTAGAAGACAATTTTGGAATATATGTTACTTAATGTAGAGAATACGGTGGTAATTTTTATGGACTTTCATATTATAGTTGAGACATTATGGGTGTTTTTTTCTTGTTTTTAAGAGGCATAACAACACTGTCTTATACCTATCTTTGTAGAAATTGATCATAAATATCTGTTCCCAAGTGGCTTTTTTACCGATTTTCATGCTCTGATTGCAATATTATGTGTATTTCGTGTTCTTTCAAGAGGTGATACAACACCACTTGTACAATACCCCCCAAAAAAACAGAACGATGGCTATATCTTCGGTTCTAATTATCGTAGAATCTTACGGTTTGCACCAAAATGTTTTGCATACGATTTTCTATATATCTGATGCAATTTCTTTTTCTTGAGGGACCGTTTACTAAGTAAAAGTAACGCTATCTTCGAAAATTTCAATACGAACCCTTATTTTTTATCATTTCATTCGATTCAGAATACATCATTTACTCTATATACCAAATTTCAATGCATTATGTTGAAAAACACGTCACTTATGAGCGAAAATGTTTCGACCATTTTTTGACCGATCTTCAGGGAGAATTTCCATAAAACGAAAGGTATTTTTAAGGTTCTACTTCACAGCGGGAGAAATCGAACGGTCAGTGAGGCGTTTCACGACGTTATAAAATACAAATATTCTAAAAATGCATAGAAACTACTTGGATTTATAGTGACATGTTTAAGATTAATACAAAAATAGCAAGTAAACGCAAAAGTAACATAATTTATTTACAATGTTAAAGATGTGCATTCTTCACACGAAATAAATAAAATATCGAAAACTGTAATTGCAGAAGTATAACGTATACTACTGATGATTAGAAAATTAATAAATATAAAATGTAGGCATTAGTAAACAGTATTCAGCAAAGTGTGATTATTTTACAGAAACATTTCACTGTAAACACAAATGTAACTTGATCATTGAAATTATTTATAAAATGAAAAAATCACCTGATTCAGTAAAATTTTTAAAGGATAACTTATTGAAATTGCTTAAAAAATGGGGTTTTAAATAAATGTAATTTAAGGAAGTAAATTTAAAAAAAAAAAAAAAAAGATACTGTTGAAAACCACACAAAACATATGTTCCACGATTCCAAACACGTTAGACAGATTAAAAATAAACATACAAAAAATAAAACTGCTTTGTTTGTATAAAATAATATTTATATATTTTTTTGTAATCTCAAGAAATTCTGTTCCGATTCACCCCGCTGTTCCTACTCGCCCTATTTTACGATAATTGAACGTTGTGCGATTTTCGACACCTCTAGTTTACTTTGAATTAATCTTTGATAGTTTTCAAAAGTCGTCTACTATACGGTCCCTTAAAGTGAGCATTTTTTACATTTTCGCTAAAAAATTGAGAACTAAAAGTCAAAATGAAATGAAAAATATTGTGGTGGGGTTTCAGACCATGGTGAATCTAATGAAAGCAAAAAAAAATATGTTTCTATTCAAAAAAAAATTTAAATTGCTTTATTAATTAATAATTAATTATTAAAAAAGAAATTGATACAAAAGTTGATTGCTATTTATGTTTGGCCATTTACAAACTATCTTTTGGAAAAAAAAATAATGAAATATATCAATTATTTAAGTATTTATGGCCAAAAAACCAACTTTTTTATTGAACATTAATTTATCATTTTCATTTTATCATTTAAATTACAAACCATTCATTAGAAAATTACGAATTTTTGTATTTCGCATTCTTTTTTAATGCTGAATCCAAATATAGAATAATATTATGAGGTTGCTATTGAACTTTTTAAAGTTTGGTTCTGTTTTAATATGTAGATGACCCCTCAAGATAAAAAAAACTACATCCAATTATTAAAAATCTTCCACGATTTACAACGGTACATTTTGTTTGTTATTTTAACAATTAGAACAAAAGATATAGCCATCGTTCTGATTTTTTTTTGGGTACTGTACATGCCTTAGACTATCCACACACTATTTTATTCATCGCTTTCTTTCTTTCTATCGCATCGTTCTTGGTCAAAAAAAAATATTTATTCCTAAAGATAAAAAAGACATCCTTTTCTTACAGAATGTAATGTTATGAATGCGACATTATGTGTATTTCGTGTTCTTTTAAGAGCTATATGGCATTATCTTATGCAGTGGTTTGTAACACCTGGTTTTAAATATTTTTATCTGAAGAAAAATGGTGTTGCATATTACGTACAGACCAAGATCATTAAATATATTTTTTAATTATGAGAATCTTGGTTTCTCTCTTTATGCAAAACCATAATTTATACGTGATATATCTTTTCAAAGGCTATCACTTCCGCTTCGACGAAAAAGTTAGTTTCATTTATGTTATTTATCTGGAAATAAAAAAATAAATTAAAAATAATAATAAATCAGAAACGGTCCAACAATTTCAGGAAGTTGTAATAGAATACAGTAAATGGCATCACTATAGAAAAGATAAAATAACAATTTAAAGACGTTGATAAGACCTAAACGATCATTTAATCTTACAACAATGAATTGCAAAATCTTATGAACTAAATAAAAAGTAATTCTTCTAAGCAAGCAATCCTAAATGATCAGCCCGCGCATTTAAGAAGATTGCTTAGAGGATACTTAGATTATCCACAAGTGTTTTTTATTTTTTAAATTTTCAAATGCCAGTGTGTGGGAGTACCAAAACTTTACAGCTCTCAGGCAGAGTCTTTGTTATTATAGAAATACTTGATAGTGTAAATAAGTAAAATGCTAGAGTATAAAGAAGTTGATTAATTTATATGTCCGTAATAACTCATGATAAGACTAGGAGGTATATTGGAAAGCTAGTGTATTTCTTGACACATATCGATGTTTGGTAGCTAAATGCCTGACTTGTATTAATCAATTAATTATTATATAATCACTTTATATTTATGAATATGGTAATTATCATATGAGTTTGAAGGGTTATTTCTCTAAGAAATAATATACCAACTTTACTGTTGATTGCAAGATTGTAGGAATCGTTGACTTAGCAGGTTTTCATTAGATGGTCACTTTAATGAGGCAATAATATTTTTATGAATTTTGCAGAGAATTTGATGACACAGATTTGCAAAACAAAACTACTAATTTGTTCTTTGATTCAGAGGCTCGCAAACCATCTTTAAACAACAGATAACTACTTATCAAGCTTTAAATAAAGTTTCAGTGCTAACAACTTCAGTCACAACGATAATTCTGAATCCCCAAAAATTAGAGCTGACCTTTTTAAACTATTTTAAATTTACAACTGAACTGCATTTTACTTACTGGCATCTTATAAACCCTCGCGTGCGAACTTTCTCAATCACTCAAGAGCAAAACCCATCAGGCGATCAGCGCACGTACAAAAATACGAAGTTTCTTGAAAGAATCTTAGCCTTTACTAACATTGTAAAGTATCTATTATCGCTTCTGATAAATAAATTAAAAGAAATAAAACTTTAAAAATAAATATGCTCGCTATTTAGAATTATATACAGAATTATAGAATTTGGAATTATACAAAAATTGGTTATTAATATTTAGTATTTACTTTTAATTATAATTTAGCAACATATTAGTAAACAAAGAATTTCAAGATAAATTAACATTCAAGATATTGCATATTAAAATATCATATAATATGCATTATCTTTTTTAGCACTGATTTCGAATGATCGTATATCACTCCCATATAAACTTTTTTTTTATGGATAACAATCACGAAATCATCCATCTCAATTTCAAAGTCTATACAACATGAACTTTACCTGAACATTAAAAAACATTTCAGTCAATTGTATTTAACAGGTTTAATTTTTTACATTTAGTTATTTTTGAAACTGCTTTGTTCATTATATTTTATTACAGTGACAATAATAGTTTATGTAAAAGTTCGTTTTTTAAAAAATACAGAAAATGTACTTCGAAATAAAAGTTCCGTAAAATATCAATGGAAGTTTCACAAGTTTATCACAAAGTGCTTCATTAAATATTTATCTGTTACAATTAAAACTTTTCTGAGAACTTCAATTTAATGTCTTCAAAAGAAGAATTGTACATTCCTTGAAAGTAGATTCTACTTCAGAATTCTGATACAAGTGGATGGTTTCTTTTCAAAACATTCTTTTTAAAATGCGTATTTTTATTTCTGAGACTTATAGGTTATAGAACGTAATTTTTCTTGATAAGTGAGTATGTACCATCTTTGGAAAAAAAAATTCCAAATTCATTTTGTAAATAACAAATAAACCACTAACTTCAATAATATATATATGTATATGGAATGTAATTACATGCTATGAATAAATATATACTATATGTAATTTAAATGTCAAAATTTTAACTATGTTGCTACTGTTAAAAACAAAAATGCTTACATTCCTTCGAAAAGATAAAATATTTTTCTTATACATTTATTAGAGAAGAAATTTAGATAAAATGCATTCAATTATATATTACCCAAGTTATTCATCTCTCTAATAACCATGATAATTATGAAAATATAAACATTAATATTCATTTCTGTTGATTATTCTACGTATTTCAAGCTTGTACTGTGCATAAATAAAAAGTTTCATTTTAATAAATATATTCAATATTTACAATGTCGCATTTGTAATAAAAAATAAATTTTGAATAAATATATAAATATTTCTTCTCACAATGATATTTTGTGATTGATATAATAAATTATCTTTTGCATCTTTATTTCACTTTACAAATATTTAAGTTGAAAAAAAACTATTGAATATGTTTAAATTAAATATTTACTTTCTTTATTTGTTAAGTTTCTTTATTTGTTGAGCGATTTTTTAAAGGATAACATAATAGAAGTTTTATGCCAAGACTGTCAAAATTTAAATGTTTTCTTTTTATAAAATAGTTTAAACTTTCAATATATTTCTCAAAATATAGGGATATAACTAGATAATTATGATTTAATGATAGAAGTTTCGTTTTAATTACTGTGAGCTAATGCATAGTTAAATTACATTCCTTTCCACTTATTACACAAATTGATCTACGTTAAATTCTTCATTACAAACTATTAGGCATTTAATTGCGCCGGAACGAAAGTAATTTAAGTTGAATCTAAACAAGCATTTACCTGATGACATGAATTAAAATTCATATTAGCATTTTAGATAGAGGTTCAACAGAAAATTTTAATACTTTATGGAATATAATTCTCTGAGTTTATTGTAGAATATAGAGCTGTACTATTAGATTAATAATATACTTAACTAACAAATAAAAGTTACTGTAATTGTTAAAAAATTTACTACGAGCAAGTTTAATTGAAAATAGACTTCCTTTATAACGAGCAACCTGTTTTATTTAAAAATCACAGCTTTTTAAGTCTCATTTAAGATATTTTTACACCTATTGTGCAAAAGCCTAGTTTATCTAGAAGCCAAGTTGCAAGTAAATATTTAGTCGAAAGTGATGACAATAATGGAATAATAACATTTTCAAATTAACTCGGTTGAAATAGAAGCAGACATTTAGTGCCAATGGGGTAAAGTCGTTTGTTTTCTTCTTCAATGAAAATAAGAGATATATTTATCAAACAAAAAATGAATGTTCCTTATTTAGAAAGTTATGGCATGTATGGCTTTTGATTCGAATTCAGCTTGTCCGAAATTGATTTCAAACTATTTCAGCAAACTTTCCCCGGCAGACCTTATGAGTACTACACTAAAAATATTACTCGACGTACGATAAAAATTCTGAATTATGTTCTATTAGGTGCTGAAACTTGCAGCCGTCTGTCTATTTGTTTTAGATTTGGAAAATCCCTCATTAATTCGACTGGATTAAATTTGAAAGTCCTATTTGGATATAATCAATGGCGAATATTAAATGAGGAATATATGTCTACAACTGAAATATATATATATTAATATCTTTTTAAATTTATACTGGGTAAACAAAATTAAGTCAGATATAATAATAATCTGAGAATTAAAATTTTTATTTTTGAAACATCAATGAAAGTCTTTTATAACAAATTTGAACAAAATATAATAAAAAATGTATGCATTACTTAATTTAAAATACCATTAAATATTACTAATTTGGAATAATTACCATAAAGGAGTGGTATTTTTTTAAATTAAATTTGTAAAGATATAATTATAAAATATATTTTTATAACGATTAATTATTAAAATGTCTTATTGTGAATATTAATTTGTAAATCCTTTGACGAAATATTTCTTCTATTAATATCAACTTTGTCTTTAAAAATATATTTGAAATAATGTAATGATCAGTAAAATATATATATATTCTTTTAGCAATGCATCATACAGTTTGTATTAACAATAGTTATATTTATTTTTGAGTTTCACTTTTATTTGGGGAATCTAATTATAGTAATTAATTATATCATGATATCATTTTAAAAACATTTAGGAAAAATACTGAAGCAGTTATTATCAAAATACTTACATTTCGCTATTAGTCAAGTAAGAAGATTAAATCAACCAATTAATTAGAAAATATTAATAGACTTACATTTTCACTTAATAACTTAAAATCTGTTGCTATTTATTTTCTGAATTTACTAAGGCAGCAATACAGAAAGCATCAATTTTAAAAAATTGATTACATTACATTTTTTAGATTTCCAATCATCAAACGTTAATTTTACGAGAAAAATTATATTTCTCAATGCGATTTAATTTCGCCGTGATGGGTTTCATACAATAATCTCAAATATGGAAGATAATTGCTGTAGTTAAGTTAAATATTTATATTGGCTTAAGGTTAGAGGATGGATTTTTGGATAATTAAATGCACTATTGATAAAATCTCTTGCATAAGCGAAAGTAAATAGTTAAAATATAATCTATAAAATTAGCCGGGAACAACGCAATTTTGACAGCATAAAATTCTGTGATGACGCTATTATATTACAAATAGTGGTTATTGGGTTGGAATGAAAATGTATTCAGATAGATTTCTTTTTCAGAGCATATTTTTTTTTTTTTATAAAATATATTTCAATTTTGTTCTAGATAAAAGGCAATTTTCGAGACATATATATATTGCATGCCAGCTATAGTTTAGGAGTTAATATTTTCCTTTCTTTTGTTAATTATTTATCTTTTGACTCGGAGAAATAATATTTAAAATGCTTGCGGTTGATTTAATAATGTATTTACGCATTGAAATTAGTTGTCTGATAGAAGGTATGACCAATTATAGTTAAATTTGAGCGTTACTTTAAAAATTAACAGTAATCAACAGGACCTTTTAGAAGATTAGTTAATTTTAAACACAAGTTTCTAGCTGATTTCAGCGCTTCAAACCCTATTAATTTTTGTAAAGTAATTATGATTTTATCTTAATGTTTTGTTAAAAGCATAATATTTATCCCTTTCTCGTAGACTCTCATAGCTATTCGCAAAATAAATTTACTACACTCACCAACACTAACGAGAAGTGATGTTTTTATAAATGATACTCCAGACAAACCCACTTTTAGTTGATGTCTAGGGAACGGTGTTACCCAGACAAATAAAAATAACCAATAAAATGTTGAAATATCCAGGCTTTACGCAGTATCGTCGTTATTATTATTATTTTAGTGGCATTTTGTTTTTCCTGGAAAAAAATATAATTGGTTTTCATACAATTCTTTATTTATTGCAACATCACCTGCATTGAAATTCAACTATAAATGAAGGTAGAAGATGATTAAATTGTGTACCCGTTCATCTGAGTTAGTCAAGATCCGGTCGTTTTTACGGAATACTAATAAACCAACTTGCCATCATTCAATCGCTTTTAAAATAGCATTGAACCGATCATTGTTGAAAATCTCTCCTGTTACCAAAATTTTTTCAAGCAAACAAATAAATAATAAAATTACTTTAAATAGAATAAATAAATGATATTTTTATGTGAGAGCATAAATTCTCATTCATTTTTCAAATAAATTTTGAAACGTAGTTTACCGCACATTTTGCTGATAGAAATATTTTTGATATTGGAGCTGTGTTAATAAATATAAAAAATTGACAATGCATGCAAAGGATTTTTTGAAAACTCTGTTTTTATGGGTTATATTATTTTATAAATGGATGATTTTTGATTTTTTTTTTTTTTTTTTTTTTGAGATTTAAAGCCTTAAATATGTCTATTAGCTCTAGAAGAGAGTTCACTGTTCATGTCTATTACTTACGATGTCTGCCAGCAGACTGAATCGAAAAATATTACAAATCCTACGTAGCAAATGTATGAGTTATATGAAAAGTTACTGTATACATCTCCAACTACAGCACTGTTTAAGTTAGATGCAAAAATACAGTCCTCACTGAGCGAAACAAAAACTACCATAACCCTTTATGAATGTGTACAGTTTTGTGTTTTTCAAAACACGATGGTGAGGCAACCCAAATGTACCTTTAATTATACCATCTATCTAAAGTAGTAAACCTACCATCTAAAGTAGATGGTAGGATGACTTACCAAAAACTCTAATTCAACTTAACTTCAAAGACCGACCACAACACTTTCTGTATGATCCATTACGGTCGCTTTTTAGTTCATACGGCGTCTTCTGTCGTAACATATGTTACCGATTTATAATGATCATTCAATTGATACTGACTCATGCATCTGTATATTAATTGTGTGTGTTTTGTGCAGGACCTGGTGTCCGAGGATCCCGATCAGCGTAACTGGAAAGGGATTGGAATTGCCTTGCTCGTCATTGCCATTGTGTGCTCGCTCATCATCACTGCCATCGTTCTACTCACGCCAGGTAATAACTCATATTTTCATTCTTTGTTGGTAGAAGACGAGGCTACTGTTCCCTACCAAAAATACATAATTTGCAAGTTAAAAAGAAAACCCGAAATTATTCAAAACCTCAATTAACTATACTGTTAAAAATTTTGATCCACCTTGCATCAAAAATTGATTCCCATTTAGTTGCAACCAACATTTGGTGTTTAGTTTCACGATTCATTGGTGCTACCTCGGACCGTGAGCACCATTAAATCGAAGCACTAAATGTAAGTTGCAGCTACATGGGAACCAATTTTTGATGCAAGGTGAAACAAATTTTAAATAGTGTAGGGAAAACACATTTGGACTAGAGCACTTAGCTAGAGCACGTTTCAACTGATATAAATAAGTTCAAATTACAGCGCTCAGCTATAACTTGTCAAATAAATAAGATAAAACGTGTTTTCCCCAAAGCATTAATTTAGAATGCGTTTTCTTTGAGTTACTCAGGTTTTGACTTATTTCAGCTTTTTACACTGTAACATAATCCCTGAGAAACAATAAATAAAGGAATTACAGCTTCACCACTAGGGATATCTAACTGTAACTTCTAGATAGCTCATGAGCGGTTTCTGCTCTGAAAGTAGGTGACGCCAATTGAATTGCCACCATACCATTCCTCATCTAATGCTAAGTAGTACGATGGTTTTCATGGTTATAAACAGACGATGAATAGTTAGTGGGTGAGTTGCTAATGTAGATCTCTCTGATAATTGTTAAGCCTATTTCTGCTTCTTTGTTTGTAACCTAACATGTTTTATCCTGAAAATACATTTAGAGATTAGTGACTACCGCTTATACTTTCTTTGATGGAGATCATGAAGGAAATGAGAAGAAAAGAGACGCCACTCTCAAAGTTAACCAATCGAAACTGGCGCATTGCATTCTGGACCAAAGAAAACCATTTCGTTTTAGACATTCTGGGACCATTATAGTTATTATTCTCTGTCGACTTAACTGACATTTAAATGCTTTAACTTATGGATAGCGGAAGCGAGAAGAGATGTCTGTTTACCAGAAGCATACCTCCCGCCAGATAATCTAGATGGTGACGGTCACTACAAAAACATGACTCTTGCTAATAGGAATTTGGTTCTGCATGCAGAATATTGTTGGTCTAAAAGGTGCAATACGGCCTTTGACTTGCTGGTAGAAAATCGTTTTAATTATAACGATATATTTTGCTAATCTGTGAAATATCGCCAATACGCAGGGCGTTCATCAAGTCAATGCTGATGTCTTTTTTTTTTTAAATCCCCAGAGGAAAATGAGACTAGTCTTATTTTCTCGGCACCAGACAGTGCTAGTCAACTTGGGGGTGAAATTTTTATGATAGACATACAGTATGCTTGTTTATTGACTTAATACCGTAAAAGGCTTAACAATTACCATACACATCTATAAAAGCAATTGTGCCTCAACTTGCTTAACGACTGTTGGTCACATTAGGACGAATTATTATAGACTACTACTGGAGGCAAGGCATGGAAACAATTCAATTGGTTTCATCTGGTTGCTGAGGAGAAACCGTTTATGGGTTATCCTGAAATTGTAGTTAGATATTTCGGAGCATTGGGATCGTGTTATATTACGAACTGTTAACTACTACAGAAACCCCCTTCTGATGATTTAGACATTTTCTCACTTTTCAAACATGGTCTTGTCTACTCCTCCTTTACCCTCTTCAAAGATGAATATACAAATAGAGTTTTGTCCTGTTCGCTTAATCAGTCAAGGTTTATATTGGTGATACTATTAGTCAATGATAATACTAGTCTATGAGTAAAAATATTAACTGATACCAACCTGAATTCAATTATCCTGAGTACTGATTAAGTTAAACATTTTTAAATTCAAGTTTTAAAACTTAAAACAACTCCTTTTGAAGGCAGAAGAAAAATTATTTTCCCTATTTTATTTAAAATGACTATTAACTTTATGGTATAGAAATCTCACGAATGTTGAGCGACAAACTTTATACTGTTTAACAAAGAATAGTTTTGGAAAATGAAGGTGCACTAATTAAATTCTATATGAATTTATTACTACTATTTGCAATTACTTCAGCAAACTACTACAAGCAGCTCCCCTTTAGATGGAAAAATGTCAAGTCGGAAACCCAGTTCTTGGTTTGTTTTATCCAGGAAATTGTTTAAAGGCTAAGAAAACAGCAGGTGCACGGCAAAAATTGTATTTTCACATTCTCCAAACTACAAAGAGGACATATGTTGAAATTTACTCAGGTAATTAATGTTTATAAAATATATAGTACATTGATTCCAATCAACTTTTTAAATCCAGACAAAATTGATTTTATAAATTAGGTGGCCTAAAATCTAAAACAGCATTCAAAATAAGCAACACATTAATAACGCTAAATAAGAATTTACAAAGTGATACTATTTCACTAATGTATTATGTCGATTCACAGTTTTTTTTTTTTTTTTTCGCAATTTAGCAGAATACCTTAGTACCACTTGGCGACATTTTTTGTAGGGTGAATAAGGTTGATAGGAAAATGCGCAAGTACCATGATATAATTTTAAACTTTTTAATTCTCGTTTAATAAATAAAGAAGTAACAAGCATGAAAAGTGCTAAGTTTCAGATCCATATAAAGTAGTTCCTTCTAAAAATGCACAGCTATATAATGAACATTTTCAAACTAAAGTAGTGGGATTGCAACTTCACAAGAAATCTTTTATCAAAGATCTTTATATTTTTGAAATTTTACATGTTTATAGTACATCTCCTCTAGATAAAAAAAATTGTGTCTCTTCAATTAACTTAAAAGACACTCAATCTCCAAGTAACTGTATAATTGAAATCAATCGAATGAGAATTATATCGAAAAATATTATCTTAGTTGAGGAATGCTTGATTACGCAATGTTGAAAAATATTGTAATTAATACAACATTTTTTGTACTTTTAGTACTTTTTGGTACATCTACAGTTCAAGTCAATTTAAAAGTCACCTTTATCATAATAAACGGTTGATTTGTTCAGGAGGAGTAACTGTAACAAAAATACTTGCCTATTAAATATTTATATAAAATAATATTAAATAACAGTTTTCGCATATTTTTTTTTTATCTCGCCAAGCCTTTCCTGTATATTTTTAAAGTTTTTTTATACTGATCAGAGAAAGAGTGAATCAGTCGAAGCATTATCAGGCGACATTTTTTGTAGGGTGAATAAGGTTGATAGGAAAATGCGCAAGTACCATGATATAATTTTAAACTTTTTAATTCTCGTTTAATAAATAAAATAGAAGAATAAATAACCATTAAAGTTTATGTGATATCTCTAATGGAGTTTCTACCTAATCCATTGTTGATTACATAAAACAGTGCAAATATATCATTTAATAAATCGAAACTTCTTTTAATCTGTAGACAGCTCTGTCTTATAACCATGAATAAGTGTATTTCAAATTTTGAGATTTTGGCACTAAGCCATGGCGTCATATCCTCAATATATGACGTCACAAGTAACGTCATAGTTACTCCAAATTATAAAATCACCCATGAAGTAAAACTACTTTAAATGATTTTACGGGAAAGACGATAAACGGATTTTCCCTTTTGCGTTTTTAAATTTTACGGGGTTTTTCTTTCTTAAGGTTCGTAATTTTTATCGACCTATTTTAGTTTTTAAATTGAGGCGGCGAAATTTCTTGTTGAGTGGTGATACTCTATTTTGATTTTGTGTGAGGATATATTTACTATTTCAAGCGTATTGTTTGTCAAGGAAATAATGAAAAAAGTTAATAGAAATCGCCAATTGATATTTTGTAAAGAGAATCTTCTTGTAACATGCTTCGAAATATGTTCTAATGTGTCATCCTCTTGTAACATCACATTATTTTCGTACGTAATATTTGGTTACAGTAGAAGCCATGATTATTGTTGACTATTCTTAAAAGGAATGTATACCAAAGATGTAAAAGAATTTATTTTATATATGAATACAATTTCTAATATCAATTATATCTTTCAATTATGCATGTATAAAAAGTTGTATTAAACTAAATTCGTCAAAAAATTTATCAACAAAACATTTTTAAACGTCAAAATATTATTTTATCGGAACATTTTTAAAACAGTTATTACAAATCATTATTTTAAATTCATTTCACTTGGGTTATCAAGTTCTTTTGTTTGTTTAACCATTTCTAACTCAATCATCAGCCTTAGGTATCTTATTCAATGCAATATATTTTGCTAAAATTCTTTTGCTTAAGATCCATTTTTTTTTTTTTTTTAATTATTTTACCAATAACTTGGCAATATGGGAAAATTTTTATTTAAAAAGTAGTTACATTTTTTATTGATAATAGGATATGATCAAAGACTAATTTTTATTTTTATTTAAATATAGGAAGAAATTACTGAAAATGAACAAAACTGATATTTACGATATTTTATATTTTTATTGAAGTAAAGATGAATTATTTCGCATTCCATAGACAAACTACTGAAATTTACTTTAATACATTGTTTTAGGTATCCCAATCAAGATAGGCATCTTTTTAAAAATATAATTCGAATCTTTTTAATGCATTGTTTAATTTGAAAATCATAAATCTTAAAGATGACATTTTCTCCTACCATAAAAAAAACATTTACCAATTTGTTGGCATATAAGTTCCTTGATAGGTGTCGAAATATTGCTTAATTCTCCGTTATTGTGATCCGTCATACCACAATCTTTCATCTTGAAAATGATTTTCTTCTTCTTTTTGTTTAGGAAGACTATTTCGAATTTAAAACAACTTATTTTAAAAGTACTAATTGCATTTTGAAAATCTTGATATGAGCATAGGAATTATTTGAATCTTTTACGTATAATAAAATTTAAATTGACTTTTGTGACATGCTAGAGTTAATAACCAAAACGCATGATCAAGTGTCAATGCACACACACCAAGTAATTCGTACTCTAATTTCGGGCAAGGGAGCTGATAAAATTTATCAAACTTTTTTTTTCTTTTTTTCTTTTTTTTTTCCATACTAAACTTCACGTTTTATCCGTCAGTAAAACAACTTATTTTTACTTTCAATTACCCATATGTAAACATACAAGGGTAATGAAAGTATAGGATTCAATCCAAAAAAAATATTTCGATTTTTTTTTTCTTTCTTTTTTTTTTTTCCCCCTTTACTTTTTGGAACATCATGATTTCAAAAAAGTGATCTAGAAAAAATTTCTGTTTCTGTGTATTTGGTCAGCATAACTCCCGAACAAATTGACCTAAGTTATTCAAATTTGGTGTGCGGGTTAGTGGTGACCATGAGACCTACCATTAACGTTTTTGTCAAAATCGCGCAGGCGCGTAAGGTAACTGCCATTCAAAAAATCATGTTTTTCAATGATTGCTAAAAAACGGCTCCAACGATTTTGATACAAATCGGTGTGGTAATGCCTCTTAAGGTGTTCTGAACATCCTCACCTCCGAAATTCCCATAAAGATGCTTTAATGGCGTTAAAAGTTTTAAAAAAATGCCTTTAACACAGAGCTCTATCTCCTTGAGCATATCTCATCAACGATAATTTGTCTCTCCTCTCCTCAGTTTCACTTATAAGAAAGGATAATATAAGAATTATTGAAAAGTATATCGCTAAAATCATTCTATTTGCAAAGTTTTTTTCCCCCTCTTTAAAAAAAAAAAAAAAAAAAAGAGAGAGAGACCCATGTAAGAGTTGTGATACAAAATATTGCCAAACTGGCCATTTTTTCTAAATGAATAATGAAAATATAAAAACAGTAAATGACACAAATTTACATCAGTATTATAGTGTAATTGAAAATTGTGCGATGTTCCGCACCCCTGACAAATGATTAAATCGGTTTTCGAACCACTTGAATATTAATCCAACTGTATACCAACTAAATCATTTTGAAAACAGTCAAGAAGTTAGTATGCATTTTATTCATTTGCCACAGCTATTTGCAATCAACTGCCATAATAAACTTAACTAAATTTGTTTTATTAATTCAACATGTTTTGATACATCAAATAAGTTTTTTTGTTGTTATTTTTTAAAATTTTTTTAAGTCTTCTAGTTTTTTTATTGATGTAAATCTATAATTTTTAGAATTGATGTAGGGGTGAGTGGTGGAAGGCGCTCTTTCAATATTTAGTTAGTTGATTTGTTCAAAAAGCATATAACAAGCTATATGGTCTTAAAATATTTTAAATAATACGGTATCTGTAACTTTCATTTAGTACCACAAAAATGTACAAAAATTTACTAATCTTTTTCAAACTAGATGAAATATTATTTGAAAAATGTGTTTTTCTATGTAAAAGTATTTATAAACTACCTTTGCTCAAGTTTTAGTTTAATTGTGTCATCATTTGCTAAGATATTAAACTGTCCAATTTTTGGTCGGACATTCTAGTGATTATACAAGTGCGCCGTATTAAACCTGTGGAATAAGGAATTCCACAAATTTATTTTGCACGAGAACGATAAATGTAAGGAACGTACAACTGAACAATTTCAAATACTGCATAAAATGTATTTCTTTTTGTTTGTCAATGCTTTTTCAAGGTAGTTGAAGCAAAAAGAGCTTTCCTTTATCATCCACATGTCATGGTCGATACTCACTGAGGCATGTACTAATGCTGGTAGTGGATTTTTTTTTTTTTGCTCATACGAAGTTGGATTATATTTGGCCATATTCCAGCTTCCAAATGCTTTGAATCCACAGAAAACCTGCAATCTGAGTGCAAACCATGGAAATAAGAAGAGCCTGGTCCGTATCCATTCATGAATATTTAAAATTTATACGTGAATGAAATACTTTAAAAGTGTATATCCCTAAACCTGCTTACGTTTCAGTGCATCTGAGCAAGTGAGGGTATGATCGGATTGTAAAAACGTATTTATTAAGTTAGAGAAATTAGGGTGTAGAGTTTGAATATTTTGTGAATGTCAAAATGTACTTTAATATTCACGGCGCACTGGAAGCTGAGATTACAGGACATAAATAATAATTTTCCCAGTTAATAACTAGGTTTGGCAGACTGATTGTAACATTTTCCTTGGACAAGGTTCAAGATTACGTTATATTAAATTTGCTGGAGACTGGCCAACTGTAAGAGTAATAATAGGAGTTAGTCTAGTCGCCTTTCTTCTTTTTTACTCTTCTTTAGCAAATGAAGATTTCATTATGGAAAAGTTTCAGTAGGTTTCCTTTTCAAATAAGCGAAATCCTGTTTTCGCAGATAAAGAATATAGACAATAATGTTTTTCGTGTGATATAAAGTGGAAATATATATTTCATTTGCGTCTTAACTTGTTTGAAGCGTAATGCGAAAATATTTTTTCTAGTATTTGATATCGCTATATAAATGTAAATCGATAATTAATAGTTAAACTGTTAACTGTATGTACGAAATATATGATTTTATTGTATAGTGTAACTGAAAATAATGTGAAATTTTGTTTCAAATACATAATATTTTGCTTCGTTTTAATTTACAGCAAGATATAAATACAAGTGTATGCTTTATAGTATCATTTATGAATAAATGTGAAAAATTAATTTTGGGAGGCAAATAAATGCTAAAATTTTTTAATCATTTATGGACGATTTAACACTTCATGTTTAATACAAGGTATCTAGCTAAAGTAAATAGAATGCATTTTATTTATACTTTATTATACATGAATTTTAATAAATATATTACTTTTTTATTATTGTGCAGTTTGAAAAAATTCGACGTTGTATTTCGTTTGAAAATGTGGTGTAAATACAATTATCTGTTTCCATATCTTAAGAAAATATCAAACAACAAAAATTCTAAGAAAGTAATTTCCTTTGGCAAATTTTGGTATTGAGATAAAATGTTACAAACTTTATAAGCCAATATACAGTTTATTAAGTCGTTTATGGCTGACATATAACATATATATTTTGCATGGTCCATCTAAATTAAAAAAAAATTGCGAATGATTCATTAAAATAAATTAGAGAGGGCAGTATTTATATTTATTTTTAAATGTTGGCTCTATAAATACTAGCGATAGAATACTAGATAATGTTTTTATTAATAATTATATTTATTATTATATTTAGAGTAAGTTAAAAAATATAAACTTTTCGGTTATTTAAGAATTTGTGTGGTTTTTTAATTACGCTTTGTTATTAACTTTGACCCAGAACTATGCCTGTAAGTCAAAGAGAGGTAGCTTAAAATGTCAAAGTTCGTGGAGAAAGGGCATTTTTATTTTATGCATTGTACATAAAAACTTTATAAAAAGCAGCCTTTGATATAACTTAAACTGAAAAAGTTTAAAAATCATTTACAGATAATGTAGTTACTTTTTACCGAGGTGTACTTGTGTGGGATACATAAGGAAAGGATGAAAAGCCCTTAAGCATTGATTTTTTGAAATGTCATTCTAGGATTAAAAATAACATAAGTTCCATCATTAAGATCAAATATATCCTTTTTTAAAGAATAGATTATTTAAAAAAAAAAAAAACTTTTTAAATCATAGCTTTTCTTATTAAAATGATGTTAAATACTTATTAACATCCAGTAAATACATGTATTTTTTTCCCCTCTGTTACTGTTTATGATATGATTTGTTTGTGTTTTAGTCGAACAATTGTCTTAGACTATTAGTTTAGATGATACATAATCGTGTACTTATTTGATATTCTAATTTTATTATTTTTAGTCTTCTTTGTTAACTGTTTAAATTTTTGGTGGGCGTATATACATTAATGAATGGGTAAATACAATTGATATTAAGAAAAAAATCTTTAAAACGTGCTTTGAAAAATTGAGGACCATCGCATTTTCAAAATAATTTAAATAGATGAATCAACGAACATACACTTAAATGTGTTTAGTTTTATTTAATAAAAACCGTTTCAAATTTTCTCTCTTCTGTGTTTTGCATAATTATGTGAAGGACGATAATAAAAATGTATGTATGGGCTATTTTTCAAAATTACTTTTTATGGTTTTAAAGTGATATTGAGAATAAAAATTAAAGGAAAAACGAAATTATTTATTTCTTTTTTGAAAACAATTTGCTTTAAACGCCTATTACATCAATACCCAAAATGTAAAATAGTTTTATTCCCTTATGAGTTATTAGCATATTCGATGTTGAAGTAGAACGTTAGAAATAAGAAATTCTTGCAAACAAAAACCAAAGACTGTTTGAATATTCATAAAGTTCTTCTCCAGAGAATAATCAAAACTCGTTTAAATCCTTCTCTTTCGGAAGATTAACTTTGACAGGAAGTACACCACCCGGCATTTACATTTTGCGTGATCGTCATTTAAACTGATGAACCGTAGCTTTGCTATTATTATCTATTTAAGCCTTCTTGTTTTCATTAAGAAATCTGTTTGATTTCTTATGACAATCGTATGAAATTGGGATCCCATAGAATAAAGTATTTGTTTTGAGAGAGATTTTTCTCAATTGAGTATTTTAAAACCTATTTATTCTTATTTTATTGCTGGTATATTTTATTAAGTTGAAATTTATAGTTAATTGAAATACTTTTAACAATTCGGGCAATCCTAGTTTTTGACACCAAAATTAAAATTTAAAAATATTGCATTGTACCCATATTTTAATCTCAGCATCACATCTTTTTTAAATATTAAGTTCTGAAATCTAGAAATTTCTATTTATCTATTATTTCCTTTATAATTGAGTGTTTCCGATATGATTACATTAACTTCGTCAGGATAACTGTAAATTTATAATAGCGTAAATTTTTTCCTATAAAAAACATAAAAGTTTTTTAATGAGTTAGCAAAAGGATGAAAAACTATTATTACATTTTTAAAGCCCTTCTAGTTAAGTTTATATACAATAATATTCAAGTTATTTCTTATTATAAATTATTTAACGTTAAAGCACTTGATGCATAAATCTTCTCTGATTGGAGTCACAAAGAACAACATTTTTTTTTTTAATTTAATGGTTCAGAAATTTTATCTACACTAAAGAAAAAGTTATGCATGTAAACAAATGTATATCCCTCTTAACTTAAAATAATGTTTCAATCGCTGAATACATTGTATAATAAAAAAAAAAAAATATATAGGGGGAAATAAAACAAAACTTAAGAATGGGTCTTGCTATTCATATAAAATTTATTTTCTTTCGTAAAACGAATTCTCTTGACAGTAGCGTAAGACTATTGAAAGAAGATTTTAAAATGAAATAAAAAAAGTTTTTTAAACCTTATTTTGGTGAATAAACCTCCTTGTTCAAACTGTGTTGGCAGACCAAATTTAACATACTTCACAAAAGACAATTGAATGGAGTAATGTAAGTCTCTTAAGTCAACAAAGAAGTGCCAGTTCCATAGTTATATTATCTGAATGCGAAATAAGTTTTTATCAGTAAATGGTAATTTGAATACAGCATTAGTGCATATTAATATTAAATTTGGAATTCAAATCTTTGTGTTTAAATATTTTCATCGTTATTTAAACCAAAAATTTTCGTGTAGATGTCATAATTTAATCTAAAAAAATCCAAAAAGATCAAATATTTAACATTTATTAGTTGGAGACAATATTTTATTCTTACAAACTCTTATTAGGTGACATTATGTTTTTAAGAAAAGGAGAAAAGTTTTGCATGATTTACAATCTGCAAAATACTCATTTAAGGAAGATTCTTTTTTTTTTAATCTCCAAAGATATATTCCTATGCATGTTTTAAGTATATAAAAATAGTGTACGTGTTTTAATAAATTAATCGTTACTTATCAAAAGGAGATAAAAAATAGAAATTAATAGAGCGTTAGTAATTGATAATAGCTAAAAATAGTAATGTTATGAAAAACTAATTAAAAAGTTGGGTTAATATGAAAGACGCATGGAACACCGCAAAACTTTCCATTACACTTAACACTGGTTACTGCTTTTAAATTTGCTATGGATTGGCATCATTTACCATTCCTGTTTTCATATTTTAATTGATTAAAAAAAGTGGCAATCTTGTTGGTGATAGTTATTAAATTGGCCGAAAAACGAATAACGCCAAAATGGCGAAATTGGCTGTATGTAAATATTCTCATTCTTTTTCATTCATAACAAGGATATTTTTGAAAATTGAAATCTTTGAAGACATTCATGACCTTTTAACATTTGTTATATATATATATATATATATATATATATATATATATATATATATATATATATATATATATTAATACAACATTAAAAAACTTTTTAATATAAACTAATAAACCAAAAGCTTATAAAATTAAATTAAATGTAACATTCTCAATCACTCGATTCAAAAAGATGTTTTCATAAGCTACACTTTAAACATGACATTGTTCTCTTGAATCACACATATCGACATAATTTTATAAGCTTCTAAGTGTGTGTGTGATATATATATATATATATATATATATATAGCTTAGAAGCTTATAAAATTATGTCGATATGTGTGATTCAAGAGAACAATGTCATGTTTAAAGTGTAGCTTATGAAAATATCTTAATATATTTTTGAATCGAGTGATTGTGAATGTTACATTTAATTTAATTTTATTAGCTTTTGGTTTATTAGTTTATATTAAGAAGTTTTTTAATGTTGTATTAAGATACTGTAAGTATGCTTTGTCATTATCTCATTTTCTATGTTAAGAGAAAAGAGGAAAAAAAAGAAACATAATCTACAAATAAGAGTTATATTTTTCATTCAGCAAATAAAATTCACTCTATTATTTTATACATTAAAACACTATTTATTCTCCTTTTGACTAATATGTATTTATATTAGTATTTTTTTGTAAAATGTAATTTGGCATATACAAAAATGTACCAAAACTTTAGTGACGCAGTTTGTCTAATTAAATATTAGCGTTAGAGGATTAGAGAAAATTGTAAAAATATCCTAAAATAAATTAAGAAATTATGAAAAAATAGTATGACTTCAGAAATAATTTATTTTAAAAAGAACTGAATTTTAATTTTCATAGAAAGTAAGTTTTCATTCCTGCAAGAAAAAAGAGTCAACTATTAAGTGTTCCCAAGTGTAAATCACATCAATACAAAAAAAAATATATTCTATCTTTAAAATCAATCGAAATACAACGCATTCAAAAACTTTAGAAGAACTAATGAGGGGAATTTGAGACTCTAAGTCAACTCATTATTTTAATTTTCATACTTAAGATAATCTTACTATTATGAATTATTTGCATCTAAGAAAACCTTTTGGAAGAAAAAAATTTTTAGACGGAAATCTGTAAATTAATTTTTTAAATTAATCGTATCAGAATTTTTTTTATAACATTACGATTCATAATATGTAAAAAAAAATTTGTAAATAAGAGTACCAGACACTCAATTTTCAAATCCTTTTAATTCAGTTTATTTTAAAGATAACATTAACTTTTTAAAAAACTTGATAAACTCCAGCAGCATAACTTTGGATAATATCATCTCACATTGGCCCACTGATTGAATCAGCCATTGGATACAAATATTGAAGGCAAAAATGTGCTTTGTGATGTTTTTGAATGTTTTTTTATAATAATAATCTTGTATTTTGGATCGATGCTCGAGTTTCTGGCAGAATTGGACAACCTTCCTGAATCACATAGACCACGAAAACACTTTTGTAGTTGACTTTAATCCTCTGCAGTGCAAAGTTAAAAATTAAAAAAACTTTATCTTTTTATGATTTCATGCTTTACTTTCAACATTTACCCAGTTTACGCAGTTTGTCTTTATGTAATAGCAAAGGATTTTTCGTAAAAACCCTTGAGGATAAGTCAAACTTCTATTGAAAAGTGAGAGTAAAACTTTTTAATAAATTTTAATATTTTTACATGCGTTTATTTAAATTGCAATCAATGACTAATTTATGAAATTAATTCAAAAGTATTTGAGAAAGGTACATCATTTGCTTCAAAATACAACTCATTTAAACAGAAAAATACACATCTTTATTATATTTCATTATTCTTATTTTATTAAGCACTGTTATTTTTACTTATCACCCTCATTGAATAGAAGAAGGCATTTTTTAAAGAATTTAAAATTGTATGAACCAGAATAGTACATTTTTACAATAAACTCCATACACTTTATGTATAACTGAAATTTAAAAGTGTATATTTTGATTGACTCCTTTGTATTATAAGAACTTGCCTTCTAATTTTTGTAAGTACTATAGGGTAAGGACTTTTTCACGAGCTAATGCGTCCAACACAAAATTTGTAGTAGCTTAGTTTACCATTAAGTTTTAGAATAAAATAAGAAAAATCTCTAAATAGAAAGCCTAAGATTTCATTGGCTCAATCACTGACTCATAATTCTCTCATTTACCATATTGTTACAACTCTGAAATTTGGTACAAATATCAAAAAGTACAAACATAGAAAAAGTAAGCTATTTAGTTCCCGATTAACCAAATTCAAAGGGTTGAAAAAGTGTCAAACGTTTCAATTGTGGAACATCCTATTATTCCACTTCCAAAGTAATCACAACTCAGAATAGTAAAAATGTTAACAAGGACATTTATAGATAAAGTAATCCATTCCAATTGTAATTAAGTATTTTTACTGGATTGTAAAGGGATTCAAATGTTCCAAACGAGGAATACCTCAATGTCTCACTTCCAATGTAGTTATAGCTTTGAAATATTTTACAAATTTCAACAAGGGTAAACATATAAAAAAATAAAACATACTAATTTTTAGGAACCGAAAAGGGGCCAAATGTTCAAAATGCAGAATGCATGAATATTTTTTGCATTGCTAAAAGGCACTTGGTAAAATTTCCTAGCGACGAACGGGTAATGCGCAAGTAATTTGATATTTCAAATCGTTTTCCCTTAACCGGAAAAATTCCTTCTAAAATCCCATCATTCATCCACAATACATTCAAAACACTTCACAAAATATAAAATTCAATCACCCTAGAATCCAAATCAAATTCAAATCCACAAAGTGCACCAAAAATACCTTCTCCAACCTTCAAATCGAACATGCATCAATATTGTGTCAAATATTACTCATTGATTTAAGGAATGACGTCATGGTCATCATTGCCATTGGTTAATTGAATATCCCAGAGTGTCTCCCTATTGGGTCTGATGGGCAGACAAGAACCATTTGGGAATATCCTCCAATTGGACAAGATTATGGTGTGTTCCATTTGGTCAGTCACGCGTGGCATTTGCTTGTATTAGTTGGCCCTGAGTGGCATCACATATTCCATTGGCAGTTGGGATTTATTTTAGCTCACTACTGCACTGGTTAATCTAAGGATTACTGCGAGGAAAGGTCTTTTGTGAAAGGTTAATGGGTGATATTTAATGATTAAAATGGAGATTAGGGTTATAATAATCTATATACTTGTTTTCTGTGTTTTCTTTTAGATAACGGATTCAGGCAATTTTTGTCCTGAATTGTTTACATTACACTGGTGGCAAAAATTATTCATTTTGAGTGTCAAATAACCACAAGTTTCTATTAATCCAATGCCAAATAAAAAAGAGGGATGCTTTTTTTATCTGTTCTTATTGGAATAGATCCATAAAACTGAATCGATATACAATAATACTTTAATGCTTACATTTTTCATAAATGAAGAACATTTAAAAGTGTCAATTTAAAATAAATTAAAAATATTTCATTAATTAAATTGAATCATAAATGAAATTTAATTATAAATTAAAGAATAAATTTAATTTAACTTTAATAAATTTAAAAGTAATAATTTTAGAATTAATGATAAATTTAAAGTTCATAATAAAATAAAAATGTACCGTAAATTAAAAGTTATCATAAATTAGAAATTAACTAAAAATAATAACATTATTTTTATCTAAAATTGGAAATTAATAAAACTTAAATAAACTACCAGTTCATCATAAAGCAGTAATTATTTATAAATTGCAAATTTTAAAAAAATCGTACCTTAAAAACTTATACTTAAACTTGATTAGTTATAAATTGATCAAAGATAGTAAATATCGAATGAAAAATTTAACAACTTAGCAAAATTTTAACAAGTTAACAACAATTTATTAACTTTTTTTTTAAAGTTCTGTTGAATACTAAAAACACACACTTAAACAACTGTTAAGTGGCTTCATATTAATTTAAGCAGCAGGCCATTTTGAAAACACGTTTCAAATAATTTATTCTTCAATTGTTCTAACAATTCACGAACACAAACTATTAAATCCAATATATACAACCCCATTTATTTACTCCTATCAAAGTCCTGAAGAAAACTTCCTACGGCCAATGTATCTTGATGATTCCAGAGTAAAAAGAGAAATCTCTCCTAAGATATATGAAACAAAACAGCAACTTCAAAACTGGAATCAGGTAAGACATTCGAGTGCCGGATCTTTATGAGCGCCTCCATCCAATCAGCTTTTTGCCGGATAAGAGTTCTCCCAGACTGGGAAGACGTGATTTCATCGTCCTATCTCTTCTTCTGGAAGAGGCAGTTGATAACATTGGCGGATAAACACCGTAGAGGTAATAGGAATTTTTATCCTTTTACTTTCGCTGTTGATTCTTCGCGATCATTTACTACTGGGAGAATGGTAGATGCTTGGAATGGAGTTTCATTCTATTATGGTGCATCGTGTTGTGTTATTGATGCGGCAGAGGTTTAACAATGGACTGTTTGATGATGTATGGATCTTGTAAAAAGTGCTGCGTTCAAGTTCTAGTAATATCCTAGATTTTTATGTAATAATATAGTGCTCTTGTAAAGATCGGTAACTTAGAGTTCCAGTAATATTCTAGAAATTCGTGTTTTAATGTATTGCGGTTGTAAAAGCCTCTTTATTTGAGTTCCTGTATTATTCTAGACCTTTTAAATCTTTTGCAGTGCACATAATTATTTCATATCTTAAACAATGGGTTTGACTTTCTGATAGGGTAAAAATTTTAAATTAGTTCGAAATAAGTTATTTAGCTTATAATAAATATAAATTTTTTACGTGACAAATTAATATTATTGCTGCATGTGTATAACTAAACTACTGAATGATAAATGTGTAAAACTAACCAACTAAATGCATAATGTGGTTGATTTTAAGCATTTTCTGTATGAATGTTTACTAATAATTATTTTTTGTAACTATTTAATTTTAGTTAATCATGCCAGTACTTAGAGTTACAATTGATTAGATGGAGGAAAATTTGAATGTCTACAGTGAAACTACAAACTCAATGTTTCTTTAGTATCCTCTCAGCAATCCTTTAATAAATTTCAAAATACACTTTAAATCTAAAAATGAGCAAATAATTTTTTTAAACAGAGATCTTTGGTGGCATTTTGAATAAAAGGTCATAAAAAAAAACTATTTTAATCAAAATACACTTTGACGTTGTGAGAACATCAATTGATAATCAAACGAACTATATTTAAAAACAAGTGGAGCATTTATTCAAAGAAGCACTATGACATTGGCTGATCCAGCTAAGGGTGGAGCTGGCGATCTCCCCCTCCCATCTGGATTAAATAAGACAATACAAAGACGATGATGAATATTTTATATGCTATTTGTCATGACTTTTATAAATAAAAGTCTAACGCTGGCGACCAAATAACTCAGATATTCAATTTATATATATTTAATTATATTATATTTTATTATTTAATTTATACAAGCTTATGAACTCGTGAAAGATTGGAATTAAAAATGAAACCAAAACATACTATATTGTTTTTACCGCTCACATTTTAACGCGCGCTTCACTCAGGCTTTGAATGAAGTCAATAAAAATTTAATAAAACCGTACTGAACATTTTCTATAAAAATGTTCTCTTCCCAAAAAATAGAGTTGAAAAAGCCGAGGACGATCCCCAACATCAAAGCAAATTACATTTAAGTTTTGTATATGCACTCTTTATTAGATTATCCTTTCTACCGTATGACACAAAAATTTGCTGTGGACCATATTGTTAAAGACAACTCTAATTTACAGTCGTAAATTCACACATAGCGTTGCTTCTTGATACTTTTTACCTCTCTGTAATATATTCGGTATAATCAAGTTAAGTTCTCCCATGGTATAGTAACATGGCTTACTTCCCCCCCCCCTCCGTTATAAAACTCTGTATCCGCCCATGCTATAAAACTAACTCAGTAGCACAACAATAACGGTCAATATCGCTCGAAATTGTCCAATCCCAATGTGGACCATTGTAAACAATCCATTTTTATCGATATTGGCCAATCTCGCCAAATGATGGATAAAATATTCTGTAAGTTTTTAAACTTGAAGTTTAAACGTTAAACATTGTTTTAAAACTGAAATATTTTATTTATAAGAAAGGACAGAAAACAAAATTATGTTCTGTGGGGTTTTTGACATGTTTATTTTTAAAAAAAAACAATCGTGTATTTTGGAACGATGCTCAAGTTTCGGCCAGGATTGACCAATCTCCCAAAACCTTTGTTTCCGGTACTAACCAATTCTGCTGTGATACTGGGTAACGGCTTTAAGTTTTTCGTAAGATTTCACTTGACATATATAACATACAACTCTTAATAAATAGACATTTATAAATTGAAAGATAACTTGCGGTAAGCCTTCTGTCGAAATCCAAACACCTACCACAAGACAAATGATCCATTCTCCTTATCAAATGCTCATTGGATACGCTATAAATCCAACACTAACAATTAATGGCAAGAGTCCTCAGGTGTAATTTGTCAACCCTCCTTCTATCTCGAAACACTGTTGGAATTCCAACTAGTACATCTACACTAGCCTCATTAATTACTTATTTCAGAGTTTAGTATGCAGAACTCAGGAGTTGCATGTAAGGTCACGGGTTCGTAGTTGAGTTCAGTTATTTCGAAATTGTAAAACGTGATAATAAATTGGCTAATTAGAATGTTGATTCCAAATGCTAGTGGCACCTCTAGGCTAACTTTGATCTGGGTGGTATTTGTTATAAGTAAGAGAGGATAGTGACGAGGTTTAGCTCCTTTGGTTGACGTAGTGTAAATACTGTCATTAATGTTTGGGTTTTTAGTGTGTCAGAAGAAGTAACTACAAACTAGGATAAATCTATTTAGCATAACTAAAATTTGCTATAAATTACGATAAATCTTACTTAAGGTGACTAAAAAATCATACAATGATGCTAAAGAGTAATTAAGATGAAACCTATTTTGCCAGAAATGTTATTGATTAAGATAAAACCTATTTTTACCAAAATGCTATAAATTAAGATAAAACGTATATTGGAAAACCAAAAATTGCTGATCCATACAAAAACATGCATTTCTATAATTAAAAAATTTCATCTTTATGAAAGAGATGATGGGTATTTTCCTTCATGTGAACATTTTGTAAAAAATTTAGTTCATGTCTATTCCATTTTAAGCGCAATATTCATCTTCGTCTTAAAAAACTATTCCCTTTTAAGAAATTCAGCAGTTTTTTAAAAATGGCTGACCTTTAGATAATGCAAATAAGTCTGATATCAGCTTCCATGAGATCAGAAACTTATTGTTAGCACTTTTTGAAGAGTAAAAGAAAAAAAATTTTCCCTGTAATTTCTTTTTGTATTTTTGAGCGGCACAGAAAATAGAAAATAAGGTGATTTAATTGTAAGATATTCATTGTTTTATCCCTTGGGAGATTACATTGTTTCTGGTTAATTTTGTTTTTCTGAATTACAACACTAAAAAGTATTATTTATTTAACTTCTGCTTAATTTTAGTAGTTTCTTAAATAATCCACTTTGTCTAGAATTTTGTTCACTGTTTCATAGAGGATTAGATATAAAAAAAATAATAAGTAAATTAACATCGTGATAAACTACAGTTTTTAATTTACAAAAATTTAAAGAATGTAATTCCCTTGAAAAATTAATCTAATAAAATAAGAGTTTAAATTAAAATTATCATTCAAACATCAAGTGGTCAATAAAAGATAAATACTAGACAACTAGGATTTGGCATGTTTTAAATATAAAGTTTTCTCATTCAAATTTATTCTTATTTCTCTACTGATATTGGTTTTACAAATTTCATTTAAATGTTTCCTTGTGACATTATTTTTTTTTACATTTCGAATATTTTAATGTTGTATTTATTTTATTCCCAATCAAATGAAAGTTTGATGCAGTACAGCTATCGGCTCTTGTGTATAAAAAAAAACCTATCTAACCAATCTATTATCCATACGAAAGTAAATATTAATATTTGTCACCCATCATTTCAGCAGACGGAACAGAAATATCACTGTAAACGTGATCTTGATTAATTTTGTTGCCAGAACAAACACTATGTGACAACTGACCATTTTCCCGTGGCATTTTGTGTAACATTTTATTCTTTTCTCGCAGAAAGATTCGTTTTGCTGTATCACAATTTCTTTAATAACAAGACACAATATTTAAGATTCTGCAGTAAATTGTGTTTAAGGTATACATATACAATTGAGATGATTTTCCTTTATTTTTAGGTTATAATTTCAAACTTTTTGGCAGTATATCAGTATTAAAAATGATGCATTTTTATGTATAAACTTTTTTTTCCCGTCAATTTTTTAATCAGCTAATTGCAATTAAAATGATTAATTAGGACATTATTAGAACATACATAAATAAACTTGTAGTTAATTTAGAGGTATTATTTTTATTGCAAATAAGAGATATTATATTGACGCATGTTCCTATGGAGAATTTTGTATTTGGCTTCAATATTTATTTAATTATAAGTTTTTAAATAAAAAGTTTAAAAAAATACATAGTTTTTAACAAAAAATTAAGATTAAAATATGCATAAAAAATGTGTTTATAACAATATATATTAGATTCTCCATAGAAAACACATTCACAACTATTGTCTACAAAATAAAATTAGAATTTTGTAAATCGGACCATTTATTATGAAATTATGACCGCTGACGTTAAGTCAACACCAAATTGTCATTCTTCAGAAAACGAGTTTAAAATTTACTACACTAATGAACGTGATACAAAACAAGTTCACAAAACCTACTGTAATTTAAAAAGTAATTTGAGTCTCAGAAAGAAAATGGTATCTTTTTAATGGTAATGAATTCGGGAATATTTTAAAAATAAAAAACAAAAACGCAGACTTGAGTCATATTTCGCAATTCCTAATGTATATGTGTACCTTAAATATTATACACTTTCTTCTATTTTTCCATCTGAAGAGGTGTTTTATTTTATATAATTTGATGACCATTCTTGTCTTGACACTTATTTATTTCCACTTTGCGAGACTAACCGTTTTAATTCATAAGTGGACTCTTCCCTCCGCTATCGATTTTTTTTGGCCTGCGATATCTAGATATGCGACCTAAACTCTCAGAATAAATACCAAATCATGCTTTTACACTCCGACCTTCAATGTATCATTTTATTGTAATTGGAATAAGGTAGATTTAATAATTACTTTTTAACCAAACACTGTTGAGTTTAAATTCTTTCTCACTTTATTATGATAGAAGGTAATTTTGATCGAATAAATCATTACTAAAAGATTTTTGCAACAAGATTCAATGTGAAAACGTTAACTTTAATTCATTTACTTAATAGAAACCTTAAGCCTTCTTTTAACATAATGCACATATTCATCAACTACAAGAAAATCCTATATCACCGGCCTAGGAGAAAAGGTACTAACTCCAACTTATCAAAGTTATCAGACAGACATAAAGCATTCAATGATCAGTCGAATCCATTGATACAGAATTATTTATTAGATGAGCAAGCGGTTCAGTTTCACTTGGCGGTCTGGCCATGTTTGTCAAAGAAATATTGATTATATAAAGCTTAAGGAATTGACCTGACTTCTCTAACCTAGTGATTATTTTTAAAAGTTGTATGGTTGGTTGTTTTCAGATTATCTGGCGCCGTCAGCAACACGAGGGCTATAATGAGCCGAAACATTCGTCATCAAACAAGCCAACATACATTTACAAACACCCATGCCTAACACGGGACTCGAACCCGCAACCTTTAAAAGTTGTATGATATAGGATTTATCCATAAATACAGAGATACGGAAATAACTTTACTTGATATTTAGTCCGAGGAAAAGTATATGCTTAAACAGATTGTTTTATGATGGTTATTGTATTGATGAGAAAAAGTGTCCATACTTTAGAAAAATAGCATGAAATAGAACTAGGGATGTGGAACATCGCACAATTTTAAATTACGTTTTAATATTGGTCATTGCATTAAAAAATTTGTCATAATATTATTTACAGTTTTCAAATGTTCACTAATTTAAATGAAATTGAAAGTTTGCAATATTTTTGGTGATAATTTTTTACATAAGCAAAAAAAAAAAAAAAAAAAAAAAAAAAAGCACCATCGAAATGGGGATTTATTGTCATTTCTTGTGGGTGAAACAGAAATAAATAAATCATTGATGGGCGATGCTCAACTGCAGAGAGCTCTATGTTAAAGGCCCTCGTTTTTCAACTTTTTACGTTTTTATCACATTTCTACGGAAATTTCGGAGATGGAGATAATTAGTTACCTTAAGAGGCATTAGCACAGAGATTTTAATCAAAATATTTAGAGCAGTTTTGTAGAAATTGTTGATAAACATGATTTTTCATAATTTCAACCTTATGTGTGATTTTGACGAAAACCTTACAGGTAGGTCCTATGTGCACTACCAACCCGCACACAAAGTTGGAACATTGTAGGTCAATTTGTTTGGTAACTATGCTGACCGACACACATACACCCAGACAGACATTTTTTCTAGACCCCCTTTTTAAATCAGGATGTTTCAAAACGTGTAGAAATGCTTTTTTTTCCTTGACCGAATGCTATACTTTCATTACCCTATGTCAACATATGGGTAATTGAAAGCAAAAATATTTTAAGATAGTTCTAGGAACGTTACAAAATTATTTAATGAGTTACAGTATTTCTATAATCTTCAAGTGAATTCTTGACAAATACCATTACAGGATCGAACTGTAAAAGCAAAACTGACTATTCCTATATCTATTGGTCGGAAAAACCAGTGTGGCAGAAGAAGAAATAGGGCATTCTTTTGTACAACATCATTCTGAAATACTTTCTATCGAGTTTGAAAAGAACTAGTTACAATACGAAAAGAAACTGTCTAAAAAGAATGATTGAAAGAATTCGCTTTGATGTCTGAAAACTATCTTCTAAACCATTAATTTTCTATAGATCATTACTGTTCTATAAATCTCCAATAAATGTTGCTACGGGAAACTTTCTTTCTATTCAATGCAACACCCATATATCCATGTTCAGCTTGGTTAAGAAGTTTCAGAAAATTAGCTATCTCTGATCACAAAAGAATCCCAAATTTATATTAATGTAAACAACAATAAAAATATAATGGTATACAAGAAAATATTTTCTTCGGCCATTTAACAAATAGCCTTGTTAGCAAAGAATGCAAGAATATTCTTTGTTATCAATTATCGTTTGAGTTGAAATAATTGGTTGAATCAGATATCAGACATTGAGAGGTAACTCATTATACATATCTCCATGTTCTTCCTTAAATGGTATAAGATAATAGTTGATTTATTTGACAAGGAGCTCTCCAAATTATATCGTTTATAAGAAAGCATTTTTATATTGATACTTTTAAGTTATTATAAAACAAACATATTAATTTGATTTATTTTTATCAACTGCAATAAAGGAATTCTTGAATTTTGTTATATAAGTTGAACTGCAAATATTAGAAATTATAAATATATATAGAAATATACTTTATATTTAAGGGAATTTGATAACCCTTGTTTTCACAAAGAAATATAAAAATATCAATTTTCTTTTTTTGAGTGTTTATAATCTTTGAAACCTTCTCCTTATTCTGGCAAGATTTCGAGCTGATCCAATATCTGCAGTTGTAGAAAAACTCTATTTTTTTTATGGAGAATTTAGCATTGCTTCAATAACTCCTTCGATGTTTCGAAAGCTTTTTTTCTTAGTTCATAATATTTGAAATTCCCACCTTACTCAAAATGCTAAAACTTCAGTATATATGAATGAAATGACCTGCAGTTTTTTGTATCATTCTTAATGTCTATTTGACAAAAATAGGCATGGATTTGATTTTTGAATAAAATATAAACTTTTTTTTACAAATTTAAATGTTGAAAAATACCTGTTTTTTACGTTTTTTGTATTTATATGTAGAGTTATTATCGTTTTTCTCAAAATCTCGAGTATATCCTAAATCCAATACTTAAAAAATTAGAGTATATTACTAGGAACATTTAAAAAAAAAATTTGGAAAGAATTTTAAAAAGTGAAAAAGAAGATAAAATTTGAATTTCAATGAATTTTTTAAAAAAACTCCTAATTTTGAAAATTTATAGCACAATGTGAACTTTTTTAAAAAATAAAATTTAGTTATTAGTAACACTTCCAAATATGAGCACCAAATAGAGCACTTTATACCATCTATTATGCGCGGGTGTTTGTGATTAGGTCAGCAAAAATAAGCGTGGGGACTAAAACAATAATACGCAATTACGAGCAATAATGTAAGTTCTCAATACGCAGCTAAGCTGAAAAGCGAAAGTGCTGACAGCCTAAATAAAAAAAAGAGGGAAAGTATTCAAAATAGAAAGCGCGTTTTGAAAGGGATAAATTAAATTAAAAGGTTTTACTTAAATAGACTGTCATTAGTTACTAAAATTTTCATTAGTGTTAAAAAATGGCCAGTTTGTTGATATTTAAGTCTATAATTATTACTTAGGCCAAAATCAAAATGAAAAAAACACCTTCAAATTGGTGAAAACGGCAAAATGCTTTGGAATACTTATTACGTTATTTCTTTATAGTAAATTAAACAGAGGACAAATATTCGTTGATGGATCTAGCTCATAAAAGGATAACTCTAAGTTAAAGAAGCTAGTTTTTAACTTTTTTTTATATTAATAAAAAATTTTAAGGAATTTTGGAGGTGAGAATTTTAAGAACACCTTAAATGACCTTTACAATGATTTTTGTCAAAACCGTTATTACCGTTTTTTAGCAATTGCTGAATTGCTATTTTTCAGTGACAGCTACCCTATGCGCATGAGTTATTTTGACGAAAATATTAATAACAGGTCTCATAGCCACTACTGACCCGTATGCAAAAGTTGAGCATCATAGGTCAATCCAATTATGCTGACAACAGACAGACCCATACACGGATATTTTTTTCTACAACATTCAAAATGTGTAGAAAATCAAAAAAGAAAAATCGATTTTTTTTTTTATACTGAATGTAATACTTTCATTACCTAACATTGCATATAGAAAGTAATAAAATTAATTTTGTAAGATTAAAAACACTAATGAAATCACTGAAACTAAGTAAAATAAAACTTAATGCTTTTACTTTCTGTGTATTAAACTATTGAGGATTTTCAGGTATATTGAAAGACTAAGTTACTTTTCCAATGGACAAAGAGATATAGCTTAAACTTTTATGAACACTAACATAAAATATAATGCATATTTGATCGCTTGTCATTGACTTAATAAATAAAGTGAGTTAGCAAGTGATTATGTTTCAAACTAAAATGTGAAAATTTTCAAAAGTTAACACATGTCAATTGAATAGAAGAATGCCAATCGAATTGAATCAATACTAATTAAGCTCATTTCAAAATAAATAGGCATGATTTTTTATACTTTGAGTTGTAAAACATGCAACCGCATGATAATGCTTTGATAGAGCTTCAATGGACGATTCCCGTATTTTTTAAAAACGAGTGAAATTAGTTTGTATTTATGAAGAATTTCTTTCAGATTTCAAATATTTAAACATAAGTTCTTTTAAAAAATTAGTTACTTAAATATTAAGAAAAGAAAATGCCTTAAAATCGAGCCAAAACCAGTCCGATCACATCACTTAGCAAAATACGTGATGTCAAGGATTTCTACAGTTTTTATGGTTATCGTGAGATTTCTGCCAAATAGTTGGCGTTGGTAGACCATTGCCACATTCCGTACAGGTTGGCGTGATTTACGAGAAACTTGCAAATCTGGTTTCCGCTGACGCATTTCAAACTAAGATATTTGCGAAGCCATGACGTTACATTCAATTCCAAAGGAAGGAATCGTTTTCTCGCCAACTTCTAGCAAGGTAATTTTGATCGCAAAAAATAATAATAATAATAATAATAAATAAAAAAAAAAGCGCATTGATCAGAAATGTTTGTGTTTATGGCCTTTTCGAAACATTTAGAATTGAATAAAAAAAAATTAAAAATGCGGGAATTGTCCATTACATTAATGAAATTTTTAATATTGAGTAGATCCACATACCACTTTTGACCTCTTTGTGCACCACTGGGCAAGTAACCACACATTTCAATAATTTTAAATTAAAAACATTTCTTCATTCAAAGAAACTAAATAAACTAATACTAACCCCCGCCATAGTAGAATAATGCAAAACACAAAACAATTTTCACATACTAAAGAGCATTGTTTTTCCTTATACAAATAACCGATTCATTAAAATCCACAGACACATTCCACTCTAATCAACAACATACAAATCCACATCCAAGTCTATTCATACTTTCACACATAAAACTATGTCCTTTTATTCCTAAAGATAGCATACGCAGAACCACATACATAAAAGATAGTGTAGGAAGAACAACTGATGGTAGATACGTGTTCGGCAGCACAGGTTGTATCAAGCAATATTTTTCTGTGGGATGCAGCACTTAAATCTTGCCTTCTGGGAAACAGGAATGCAAATCTCTCTCGGGGGATAGAAACACGGTCTGCTTAGATAAGTCGGCCAGGCACGTTTCTGCAGTGTTTAAATAGGAATGAGTATAAATAGGGAAATGCAGAGCGCGCCTCAGTTAATGGTAAGGGACGAGGGATTTGAATAACAGGAAGGGAGGATGTGATGTGGTTTCGAAAGGTGATGTTGAAGGGGGATGGTGATTTATTTTGTTAAGCTCTGTGTCTAGGAATTGGGTTGCATTAATGATGAATTGGTTGTTTTAGTTTGACTAAGTATAAGAGCAAGGGAAAAACTGCTACGAATAACAATTAAATCTGGAATAATGAAAGCCTACTAAAATTCAAGAGAGAAAACGCCTTTAATTACAACTTCACAAGAAATTTTTGTGTGCACATGTTTGGAAGAAAACCTGGGATTATTTATTAAAATAACATACTCTCGTTGCTTATTTGTCACATATAAGATTATTTAAAAAAAAAAAATGTTTTAAATTGACAATGTTTTGTAAAACTTTACCTTTTTTGTTTTTTATTAGTTGTCATAAATATATATTGTAAAAAAGACAGTTGTTTAACATACCGATGAATTATGTGGAAGGTTAGACTAGTCTCTAATGTAATAATGGTGTGAATCCAATCATCTCCTCTCGATTCAATATTTTTGATTTTATCATAAACAAAGTTATTTTGGAAGGAAATAATAAAGTTAAAACTGAGGAAACTTATAACTTTCTTTAGCCTTAATTACTTGACTGAGCCTAGTTGTACTACAATGAACCTACCGATACTGTGTGAAACAAGTTGTTCCACTACAGTGCTAGAAAAAAACGTTAAGAACAAGCAAAAAATTTCATTATTTCCCAAACTACTTATTGGAACTTTATGCAAATTTAACACAATGTAGAAAATGACAGCTTTAATTATACATATAAAAAAACTACGACAAATTGAGTTACTTCTAAAATTAAAATTATAATGAACCTGAAAAAATAATAGGGCCAAGCTCAAATTTGTAGTTTTTTTTTTTCGTTTTTTTTTTTTCATGTTATTTATTTGTTGTAGTATTATAATCGTCTGCGAAATTGCACAAACTACTTTGACGATTTAGAACGATGTTAGAGAGTAATTTAAAGATTTATGAACATGGAGAGAGATAAGAAATTAACACTGATTGAGCAAGGTAAGATCCTTAGTTTTAAAAAATGTGGTTTAAGTTCTTGGGATATAGCTAAACGATTAAGCAGATCTAAGACTGTGATTAATAACTTTCTACAAAGTAGTGATATTGACAATCAGTGGAAGGGTACAGGACGTCCATCTGCATTGACTCCTCGACAAATGAGATCTTGTTAGCCGAGCAACACTAAAAAATCTTTCTTCGACTCAAATTGTGAATGGTTTGAGGCTTGATTGCACTAGCCAATCTGTACGAAATGTGTTATTGAAAAACTCAGATGTAAAATTTAGTAAAATGAAACGTCAACCCCCTCTAAGTAAGAGGTGTGAAATTGTACGCCAAGAGTTCGCAAAAAAACATGTTGCTTTTGAAGAAAATGTTGTTTTTTCTGATGAAAAGAAATTTAATCTCGATGTCCCAGACGGATTTAAATTCTTCTGGCATGATCTTCGGAGCGAACCCTTCTTTTTTTCTAAACGTCAGTTTAGTGGTGACTCCTGGATGATTTGGGGCGGGTTTGCTGGTTAAGGAACAACACCAATTTCTTACCTGAAAACAAAGACAAATTCGGACATTTAGTAAAAAAAGTGCATTATGTAGACAGTGCAGACAAACAATGCAGACATTTTAGTAGAAAACTTATTACCTGAGGCTCCTTTAATAACACCTGGAGAATACATCCTTTAGCAGAACAATACGTCTATCACAATTTAAGGTCCACAAAATCTTAGCCCGAAGCTAATCATGTTCAAATGCTTGAGTGGCCATTAAGGAGCCCTGACTTGAACCCAAATGAAAATTTATGGTGCGTGATATTTATGGGAATGGTAAAACTTACAACACCGAATTTGAACTGAAAATGGCCATCAAAAACACCTGGAAAAGCCTCTCAAAAGACACTTTGAAAAGACTTCTGAATTCTATGATAGCGAGAAGGATTAAATGAATTGAAAAGAAGAGAAAGTTTTTGGATTATTAGCAGTTTTATATATAACTTTGCGTGTGGCCTTAACATTTTCCCAGCTTTCTGTATATATAAAAGAAGAAAAAACTAACGTTTGAATGAAACATAATTTAAATGTTTGTAATGTTGTTGTACAATATAATTAGAACTGTATTTTTTGTATTGAGTTTAAATTTGCATAAAATTTATGTATGCATTTGTACGAATTTTGAAGTTTTTCAGTTGGTCTTAACGTTTTTTCCAGCACTGTAATTCAATAATGAGGAAATTTCATATAAACATTTCTATAAAATAATTTTCAATTTTATTAAAGTAAACTTTTTCTAGAAGGTAAAATGAAAGCTAAAATTGCCACTCTCAGAAGAAAGTTACTACTTTCCGGCATTTGAGTTTACTTTAAAGATAATAACGAAGATTCTCCAAATTAGGACACATCAAATTATATCAAGTATCACAGCAGTACTGACCAATGTCGGAAAAACAAGGGTTCTTGAAGCTTGGCCACTTCAAGCCAGATCTTGATCATCTTTGCAAAATTCACATTTTATTTAAAAAAAAAAATAAAATCATATCAAACCTATCACAAAATACATATTTATTCACCATCCATTCTTCAAATTTAAATAATTCAATTTTAAAACTGTGCAACAACATTTCAAATCTTTTAGTTTGTTTTATCCAACATTGAATGAAATTGGCCAGTATCTCTTCCATAGGCGCTAACTTTTCTTTTTTACAAAGAGGGCGAGACTCAGCTGGTAAACTCGATAGGAAAAAAGGGGGGTGGGGGAGGAATGGAACTAATATTTTCTAATATTTGAACTAATATTTTCGGATACCACTTTTTCCTTGATCTACATACTGAATATACTGAACTTATCTCCGTGACAAATATTTCACAAACTGTTTCTGATTTATGCTGAAAAGTTAATATATGAATAAAATTTGTCCAAAAACATTTTATGGGAAAAAAAATAATAAGAGCACTAACCAGTTAATTCTTTATTATGAAATAATTTATTTCAATATCAAACATTATTTTAAAAGATATGTGCTTACAGTGGGATATGGATTTCTTTTCTTTATAGAATTTCTAAATGTCCTTTTTAAGCAATATTTTAGTGAAATAACACATTTTTACTGATTTTTGGAGCGGGGGCGATTTGATACCTTGCCCCCACTGTTGGTGGAGCACGGTGGCGATCTCCCCCTTTACTTCCGTGTAGTTGGCACCTATGACTTTTATCAGCCTGTTTACAATGTTCCACATCGGATTGGCCAATGTCAGCCGATATTAACTAAAGTTGTTTTGCTGTCTACTGAGGATTTCCAATGAGGCCATCCCTGTCTGTAGCAAAATCTGCTCATGAAATTCACTAACTAGAAACATCTTTATGTTCCAGTTAAACAACCCTGCAACAAATAATAATGAATTAGTTGACAGCGCAGGATATCTAGCAAATGTTAACGTGTTTTCTTTCCCATTATTCCGACTTCTGCTAAGCTGCCAAGTGACTAATGTTTTACTTTGATAATATACTATATGGGATGATGTGCTATTAAGTTTGACTTATTTTTTATGCTTTTTACTATAGTTTCATAACTTGAAAACGTTTTAAAAATATCCCTCAGTAATAGCAACCAAGTGTCAGTGAGGTATGAAAAGTGTTGTGTAGCTCAATAAGGCCATAGATGATCTTTTTGTGGATACTAACCATGCTATTGATTTAGGATTATTATTTATTAATTTTCCAGTTTTTTTAATTGTGTAATTTAAATATTTAGATGACAAAGGATTTCGCGGTTTATTCCAGGAATTTGCAAATAAACGATTAACTTGTGTTCATTTATGTTTATGAGTAATTTGAAAGAGTCTTCTCCAGCTAAACTAAAAAAAATTATGAAATAATTTTAAGGTTAATTGCAGAGTGTTTATAAAGTACTTGGCAAACAGATAAAGTCAGGTAGAGGAGAACAAAATAAGCAGGTTTTGTAATAAGCAAATTTTGATTCTGTAAAAATAATAGCTTACCAAAAACAAAATTAAACTGAAAAGTAACTACTTCATGCATTTATCTTAAGATATGATTAGTTCTTAGTTATTGACCTTATAAAAAATAAATAATCAGTATTTTTATGATTTCTGCATAATTTAGGAAAGTGACACTTTCTGCCTAATTTACGTGTCAAACCATGCTTGTTTTTAAAATAAATTCTTGTGTTTCATAAAACTTCATAGTTTTATAAATATGCAGGTTTCAACTTCCTAAAAATTTTCAAATGTATCAATGAAATCTTAAAAATTTTAAATGGATATTTTGGTCCAGACGTAAATCTTCAAATGAACTGAAATTGATATATCTGCTTCTGAAATGTCATTGAAAATTTTAAAACAAAATACAAAAACTATAACTTAAACTTGTTTTTCCTTTTTTAAAAAATTACTATGAATAATTATTTTATTGGAATTCTCATAACCTTTTTAAATCCAGAATATCCAACTTATCTTAAAAGTGTTTCATACGTATCTACATGAAATATCCCGGTGAATGGTTTATCGCACATGTAATAATGTGAACTTTGCTATTCTTTAAACTATTTGTCTCAGATAAATATGTCAGTCAGCTAAAACTTTCATTACAAATAATAACAATTAGGTTGCTATGATGAATTTCTAAACCTCAAATAAATGTTCCTGCATGACACAAAAACTCAAACAAACACTGTTTTTATAAATTACGTAATTGGTTTTTTAATTGCCACATTGTTATTCATTCTCCTTTATTTCTATTGATACTTTTTTAATTTTGTGATCTTTCAGAAGAACAAATCTTTTAAATACTCAATATAAAAGCAAACTCTTTTTGCAATTAATTTGCCAAAGTAAACCCCCTCTCTCTTCTAAAAGGAAAGAAACAATGAGAAATCTAATTGAAAACACCTCCGAAAACAAAACGAAAGCAAATTATAAAAGTTCCGTTCCAGCTATTCTCTTGTGAAAACTGAGTAAAAATAAATCTTTTTCACCAAAATTGCGTTGGTAACATTTGTCGTCACATTCTCTCGCTGTCCCTTGATTAAAGTGGTCCAATTTGCATAAATGGGGTTAAGAATTAGAATAAATATTACGAAAAGTAGCTATAGTTATTACGAGGCTTAATATTGGGCTCTGTTGCATCCACTTGTCGGAATATGGGAATGCTTTTATTCTGCAAATATAAATGGAAAAGATAATTGTTGGTGTTATTTTAAATATATAAACTGCTTTATTGTTACTGTTATTTAAACGTATAATCTGCGTTATTTTTAGTTTGTTAGTTTAAATGTTATTTTAGTGTAAATTAAGTTTGTTATTAAGTAAGCTTCAAAAACGCAAACTACATTATGGATATACTTTTCATTTTAAACTATAGATTGAATTATGTCCAGTGTTATTTTAAGATATACATTGCATTGCTGGGATGCTTAGTTTAAGTAAATAAACTTTTTATTACAACTGTTATTTCATAGATATAAGCTAAGCTGCATTATTGTTAGTAATACTTTAAGATATAAACTGCATTGCTGGTACTGTTGTATTACGGATGTAAATTTCAACACTGTTAGCATTATTTTGAATACAAAATTAACATTATAGATAGCATTATTTTAAGATACAAAACTGTATTATTTGTATACTGAGGTATACTGCTGATTTAGGTGTATAAATTACTTTATCGTTACTGCTATTTTAAAGATATAAAATGCACGCATACGAAATATCAAGTTGCAACAAGTATTTTATTAAAAGTTTCAAAACTTATTAAAAGTCACATGAATATTAATACAGTTAAGTTTTGAATTTTGATTTAGAAATCAATGTTATGCCCATATATATATATATATTAATAATTGAAGATTTTTTTTAATCCTGTATATATTAACCTCGATGTTGTTTGTGTGTTTCTTTGCAAGTCTGCGGATGGGTTATAAACTCACTTGCCGTCATCTAATCAACTAGAAACTTAGAAGATAGACTCATTGTCGATGAGAGCGCATTTTATCAAGTTTTGGCAAATAATTGAAAGAGATTTCTACACACGTTTCAGTTGTCCCTTTGGAAGATAAAATAACCCACTTGCTGCTATTCAATTGAAATGGAACTTGACAGATAGACTGGTTGTTGATGACTATGCATTCTATTAACTTTTGAGGGAAATGAAAATTGCATGAAATTGAAGGTTTTCTTCGTTAAAGTCGAACACTATACAAACTCTATCTAAGCTCACACTCGCTTACTTAAATTTTAATTTCAAATAAAAGCCTTTAATAGGTTTCTATGTATTATTTTATATATATATACATTAAAATAGTTTGAAAATGTAAAAGGCTATAATTTTCATGAACAATAGCTTAAAAAAATAAAAATATATATCTTTGTTTCAGATAACTATTGAATAGTTTTAACTAAAAACGACTAAATGCATTTACCTAGCAAAATATAAAAATTCTTGTTTTTAAAAATATTTTCTCAAGAACTTTTCAATGTCTACTAAAACATTAAATACATTCGATATGAATAGGCACCCCAACACAAAAAAAAAAGTTCTTACTTTACATCAAAGAACTCACCATCTGAATAGGAAGTAAAAAATAAACATTTGTCGCGAATACCTGAAACGGACACTCTTTAAACTTCCAAAGAGAGGACAAACGGCTCTTAAGAAAAATCTTCAAAGAGGAAGTTTAAGAAAAGAAGGAAAAAGCAAATAAGATAAGATTTTGTGGAAAAATCTGAGGAGCGATAAAGGCAAACAAAAGAAGTTGAGAGAACTGACTCTAAAAAAAAGTGGATCGTGTGAAGTTTGTCTCAAATCGTTTGAAAGCCTTAGTATGCTTCATTAAAAAGAAACTTATAATGCACTTCAATAAATGGGTGGGGTTTTTATTGGTGATTAGTTTCTTAAGTTGAATTTTTAAATTAGAGTTAAATATATATAATTTCATCCAGAAAAAAACAACTGATTTTATATTGAATGCTACACTAGTTCAAAGCAAAGCCTATACAAAGGCTCTATTTGTTTGCATGTAGTCAACATTTTCAAACAAAACTAAACATTCTACAAACACGTGTGATATGTCAAATGAAAGATCTTACCAGGACGTGTTCAAATAACAAAGTTGAACCGGAACTTAAGGTAGGACCTGTAATCAATCTGCTATTTCTAATGCTTGAATTAAAAATTTTACAGACAAATGTTATATATCAAATTGTAGTTCATGAGAAGATTAGCGGGATTAAATAAAATTTAGCTTTGAGTACAAATGAGAAATGGTTTTAAATTAAATCAGAAGAGTGCCTTCATAGTAACTCTATGGAAAGTTCACAACTTGGCTTCACATTGAGAACTTGGATTTTGCGTGATTAGTTTTCTCTCCAACTTTATAGGCAAACTCTCCAACTTGATGACATTTATGTTTACAACAAATCTCATCATTGATAAGGTTTTTGTCATCAACTTTAAAAATGATATGTATCCGCTGTTAGATTTCATCAAATGCTTGGTATATGGACCTGATGAATTTCACCTAAAACGTAAGTAGAATCGGTTTTTTATTGACAGTACCCATCACAAACAATCCAACTTGTTTTAATTTAATTTTAATGAAATGATTTTATTGATGAATTTTTAATTCTTAATAAGGCATTTTTTATTTTTTTCCATCAGTATCATGCATTTTTCGGAAAATTCTTTTGGTGTGCCATGCATACTATTCAAGTTTAGAACATTTAATGCAAATTTTAGATTGACCTAATCAATATAATTTCATTTTATATTTATATCTTTACACATTTTTTAAACTTTTATTTTAAATCTTCTCAAGCAGAATAACTAATACCGTAACTATGAGTAAACAACATTTACTTTTAACATTTGAATAGTTTTTATATTATTCTTGTTTCCTGTTAGTTACAGAAAAATAAATTTCTCCGAAAGTTGCAAGTTCAAACTCATGAATCTTCTTCAAACAAAAGCCAAACCCTTGATCTCTTTCAAAGTCGTTGACTAGTATTTATTTATAGACTTTCTTGCTGAATATGCAAAAGAATACTTTCGATATTTCTTTTTCAGTGTGGGCGAAAGTCGACTTCGACGACCGAAAATAAACTACTGGAATAAAAGAAGACACTTAAAGAACAACACGAATTTTTTTTTTTCATTTTATTTATTTTTGCTATCATCTTCAGTCGGCATTAGAAAGAAGTGTGTCTAGAAATGTTATTCTTTTACAGTTTTCTTTTGTCGCTTCCGATACTTTACTTAGAAGAAAATGACAGCACTCAAAATGCCACACTTTAAACACTAGAACTGGATTCATGCCCGAAAAAATTCCCTTTTAGATTCGTTCTAGGATAATTGCTTGTTTTTCCAGGCTATATTGCTTTGTTTTCCTAGGATATAATATTATGTTTTTAGATTGACATTTATAAAAAACGCGTACCCTTTTACGTTAATGTAGGATGTTTAAGATTAATGGGATGAAGTGCGTGTTCTTTCATTTTATATTAAAAAGGTGTAGAGTTCTAGAAAATACTTTTTGTTTTATTAGTTCTGAAGATAAAAATTCAAATTACTTGTCATATTTTGACATATTAAAGGGTTTCAGATTTTTTTAAATTAGAATTCTGCAATCTAGTGCTAATTGTCAAGTTTTGTACGCTTTTCATAGTACAATGTTTTCAGATATATAACTAATAGACATTTTCAACTGCTTTAATCGCGGAAAACTTTGAATGAAAAGCTTGCCAACTTGATGAAAGTCCTTTTATTAAATTTTAATTTTGCTATCAAATTGTTATTTCTACATAAATATTGTAAAATATTTTAAACTGGATTCTTTTCTTGACTATCTTACCATACATAATCTAAAATAGTCCACACACACATTGAATGAATTCATCTCTTTCATATCATACCATATTTTGACCAATGAAACGCTTCGTTTGAAAAGGAAAAGCAGGAAAGTGATGTCTCAAACCACATTGATTACAGTTCCAGGTGGATCTGAAAGGAAAGTGCTATTTCCGAAGAACACATTTAAAGCCAAATTGTCTGTAAGGAAAGCTTCATATGAATAAATTTAAGTCTTATTGTTAATAAATTAAAAGCGTTTTCATGTGATTACGAAATATAGGTTTTTTATAAGTTACGATGAAAAATACGCCGTTGAAAAATTCGGATGTCAGAAGCAGAATAACAGAAGTGTTTATTTCTTACTAAAGGGAAACAGGGACTCAAAATCTTTATTTTTAGAATACTTTTTCTGAAATTTTTATGCAGTAATATATAATGCTTTGAAACTTAAAAAACTATTTTAAATTTTCAAATTTAAAAAATATTTTTTTTTTAATTAAATTTTTTTTTAAATGTTGATATTTCCTAAATTTGATACATCTAAAAAACCTTTTTAAAAAAATCACTTCATTTTTGCATGAAATTACTTCTTATAATTCATATGAAAAATTATCTTCATGAATTTTCAACATAGTAATTAGAAAAAATTAAAAAAAAAAATATTTTGTGTAAAAACTGTATAAAATTCATAGTTGGATAAGCTCCCAATTTTTTTTTTTTTAAGTTTATTAAAAATACATAATTCATGAAGACAAATTAAAGAAATATATATGAAAAATAATTGTGAAAAGTATCATAGATTTGTAACGAGTAGTTTTTAAGTTATATCATTTTAAACTCAAAAAAGGGAGAAAAAGCCATCACAGAGAAAAACAGTTTCAAAGTTTCAAAATAGCAATTCTGAGATACAGTTGTCATGTAATAAAAACTTAAATATTTTAAGTTCTACTAAAGATATAAACAAAATTTATATACCTTATTTAATACAATTATAAAAATATTTGTATTCATTTTTTTTTTCCATTTTTTTTTTATAGAATTTCAAAAAATTTTAGTCTAAGACCCCTTAAAAATTATTTTTAATAATACGATGCACTTTTACGATTTGGAAATTTTTGATAAATTTTGTCATGTGTCAACCCTGTGAACATTTTCAAAGAAGTAGGAGAATGGTAGCTACAGCCATAGACAAAAGTATATTTGACAGATATTAAAAAATCTCGCTTTTCTAAAATAACGTTGTGTTGTAAAATATAAGCTAAAATATAACAAACAAAATAATTACTTTTATTTAAAAAAAATAAAAAAAATCAGTATTTGGTTGGGCCATCTTAGGTTTAAATTATGGTATCAATTGCTTGAGGCAAGGTGGTCAAACATCCGTTAAAATTCGTTTTTGATCCTTTATTTCTATTAATGCTATTGGGCGTTTTTTAATGCCTCATTTGAAGTAATTGTATTGTCCTCGGTTATGTATCTGGGTTATCCTTGATTCTGGGTTAATAGACTAAAGTTTTTATGTAAGAAAAAAATAAAAATTTATATTGTGTATGGGGGTGAGGGGGGGGGGGGAGAGAAGAGAGAGAGAGAGATGTATATGGAGTTGGGATTCAACAACTGAGGGGGCCCCACTTCAAGTGATTTACCTGATTTTCTCAAAATACTTCATTATTTTAATAGATACATAGCATTTTGCATTTTCCTGTTGAAACTGAATTCTCTCCATGTTGGTATAACTGAAAAGCGACGAAAATAAGGACTGCAAGGTCGTTTCGAGTACATTTATGTATTGGTGATAGTTCGTTGTTCTCTCACAGATTACCATTTCGCCCACTCAATCAGCCGCCATGCAACCCCAGATCATAAATCTGCCTCCTTCGATCTTAGCAGTAGTTACTATGTATTATGCAAGGTATATTTAGTTTAATCTTAACCTCACGTTTGCACAATATGCACACTAAACAAAACAAAAAAATAAGAACACTAAAAGCATGTTAACTAATTTTGTACTTTACATTCAAATACTTTTTTTACGTATATTGACACTCCTGGGTTGGTTCTCAATAAATATAAGTTAATTAACATCTGCCTGAAATTTAAATTATTCAGACCTCAAAGTTGGAACAGTTTCCTTTTGAAAGGAGTTGGTGTTTGGGATCAAATGTAAACTGTGGCTTTCTGCTTTTTTCAAAGAACTATGGCTTGTTCTCGTCATTGCAACCTTTGGGTTAATATTCTAGACACATTTGTTATTTTACCGTCATTGATAAATCATTCGTCAACTGACATGATGTTTTTATGTGATCTTTTAAAGCAGCCCTCTTTAACAATCACTCCTCTATAAGTGTAATGCTCCTTTTTCTTCCTGTTCAGGAGCAATTTAATTGTGATCCAGTATTTTAAAGACGTTTGATGGTTTATTGAACTTATCTCGAATATGTAAGAGCATTTGAAACCTCAATTATCTCTTGTCCGTTTCGATAATAGCTGTATTTTGAAGCGTTGCTCCTGACGAAGTTCGCGACTACTTTTCAGAATTTTCGAAAGTAAAATCGACGCACTTGATTATTTTAGTCAAGTAAACAGATTTCGAGTGTATATATGCACACCAAAAGCAATGAGTACAGATTTCCACTCGTTTCATGAAAACCCAAAATTTCTTCTTGATATTGTTTTATTGAATGCTGATTGCGATGACTTTTGTTTACTTTAAAGTGTACAGTTGACTTTGATGTAGTAATAAATAAATTAAAGGAGACCCTTAATCAAAAACCTAAATTTTTTATTAATGAATTTAGTGGTTTCAAGTTTTTTATATAAGTAAAAGATATATTTTTAAACAATTACTGATAGCATTTTTTGTTTTTTAAATTTAATATTTTTTTTATATGTGTTTTTAGTGTTTTTTGACCAAAATTTAAACCTTTTTAAAAAGATTACTCCTCCTTCAATTTTTAATATTTTTTTATTTTTTTATTTCAAAACTATTTAACTATATTGAAGTATTCTCTAAGGATATAAGAAGAGTGTGTTATTCACAAGATATTTTTAAATTTTTACAAAAAATTCCTATTTTTTAATTCTTAAAAAAAATTAATAGAATTTAACAAAAAAAAACTCTACCTACATTTATATAACAGATATTCAAGATTTCAAAAATGTTAACAGTTTAGTTTAAATAAATTTTTCTCAAAGCCGTAGCATTTTAAACACTGGCAAATCTAGATTTCGAGAAAAACGAAGTTACAAATAAAAACTTGCATACAACTTCAAAGTAGATGGGTATGTAAAAGTTTAAAAATCGAATGTTTGCAGTTCCCTAGTATTCTGAAATTTTTTCAATGACTTCTTGAATATATATAGCTCAATAAAATGTAATAAAATAAAATTTTATTCACATTTTGTCGATATTTAGGGTACGGTTCTCCCTTAAATAATTTTACACTTTAATAGTAGTTACTCTGAAGCTAACGTAAAAATATAAGACTGCGAAATAACTTCGGCCATGGCTGTTCAACCACATTTATCTTTAAAAAAAAAATTAAAAACTACAGAAAGTCTCTGTGTCAAAATGCATTTTTAGCAATTTTATCTCTAAAAATAAAGAATTAAGTTTAAGTGAAAAATTTCATCTTCCATAATGTCAACGGTATAAAGGAAAAATAATGAACATTTCGATGAGCGAAGGAACGGTGATTTTGGAAGGTAATCAATAAGGTTTGAATAGCAATCCTCCAGGGTTGTGCACTCATGTGAATAATAAAAACGAAGTATAGTAATCCCATTTTTCAACTATAAGACTTGACCAGGTATTAGATTACTGCGAATTTTTACATTTATACATTTTTAATGATTTCAGTGTTTACCCCAGTAGCCCAACAGCTTTGGCCAATATCGGCTGACAGTGGCCAATCCTGATATTAAACTCTGTAAATCGGCCGTTTGTTACAGATATTGGCTAATCTCCCTCAATGCTGTATAAAATATTGTGGAACTTTTGAAACGTTGTACAGTTGTTGATGTACAGTTTTCAAATTGAACTATTTTATTTATTATAAAGGATGTAGGACCAAAATGTATTTTGTGTTGTTTTTGACACATTTATTTCTTAAAAATCGTGTATTTTGGAACAATGCTCGAGTTTCAACCAGATTTGGACAATAGCCCAGAAACTCCTGTTTCTGGTATTGTCCTATGCTGCTGTGCTACTTGGGATATTATGATGTGTGTTTGTGAGGTGTTATGGATATACATGGTCTTCATCCATTATGCGATTCTGCACTCAAAGCTGATTGCAAGACGATTATGTTAATATAGTACATTTATGTTGCTTTTTTGTATTGCAGAGGATCAAGGACCTCGAATTCGACACCCTCTAATGGAATTGGATGACGTCATGGAGGGAATATTCGTGCCTCGGTTATTCAATGGTACTTGGATATCAGGTGAGGAACAGTTGCTATCGTTTATTCAAAAGGTCAAGGTGGACTGAGTCAAACCTCACTCAATAAAGGTCTCTAGAGCTTGTTCTAATGACTATACCTTGATAACATTTGGTACATATACTATTTAAATCATGGGAAAATGAAAGCAAAAGAAAATTTTAAATTCAGATTACTTTTCGCAACCAGATATTTAAAAGCTAGATAACTAAATTTAAATCAGTGTTACTATGTAACTAATCATTCGACTCTTAGACTACGCATTAAAAACATTACACCTATACCTAGTAAGTACTAGAAACAGAAAGTATAATGTTTTAATTTACAAATAGAGAAGTGGTAAAAATTAGCTCTTGCAAACTTGGCAGATTTTAAGTGTTCCCACAAATGGCATTATTGCAGCAGTTGTATACATTATTTTTCCTTCTGCAAATCTTAGATGGTCACAAAGCACAAATCTGCGTTGGCTTGGAAGATTTTAAGCTGATTTTCTGTGAGCTTTACAATTTTCAAAATATCTTCTACATTTCTTTTAATTAGTACATTTTTACACTGGCTTAAAACTTTTCACAGTGGTCGATTAAGGTTTGGTACAGCCGTATTTTTGTAAAAAAAAACAACAGAGAGCTAAACTTTGTGATGTTTTTGACATGCTTTTTTTTTTTTAAATCGTATATTTTGGAATGATGCTTGAGTTTCGGCCATGAATGGTCCCTCTTGCAAACCCCTTTTTTTTTTTCAGGCATTTTCCAATATTGTTGTGCTACCTGGTTAAAGTCTCACATGGAACTTCCCAGGCTGAACATAAGAAAGTAGTAAATGATGGTTTAGGTCGAAAAGAAAATTCAATAATTTTTTAATAACTGTCATATAACTGTTATCTCTGAAGCGTTTTAATAAATTGAATTATTTTGTTTTATTTTTAAATATATTTTTCTATTTTCTCAGGATTAGGTATACAAAGTTTTTTCAACATCAGTTGATTTCCTAGTAACTCTAAAATGCTCTAAGCAACCTTAGATTAATTATGGATGATTGTGCTTGTTGCTTCAGTGCAACAATCTCGACGATGAGCTTAAAATTGAAGTAAATCCTGTGTACTGCGTAAATGGAATAAACGACTTCGCACGTTAGACATGAACTAACACATGAAGGAAAAGGCTTAATTTAGGAGGAAGATTTCATTTCCGAAAACTATTTTACCCAATTTGAATTAAGAACTTGACGCCTTTATGACGCCTTTAGAAGCCTGTATGTGAAATTAAGATTAAGGATATTCCTTTTGGTTTTGACTCATATTATGGTTCAAACATTTGAAAGGCATTTATATATTCCAAAAGCACCATATCCTGATTTTATTCAAATGAAAATCTTCACATGGACAATGAAAAAAAAATTATGATTAACGTGTAAAAGATTCTTTAACAAACAATAGATTCTAAAATAAACAATGGAATAAAAGCTTTCGAAGCGCCAACGAAAACTATAAATATATCGCAATGAATTGATTTTCTTCTAGAGACAAACGAACGGAAAACTTTCTTTAAAATAATGTATGCTAAAGTTCTATTCTCCAGATACCAAGTTTAATTCAAACATGCTCAGTTTGGCGATATATAATTACTGAAACCGTCCTCTATTAAGGTTGACGATGCAAATTCTTCGGAAGGCTAATGAACCCATTTGCCATCATCCAATCGAGATCTTTCTGTAACAGATTGAATACATTGTTATCTACAATGAATCTATCAAGTGTTGGGGGCAAAAAAAGGTTAGTAAATAGTTCGGAATGGATGTTTTCTTTGTGCTTATAAAACACTTTGGAAACTAGATTTGAGCTCCGTAAGTTGTAATTGAATATTGGTAATGAAAATTGGCAATGCATACAAAGGATTTATAATAAAAACTTTGTTTTATGTGTTATATTATTTATTTACTTATTTTTAAATCGTGACGAATAAGACAATCATCTCATTTGGTGCGAAGTATTTTCCTCTAAAGTTCTTCTTTGAACTCTGAAAATTGTCCTCAAACAATTCATTGTAAAAATTCGTATTTTACCAAATATGAATATATACTTGCTTAAAAATTCCAACATAATATCCCTTTACAGTAACAAAACAAGATCATCGCCATGACGTCAGATGGCAATTCACCTATGACGTCATATCCATAATCCTCATTTAATATAAATTTTTTTTTTTTTTGTCAGAGAGTAGCACAAAAAACGATGATAATGGGAAAAACTTTGTATTGAAAATTGAATTGTTTTCAATTTCGATTAGGGTTCTATTGCTTGCGAAGGTATTTTAGATTATAGATTAGATTTATAGATTTTCATAATCATCATGTCACAAAGCTTTCACTGACGAATAGTTTTCAGAAATTAGGTATTTTAGTATCAATCTGCAAGCGTTAGATTACGAAGTATTCTTCCTAGTTTGTGAAACAATCACTTGAGGTTGGCACGCTTTAGCGAATTGGGGGCGGAGCCAACCTGTATGGAAAAAGTATACGTTAGGCACATTAGAATTGTATATATATTTTTTTTTTACATTAACTTTATATTCTAAGTTAAATGTTATTTCTGGTACACATTCTTGATTCTAAAATTAACGAATCAAAAGACAACGTTTCCCCTGAAGACAACATTTTCTTGCATTTTGTATGATTAAAAAACGAACCATAAATTGGCATCATATATATAGCATCATTTCTCTTTTAAGGAAATTTTGAATATTTAAATTTGAAAATGAAATATTTTGAACACAATTGCAGGCTTATCTCTATTTTGAAATCGAGCAAAACTCTTTTCTTTTATAACTGGGATAATTCAATTATTTAATCTAGCTTTTCCCTTGACTGAACTGTACCTAAAGAAACGTATTCAGAAGAAAATTCAATTCAATTCTCAACTCCCACTACTCCCTTATTTATTCCAAAAGGAAAAACAACCTTCTCAACTATTTTCAAATCTATACTGTATTTCAAACATATTCCTCCGCATTTATTACACAAAATATTAACTTGTTTAATTAATTTTCAAAATATATTAAGTTTATAGATGAAAAAATAAGTTTTTTTAACGTTTCTTAATTTACAAATGAAGAAAATAAACTCCCTCACTGAAATCAAAGGTTTCACAAATTCCCTGATATAATTGAAATTTTACAAAAAAATCCATGATTAAATAGTATTTTTCATGAATTCCAATGTAAAATCTTTATAGAATTTCTTAACATTTTTTCCTATTTCTGAATATCCTGAATAAAGATGTGTAATGCTTAATTGCGTATAACAAACCCTTATTTTGGCATACATGGTATAAATAAATTAATAGGCTGAAAAGTATTGTTTATGATGCATACTATTTTTTATCTTTACATAGCTCCATAAGTACTCCTTTGCCTAAGTAAACTGCATTATTTTATATGAAAAAGGAAGTTTCTGCTTTATTGTTAGGATTTTCGATGTTTTTAAGAAATGTATCAAGCAAAACTATCAAGCTCAAATTTTGAAATAAGCTACTTATTCTATCACTGTACAGACCGAATCTGCATTCATTTATTAAAAGTCCTAAAATACAACACACTCTTTGAAGACAACACACTCTGGAAAGAAAATTCAACACACTCTTTGCATTATCGTAGAACACAATTTATAACGAACTGAAAATTCTCCTTTTAGAAATAACAGTAATTTACAAAAACGAACAGAATGCCCTTTCTCCAACTACCAACGAAAATTCTAAAACACCTACCATGTACTTCAACTGCCTATTCCTTTACAAAAATGGAGTAAGAAAAAAAAACCTACTAAATAAAAATCTTTTTTCTAAGCTAAAGACATTTCACTTGCATTCAACAACATTTGATATTTTTTTCCTTTGCTTTTTCAGCTCTTTTCTTTTTTGCTTCTTACTTCTTTCTTGTGAATATTTCAAGCTATCTTGCGGATTCGTAATCATTTTTCCAACTCTCCGCCAGGTGTCGTTAGGATATTTCATTTTGGGGAAAATCGAAGCTTGTAGGGGAAAAGGGAATATTGGCTACGGACTATTACTCGTTCTTCTTGTGACGTCATTGTTGTACAAGGATCCTACAATTTTTGAATCTCAATTCGTTCCCCATAAAAAAACCCAGTTTTCTGGTTTTTAATAAGAATTTTATTACCGTGTCCTAATTTGAGGACAGATTATTCAACATAATAAAACAATTACAGTTTGATAATAAGTTTTGAGTTGTTGTTCTCTTACATATCATGAAAAACTAGAAGTGTTGCACATCTCACGACATTAAATTACACTATAATACTTATCACTACATTCCAATTTGATGTCGACTGGTGTTATTTTTTTGCTTTCATATTTCGTTCTTTTAAAAAATTTCCAGTTAGGCGATAAAGCCTCCAATAGCACCAAAAAAAAAAAAAAAAAAAAAAAAAAACCCTCCAAATTGTCAAATTTGGCTATATACTTCTCTATTATTCGTGTATTATCCATTCCTGTAAGCGCAACAGAGTAGAAAAAGTCATTGATGGGCGATACTCAAAGGAAGAGATCTTTAAGACATTCGTTTTTCAACTTTGTGCACCTTTATCACAATTTCTATGGAAGTTTCGGAGGTGGGGATATTTAGAACATCATAAGGTGCCGCGATTTTGATCAAAATCATTAGATCCGGTTTTTAGCAATTGCTGAAACACAGGACGCGTGAATTTTTCCATGGCAGCTACCTTATGCGCATGCGCAATTTTGACGAATACCTTAGTGTCAGGTCCCATGGCCATTACTAACCCATATGCGAAAGTTGACATCCTACATTAATCGGTTCGGGAGTTATGTTAACCATCCACATATAGACACACGGACACATAGCCACAAAGACAGTCATTTCCCCTAGACCACTGTTTTAAAGTAAGGATGTTCCAAACGCGGCGAAAAAAAAAAATTACAGAATACAATACTTTCCTTACCCGATGTTAACAAATGGGAAAATGAAGGATATAAATTTTAACGAAGGTACTTTTCAAATAAGAAAATATTCTTCAAATAAATTTAAAATGAGCCTTAAACGAGATTCATTGTAACAATATTCTTCTTGGAATCTTAAAATTGGATGAAGAACCAAAATTTCTTTTCATCGATTTTCTTGTTCTTTTATAGATCAAAAAATTAAAATATTCTTTAATTGTCTATTTAGAGATAATTTACTTTCAGTATTTCAATTTTAAGTTGAAACATCATAAAAGGCTTACATTTCTACATTCTTGTCAATTAATAGAACTTGTAAATTTGCCGAAATGTCCTGGCATTTTTACACATGAAAACTTGTGTGTGACCAATTTTTGTACAAAATTCACATGTGTGCAATGGAGCTTTCTCTTATGCTAGACACAAATGCAGGGAACTATCTCTCAAAAAGACCTTTCGAATATTTTTCTTCGAAATTCTTAATTTTGTTGTAACGATGTTTTCATGCAACATAGTACTCTTGTAGCTCTTACACTTATAAAAATCTAATTCAACCAACCGTCAATATAGTCGTAAATCAATCTAAATATTTTTGCCTATTCTTAATATATTAGAAATTACAATGTTTGAGAGATAGTTTATAAACTATTTGATTCAACTTCATCTGCTTTCAAGAAACCACAGCCATCCACGACGTCGCAACAGCTTAACTAATAGTCGCTCTCTTTATAAGCAAACACACTGTGACGTACTTCCCAGTGGGGGAAAGAAAATGTATGAGATCAACTTTCTTTTTATGCTATTACCCTTGTTCCCCGCCAGGTGTCGTTAAGGAACTTGCGCTGGGGAAAAACTTGGCGGACTCAGCTTATGGGTTTCTAGCGAAGACAGGATGATGGCTTTAAATAGGATTTATAGCCGAAGAAGAAAATAGCTTACAAGCGTCCCTAACTAGGTTTTAGAGAGATTTTCGAATGGGAAGTGATCGTATTTGAGGATTATTTTTTCTTTTATTTTAGCAGTGTCTTTAATAGGATTGGTGTGTTTGGATTAATGGGAAATCGGTTTTGGAGATCCTAATTGGCGGCTGTTTGAAAAATATGGACTTAGGTGAAATATTTAAAGTTGCGATTGATTTATAAACAATAATATAATTTTTCCCTTCCAAAAAGTTTAAAATAATACTTAAGCACGCTATAAAGATCTTTTAAAGTTGATCTTTACTCGTAACTGTTTACAGATAGCTTTATATATTAATATATATTTTAAATAAGACATTTCTAAGTATACAATTATATCATAAAAACGAACTCAAAAAATATTTTATAGTCGGGAATAGAGAATTAATCGTGTTAATATACAAGTGCTAAATGTTTTTCCCACGCACTTTCATTAATTAAAAGTGATAACATGTTTAAGAATGTTTCAGTTATAATTTTAAACATGTAGAAACGTATTGAAATTCTATATGCTAATAAAATTAGACCATGAAATAGTAAGTATAGACATTTTAGAGTTGTCTGTGCAAAAAATTAACGAGACATTCAAATTTTGATAGAAATACGAAGTTAAGGGGCAGTAGATGAATGCTTTCTAAAATTAGCTAGTGTGTGAAACTTCGCACAACTTTCCATTGCACTAAATACAGGTTAGTTAAATTACACCAATACATTAAAAATTTGTAATGTATTGATGTAATTTAACTTTTGCTTTCTTTATTTTCAATAATTAAAAAAGACCAGTTTGGGGATATTTTTGGCGTTAATTATTACAATGATAAAAAAAAATTAGGGTTTTATATTATTCATGTATTATGTAATGCATTAAATACCAAAGAAAATACATATTTTTATTCCTTGCATGACTGCCATAGGGTCATAGATATAACCACATTATGATGCTTTGCACTGTAACTTTAACTCCTAATGATTAATATTGGTAAAAGTAAGCTTTAGTCTACTTTATTTTATAAAACGATTAAAAATTTACATAAAACCAATTACAAAGCGCGTGAATACCCGCCACTAATTCAGCAAATTCCTTTAGTAAACCTCACCTATTCGTTCTCTGCTATCCCATGGTCTTCATTGTTTATAACCTCCAACCACGCTACATCTCTACCTTAATAGTAGTCTTGGAGAGGGCTCTTTCAAATGATTAAATTCTCTCCTTCGTGGGATTATGGGATTTAAGATTGGTAAATTAAATCCTAACTTGATCTTTCCTATGCTGCTGCTACTGGGGCTTTAAAGAGGACTAAGCATGGATAGAATTTAATTATTTATGAAGGTGTTCTAGAAATGTATTAAAGTTTAGTGATTATTTTTTTAAAAGTAATGCTGTTTTAATTCTATCAAACGCAAATGCACGCTTTAAAGATTTTTTTTTTTTCTAAGTTTAAATCATGATAGCGTAATTAAATTCAATTGTTTCGAAATTAATCCGTTAAACTGTAGGTTTAGCAAACCTGGACACTGGAGAGTATCCAAATATACATTTGAGTAATTTTAAGTAGTTAAAATACAATTATTTTGTAAAAAAAAAACTAAAAATGTAATAATCTGTAATCTTAATGAAGAATTTGGAGCAAAATCCTCCTATTTTTAACTTATTTCGATAAAAAGAAATACAATTTACTAAATTTATCTTCGGTTTCTGATCTTCTATAGATTTAGAAATTGCTTTGGTCCGACACTTCAAAATCTTTTTTCTAATATTAAAAGCTCAGGTACTTCACCAAAATATCTATCTGAATATTATTGTAGAACATATCAATGACGTATCGAAGTGTAATAATATACTAGTTGGTACTTGCATATTAAACCTTCTACCTTTTCGTCGTAACGAAAATCTCGATAAATGATGAAAAGAACAAAACAAATAATATTAGTAATTTATTAAGTGATTAAGCATGACATAGCTCCCAATCGACATAGCTTTTATTGAAGGTAAAGAAGAAAGCGAACGACAACATTATTTTTTTATTATTATTATTATTGTATTGGCAATTTTAAGATATTGAAATAAAATTTCATGTCATCCCGTAGATTTGTTTAAAAGATTGACGATAATACTTTGGTTACTAAGTTTGGTCGACTATGTTTGGCAAACCTTTTGGTAAGATAAAAATGTCGACGATTTATTACGTATGATCCTAAGGGATCATATGTAATAAACCAGCTTCCGGTTGACCAAGAAAACAATAGAATTGGCCCCTACTTTATTCTTAAAATTTAAATTATTTAGCTTTAAGAAAATTTAAAAAACGTTATCAACAAAATTTAATCACCGGAATTTTTCTCCCAAAGTTCAATATACTGGAACATTTCATAAAGATTTTTTGCATTCAATGGAAAAATTATGATAAGGATATTATATTAATTTTAAAAAAAATAGTTTATTACAATATGCAAAAAAAAAAAATTTAGAATCTGAATAAAACTCAACAATGGACAGTTCCTGCATTTTTAAAAAAAAAAAATTGTATTCAATTCTAAATGTTTCGAAAAGGCCTTAAACACAAAAATGTCTGCTCAATGCGTTATTACATATTTTTTTTAATTTGCAACCAAAGTTCTCCTGTTGGACGTTGGCGAGAATACGATTCATTGAATGTGACGTCAATAGATCGCAATCATCTTGACTTGAAATGCAGCAGCGAAAACCAGTTTTGAAAGTTTCTCGCAAATCGCGCCAACCTGTATGGTATATGGCAATGGTCTACCAAATCAACACCAACTATTTGGCAGAAACCTCACAATAACCATAGAAACGGAAGGAACTCTTGACGTCACAGATTTAGTTGAGTGTTTTGATCGGACTGGTTTTGGGGCATTTTCTTTTCTTAATATTTAAATAACTAATTTTTTAAAGAACTTTTGTTTAAATACTTGAAATCAGAAAGAAATTCTTCACATATATAAACTAATTTCACTCGTTTTTAAAAAATGCGGGAATTGTCCATTGTCGAGATTTTTCCCTCGACGAAAAAGTAAAATCCTTAATATGCAATTGACTACTTGTTTCCTGCAAAGGAAAATGGCCGAAATTATGAATAAGTTGAAATACAAACTGAAAGCCAAATTTGTCATAACTTGTCAAATAATGAAAAGATTTTCAGGTAACCACGCTCTTCAATTTTGAATGAGAAACCAACGACTTTATTTTCCTCCTCACGATATCTTATTTTGCAAACTGATACAACTTGACGAGATTATCACGTCCTTAATGAGGTATATGAATTAGTAATAGCTTCGTCAAATGGCCTCAACTACTTCAACATAATTTTAACAGATATACGGTAATTTCCAAAACAGCGACAAGACCGAAAAACTTTATGGAAAAATATATAATAAGCACATTAGAATAAAAACTTTGTTGCAGTAACTCTACATTTAAAGTAACATTTTATCAGAACTATACAGAGTGTCTATAAAATGTTGGACACATTTTAATGTTGAATAATTCATAAAATAATAAAGATAAGTTTAAATTGAACCCCCCCCCCCCCAAAAAAAAAAAGTACCAAATGAAAATATATGAGTTATTCAATGAACAAGTTTGTTTTTATCTTCATTATTTTATGAATTATTCAGCAACAAAATGTGTCCCACATTTTATAGACACCCTGTATATTCAGAACATGCAAGTCTTTTCAGGTACACATTTTACAGTTTAAAATTAATGAATCAAAAGACAATGTTTCACTCAAATGATAACGTTTTAATACATTATATTCGACCGAAACATAAATTGCCATCATATATATGGATAAAATAAATCATCTCTCTCTATATATATGGCATCATTTTTTAGACAGTTTGTATTTTGTATACTTAAATTTGTAAAAGAAATATTTAGAACAAAATAGCAGCCTTACTTCTTTTTGAAATAAAGCACGATATTTATTTTTACAACTGGACAACTCAATTACTTAAAATTTTCCTTTGACCGAGAAAAAAAAACGTGTCCAGAAGCCAATTTAATTCAGTTCGCAACTCCCACTACTCCCTTATAAATTCCAAAAGAAGAAGAAGAAAAAAACCCTTCTCAGCTATCTCCAATTTTATACTGTGTTCCAAACATGTTCCTCTTCATCTTCTGAAGGACCTCCGAAGGTCCTCTTTTTCAATCCTTTCAGCCCGATCGTAACACCGATAATGTTTTTATTGATTGCGTGTTCGAAAGGTTGCTTTATCATCTTCCTCCTCCCTTCCTAACCCCTTCTCTCACCCCCTCCCCATTCCAACTTCTTTGAGAATCTGCTGATCCAATAGAAAGTGTCCAAAAGAGGTCTGAAATTCTATACCTTCTTTTCTGCGTGAGGTTGTGTGAATGTCGCGTGTCTTGATGTCTGGAGGTGAAAATGTGATATTTATAAAGGTGGGATTTGTATGAATGGTATAGATTTCTTGAGGAGATGTTAAGGTTGTTCTTTACAAAATGGATATGCTAATTTTTGGTGAATAATGTAAACGATTTCTTGATGTGTATAGAAGAGAAAGTGCCCTAACACTCTTAGATTCTGTGGTTTCTTTACCGTTGGAGGTTATGTGAATGTCACCTGCCTGGAGAAGAAAATATGGCAGCAATAAATAATGGTTGCTTAAGGAAATATTAAAGTGTTTCTGTTCAAATTAGATGTATTAAAAGGTTGGTTGTATTGGATGCAATAAAGGAGACTACTTAGATAATCGTGTACTTTTTCTTCTGCATTAGATTGTACGAATGTCGGAGGTTTAAAACACTGTAAAAGGCATTACCTCAAGGTATAGATATACATTAGGAATTGCGAAATTTGACTCAAGACTGTGTTTTTGTTTCAAAATATTCCGGAATTCATTATCTTTAAAATAATGAAATTTTCTTTCTGAGACTCGAATTACTTTTCAAAATACAGTAGGTTTTGGGAAGCTGTTTTGCACCACAAAAATTATTGTAGTGAACTTTAAAAGCATTTTCTGAAGAATGACATTTTGGTGTTATATGACTTTACGCCAAGGGTCATAACTTCCTTATAAATGGTCCGATTTACAAAAATTCTAATTTTGTTTTGTAGCCAATAGTTGTGAATGTGTTTCCATCAAGAATCTAATATCTATTGTTCTAAACACATTTTTTATAAATATTTTAATCTTAACTTTTTGTTAAAAACTATGTATCTTTTCAAACTTTTTATTTAAAAACTTATAATTAAGTAAATATTGAAGCCAAATTCACAATTCTTTCTGGAAAGATGCGTCAATATAATATTCTTTATTTTCCATAAAAATCATACCTCAAACTTAATTACAAATGTATGTATGTCGGTTCTAATAATGTCTTAATTAGTCATTTTAATTGCAATTATCTAATTAAAAAATTAACGGGAAAAATATTTATATATAAAAATGTATCATTTTTAATCCTGATATACAGCCAAAAAGTTTGAAATTATAACATAAAATTTAAATAAAATCATCTCATTTTTACATGTATTTTTACATGTATTATTACATTGTAATTATTTTTACCCATTCACTAGAGGCATTTTTTGCCAATTGCTGAATTTTTTTTCATTGACAACTACCTTTTGCGCATGCGCAATTTTGTCTAAAACCTCAATAACAAGTTCCAGGGCATTCCTTTCCTGCATACAAAAAATTAACTATCGTATGTCAGTTAGCAAGATAGGAACATCATAGGAAAGATCTATGCTGAATACAGATGTACTCAAATACAGACATTTTTTCTAGACCACTATTTTCTCCTCAGGACGTTTCAAAACGTGTAGCAATGCAAAAAATATTAATTTGTATTTGATCGAATGCTATAATTTGACTCCTCTTATTAAATATAGGGTAATTGAGAGTAATAATTTTTAGCTGTAAATATTTCATTGTTATCATCTCAAAAAGAGAATGATATTGACCCTAGTTCATGTGAGGTCCAATATCTAATAAAATAAAAAAATAAATCAGCATAATTGATTCAATTTGCAAAAATTTCCAGTGTAGTGTAAACGCTAATTACTAAAAAAATTCTAAGTTTGTTTACTGTCGTAGATCTGCAGGAGTATAATAGGTTTTACAATAATAAGATTATTTTTCTTATACACAAACTAGCTGAGTACCCGTGCTGCGCTACCATTATCATTTTAGCGATCAAAAGACATTCATGTATTCTATACTTCAGACGTTTGCTCTCATTTCGATCCCGACAAATTGATTTATCAAATTAGGAACTTTCCTTTGTTGACATTTTTAACAAAATTTATAATTGTGAATAGTATATTGGAAAGAGACATTTGAATAACCCTCGTTTAGAACGTTTAATTCCCTTCGGACCCTTTTTAATTACGTAATCGAGATTGCAATAGTTTATTGTGTTTACGTTTGCTCTTAGTTCTAAATTTCAAAGTAGTAGCTGTATTGGAATTGAGACATTAAGATAATCCTCGTATAGTTTCAATGTTGCGTCGACTTTTCAACCCTTAAAAATTCGTTAATCGATATTGGAATAACTTATTTTTTATTTTTACTTTTGCCCTTTTGACATTTGCACCAAATATCAGAATTATGACTACATTAGAAAAGGAACATTCGAATATCCCTCGTTTGGAACATTTAACCCCTTTTCGACCCCTTAAAGTTGGTTAATCGAGAACGGAATAGCTTACTTTTTCTATGTTTATCTTTATTGACACTCATACCAATTTTCAGCGTTGTGACGAAATGGGAAGTGAGACATTCGAATATCCCTCGCTTGGAACGTTTAACGCCTTTTCCAACCCTTAAGGGGGTTAATCGAGATCGGAGTGGCTTACTTTTTCTATGTTTATCTTTATTGACACTCATACCAATTTTCAGCGTTGTAACGAAATGGGAAGTAGAACATTCAAATATCCCTCGTTTGTAACGTTTAACTCCTTTTCGACCCCTAAAAGTGGGTTAACCGGGATCGGAATAGCTTACTTTTTCTACGTTTGTCTTTATTGATATTCCCACCAGTTTTCGTAGTTGTGACCATATGGTAAGTGGGAATATCCCTCCCTTGGAACTTTTAACCCATTTTCCACCCCTTATAGTATGTTAATCGAGATCGGAATAGATTGCTTTTTCTACGTTTGTCTTTATTGATATTCGCGTCAGTTTTCAGAGTTGTGACTATATGGGAAGTAGGACATTCGAATATTCCTCGTTTGGAAAGTTTAACCCCTTTTTGACCTCATAAAGTGGGTTAATCGAGATCGGAATAGCTTACTTTTTCTATGTTTACCATTGTTGACATTTGTACCAATTTTTAGAGTTGGGACGAAATGGAAAGTAGGACATTCGAATATCCCTCGTTTGGAACGTTTAACCTCTTTTTGACCCCTTAAAGTGGGTTAATCGAGATCGGAATAGCTTACTTTTTCTATGTTTACCATTATTGATATGAGTACCAATTTTCAGAGTTGTGGACATGTGGGAAAAGAGAGAATTAGTGATGAGTGAGTGAGTCAGTGAATGAGTGAGGGCTTTGCCTTATATATATATATAGAATTCTTTAGAAGCCTGAGATATTTGTAAAAAAATTTAGACTTTTCTTAAGCACTCATTCAACGAATACAAGCCCTTCCCATTATTTTGTTGAAAAGAATTTGATCTCGAAAAAATTTATAAAATTTTCTACAACCAAAAATATACAAAAGATATGATGTCGAAAAGTTTGACACGTCGTACTTCCCATTATAGTTTTCTCTGACAAAGATATCATGAAACTAGATAACAATACAAAATAATTTCCATGACCGAAAGAATAATATTCCTTTCTACGTGCGACAGAAGAGAAAATGGCAGATATAGAAGAGAACGAGCATTATCATAAGTCACTTTTATTTGATACTGCAACAAATTGTTCTGTGAAGTACTTTTTGAAGTAGATTCTAGAAAGAACATTCCGATCGCTGCAATTGTGAAATGTATAAGTGAATTGCTTCTCTTTCTTCTGTATTTGAAGCATTTTAAGAATAGTTTTTATACAGTATCCGTGGCTTAAATGAGATTCTTGGAAAGAAATATTATGAACGATACCATTTTCAAACATCTTTTTAGAGATTTTCTTTTGTGAATAGTACTCAGTGTTAAATTTTTGTATATGTTGGGATGATATTCGTTTCTTTAATATAAGTCTTTTCTTTAGTATTATTTTTTATCAGAAAGTCAGTTTTAAAAAAACAAAATATAAATAAATAAATTACTTTTATCTGAATAAATTTTCTGAAGTATAAGCTTTGTAACGTGACAAAATGTTTGAATTATACTACAGAAATATGTTGGTTTTTTTTTAAATTCGAAACACTACTAATTTAATTTTAACTTTTTTTTTTTTTTTTTTTTTTTTTATAATTTGTTGTCAAAAGTTTAAATATCAAAATTCATTTAAGAAATGAAAACACCAAATGGCAGAAATAAAAAAACTCATGTTTGTTTAATTTTCTACGATTGCGATATAATGTGCGTTTCATCTTTTTTTCCAGGGTGAAAAAATTTTATGTTGTAAAATTTTATGACGGAGGACTCCATTTTTAAAGTGCACCAAATGCATTAGAAACACCAGTTTTCTAATTTTAATTGTCTTTTTAATGAAATTTTAAAAATGATAATCTTGTCTTCTAAGATGGGTTACATATAGTTAACTAAAAATCGTATCCATTACATTTAAATAAAATTAATACCACCGGCTATAGATTGCATCAAAATCTAGCTATACATTGCATCAAAATCTAGTTATACATTACAACGCAATCTAGGCTACGCATTACAAAAATATGGCAGGATTTAATAAATAATACAAGGTGGCTGTAATTAAACTACATTTGTGTAGAGCTTGGTGTAATAAATAGTTTCTTACAGTATACAGTACTTACTATTGAGACAGCTCTATTGTAAAATGGTATTTGCAGAAAAAATATAATGAGATTTTAGACTTGGGAAAAAGCAATCCGATAAAATTTAGAATATCTATCAATTAATTATTGTTATTGAAGCTTGATTTCAAAACAGCATTATTGTTCATTAAATTTATTTTTATTTTTTTAATTCCTAGAGATATTTTCTCTCTAAGCAGAATCAATTTAATCGTGAATCCTGTTGTTTCTAACTGATAAATAACTACGAAACACAAAGTGAAACTTCTACAAATACCAAACATCTGTTTAATTCTAACCGCCTTTTATACATCAACTAACAAATTGACTCTGAGAATACTAGGATTTGAACGAAAGAAAAAAGAAAGAAAAACATCTTCAAATACCAAACATCCAAACTGTGTTTTCGTTTCCCAAGTTCGAAAAAGTCGCAAACATCTGCGAGCTGAGACAAGTTGAGGAGTTTCGCAGCTGTTCTAAGCTCTTACGAGTTTCGACAAATCATCGCTGGTTCGTTTCCAAAGCAACCAATAGGGAGAGGAGAGGGTTGGATAGATTTCGTGATCCGAAAAGTGAGTTCGTGTTCGGAAACTTTTCTCAGAGATTAGAATTCTGGATTTTCGTCTGACAACTAACTGAATATATTCAACTTATTGTGTGCCTCTAAGGAGGACTTGCTTTAGACTGAAGACGAGTCTTATTAGATATTAAGTATGAAAAAGTGTGATTTTCAAATTCAAGATAAAATAAAAATTTATCAGTCCAACTATACACATTAAGATATTTTTGGTTTGTGTAATTTGCAATTTACTTTATTTCAGATTATTATGAACCTTTTACAAGGCATTACTTTGAATGGGTCTTCAATGTTTGGTATGTGACTAATCAAAATAGACTTTTAAAAACAAATTCAAATTGTTATATTCCTTTTGTCAATCACTTTAAGCATTTTATTTTTCCGCGAACATAGTAGTTGATTGTGACGTAACCATGCTTAAACCCTATCAATTTAAAAAAAGATTTTCATTTCCAAAACTTTGAACAAAATTATAAAAGACGTTTAAGAGAAAGTCCTAGCAAGAATAGCATTCCCTATACTAGCTATGTTACAGTCTTCAAGTCCAGTGCATTTAGAAACTACTTTCTATAAAACCTTGAAATTTGGTGAGTAGGGGCGAAAAATGATCAGTCAATGAAATGACATGAATTTTTTTCATTTAATGCTTATCTATTATAAATGAAAATTAAAATAGCAAAAGACAAAACCAGGTGGAGCCACTGCATATATAAAAATAAATATATATTGGCGCTAAATATATATTGGTGCAAAGATTTCAAATATAAAATAAAATATATTCAACACAATTTTCGAGTTTTCAATTTGTGTCATTTCATTAAGTGATAATTTTCGTACCTACTCATTAAATGTCAAGGTTTTATAGAAAGTAGTATCTAAATGCACTGGGCTGTAAGATTGTAACATAGCGAGTATAGGGAATAATCTTTTCTAGGACTATAGGTAGGTTACTTGGTTTGGTATGTGAAAAAACAAATTTCATTTTTATAAAAAGTAATCGTACTATATAATTTTAACCTGTTTAACTTTTCTTGAAGGCTTAGAAATATTATGACAAAACAAATTTCATCCACTACTAATAAACTCTCTTATTAATCATAGATATATATCTAATATAATACTAGAAACTTGAATGGACATTTAAAAGGGTAAATTATTAACAAAAATGAACAGTTTAGATGGAGGAATCACAAAACAAATACTCTTCTGAAAATTCACACTTGTGACAAGTTTGCTTTTTGACGTGGACTATATTTCCAGAATTTAATAGACAAATGCATTAACAGTTTTCTGTTAAGAGATCTTTAGAAAATGACCAATTCTTAATAGCGACTCTATATCTTGAAGTTCGAGAGAATATAAAACATCTTTTAACACCATTTCTTCTTTTAGGTTTGCGATCTTCCAAAATGGCATTACTGCGCACCAACCACTTATGTTTTAAAAGGTCCTTTTAAGAATAATCCCCAAACCCAGACAAAAGTACATTACGCCTTCCACTCAAGAAACGAACAAAGCATTTAGAACTAATTAGGGGCAAAATTATCCTTTCAGCAATTATCAACCATCTGAGACTTCTTGTTCATATTGTGCTTCACCGCAAAACTTCCATTCAACTGGCTAATTAAAATAATCCCATCCAATTCTTATGAAAGGGCAGAAATGTATCTTGAGTATTAATGTTCTGGAATCTTTTCCCTTTCTTCCAGAATTGTCTGATCAGACCATCTTCATCGCTTGGAACATTGCCAAGAACATGAATATTGGGAATTAAATTACGTACTTCGATTCTCTGTGTAACGCAGTATTAATTTTTTTCCCCTTCGCTTTGGGGTATATATATAATATAGATGATATACTGCATTGGCTTCCTTTTATGTGTTCTTGGCAGGAATGATCGCGATTGATTTTGAAGCGTTAAGGGTATAAAAAATAAATATTACTAAAGTACGCGTTTTTCTGGATAAATTGGGGTATTTGACACGTCTAGGTAAAAGTTCTAAAAGTAGGCAGCACCCCTGTATATCGATTTAAAAATCATTACAATTATTCTTACGGAATAATTCTTTGATGTTCTATTGTATTGCATTTTTTTAAATACGTCTTTAAATTGGGAGGTATTAATACAAAGAGAAGAAAACTGTTGGAAAGTGATTTTAACATTTCCTCACCATCAGATATTTAAAATTCGGTTAATTTTAACAATGGTTCCTTATAGTTTAGCGCCTTAATTCTTGTTGCAAAGATAACACAACCCGAAATTCTTCATTTTAAGCAAAAAAAGTGTGTACACAATCACTGTCTACGTGTACTTAAAGCTGTTTAATGGGTGAAATTGTTTACTAGTAAAGTTCTTTCAGATTTAAGTCCATATTCTTAATGATTCAGTTCGCATTTTAACACAAAAATAAAAAAGTAAAAAATAAATTGTGTCACTTTGTTAGCCAAGATTTTTATAGGAAACGTCGTGGGCATAGTAAAAGTAATTTTCCTAACTCTGTAGAAAAATGAAAAGCCCTTTTATAAATTATTTCATATCAATGAAAAAAATTAAGACATATATGTGATTTAACAGCAAAAATTTACGTAAATGCTGTTTGATTTGAAATAATAGTTTGAATACCCGCATTATAAGCAGTAGTTTAAATCTTAGCATTATTGAAAATTGATTCACTATCTACGATTTAAATTTCACATGGTATCTTTAAGTGAGTTTTTACAAGGCTGTGTGCTATTATTAATCGTTAGGATTGATTACGAATAAGATTCAAAGTGAAAATAGAAGGGATGTGTGTTATGCAGGTTTTTTTACGTAGTAAGAGAATTTCGGAAATCATTAACCGTTTATTAATTTTTTTTTTTTTTAAACTTGAATACCATTAGTGTTTTAAATGTCGTAATGTGTGTGGTTAATTTTTATTAAAGTAATAAAAGTAAAAAATATTACTTAAAATTAAGAATAATCCAGTTCAGTTCACAGAAGCACTCCTATTAACACGTTTTTTAAATACACACAGAATAAATAGATGAACATACCAATCCTCAAGATCCTCGTTAAGCAAAGCGAAGAAATTCAGAACAGATAAATAACTCTAAGATTCATTGATACTAAAAGACTGGCTTAAGGTAAGGAAGATATGCTTACAGTGATATGGCTGTTGATTATAGCATTTGTAAGGGCTTTAAAACGTCGGACAGGGAATTTCCCACTATGGAGGATACCAAGCCATAGCTTTGTGGAGTCAAGGGCTTGTGGAGTTAAAAGTTAGAATAGAAGGGATGTGTACTATGCAATTTTTTTTACGTAGAAAGAGAATTTGGGAAATCATTGAGCATTTTTTTTAACATTGAACAGCCTCTGAAAATCTCTAACTTTCAGCATGGCAGGAAATGAACATGAATTCATTCATGAGCATGTCTTACTGAGAATAAGAAAAGGTGTAAGTAATCTTTCTATGCAAAGGTGCCCCAGCTTAAAAAATACAATAAGCCACATTCTTGTGATTTTCTTTCTGTTTAGTTTCTCCAGTTGAGAGTTTTTCCATTGGAATTGAAAATATTTGTTTAAATATGTCCTCGCTTTCACTGGTTGTCTTCAACGTTTGAACAGACAGCTTCCAAACCTCTTATGCAAATTTTGTTGCCCACTGTAAGCTTGTGAGGGTTGTGTAACAAATTCAGCCTCGAAAGTCAGCCAAAGATCTAATTAAATATGTAGGTTTACCTTGAGGCAATTAAATTTAATATTCATAACTCTGAAACATATGCAGATTTATGAATATTAAATTTAAACGAATCTCTAAAATCTTGATATTTAAAGGAAGAGTAGGGGGATCGAAACCTCTCCCTGTTATGGTGGTCTATATATGATAATAAAAACTATACCAATTTATATTTTTTGTCAACGAAAATAGATTTTTGATTGACAAGAAAACTTATTTTTGAATATCTAAGTCCTAATACGGCGTCTCTATTTTATGGCAAGATGTGAATTTAAATAGATTTTGTATCGAAGCAATCTTAACAGTATGGAAGTAATCTTAATGAAAACATAACAAAAGTAAATAACAGCAATCTATGAAATATTTAAATACCTTAACCAGCATTCAAGTTTAATTTGAAAATGTGCCATGTCCACACTTCGAGTAGCTTTCAATAAAAACTTTGAAAAAGATTAACTACTCTTTTGATTTTCTGTTTAATTCGACTTAAAAGTAAAAGGGAATTATAACTCAATAAACTCATGTCTTTTCAAGAATTAGCACTTCTACAGTAGTGCAAGTAATTTTTCAAGAAAAACTAAAAGTGCTTAATATCCTGCGTCATAAATTAAATTTTCCCAACCTTTAATATCCTTTTGTAAACAAGTAATTGCTTATATATCAAGCGAAAATAACTAATTTTGCCAGCTGGTATTAAACGCGATAAGTAAAAAAACAAAACAAATTACCTCCTTTTCAATACAAAAACTTCATTAAAGCTATCACATTTTTTGCAATCTAGATTTTTAGCTCGAAGCATTAGTGTATATTTGTCGTTCATGTTGATGTCGTTGATGTAAGTATCTAAAAATGTTAATTTGTTCCTCAATATCTTCATTTGCGTTTTAATTCTACTAATGTTATAAAACGTCTTTTATATACTTTGTGTATAATATATAAACATTTATTATTATTTTCTATTTCTTTTCTAAATTTTATTTCAAAAATAAAAATGACTCAAACTGTGTGACCTTAGAGTTCTTAAAATGAGTCACCTCATGAAATCATTTTTCATTCACATTGCAAAATAAAAAGTTCTCGAAATTTCCGTCGAAACTCTTTTCTAATGTGCTTCATAAAGCACTAATATTCTTTCATTTCCATTTTGAACTAATGAGCATTGAAAGTTATGCTATGGGGCCATAATTTGTGTATTTTTTTTACATAGATCTTTCCATTTTGGAAAACTCCACCCTCTGCTCGTTAACGCTCGACAACCCTAGAACTTTTTTAAAAAAAACCTATTTATTTCAGATAAAATATGCAAATACAATGAACATGCCCTCTTTTCAAAGAATTCATACTCTGAAGGTATATCTCAAAGGTTGGACCAACCATCCAAATAATTAAAAAAATATAGTAATAATAATAATAATAATTATAAGAAAATTCAAATCAATATTGATTTAATATAAATGAGTATTTATTAACATTAAAAAAATGCAATATAGGTACAAAAAATGTTAAAAAAAAAAAAAAAAAAAACCTAAATCGTCTTGGTGATACTATTCAGAAGCTAAATTATTCAAAATTTGCCTGAAATAACTAATAAAAAATATTTTAATATATTTATTCTAAAGGTAAAATCTAATCATAATATTTTCATTTTTCATTTCAAATTATCTCTAGATATATTCCGTTACTTAATAAATATTCAGTGCCATTTATTTCAGTTTATTGAAGTTCAGGAAACGAACTGATGGTTCAGCAAAGCTCGAATGTCTTTCCGGTATAATTCTTAAGTCAATTCAATAAAATTTATATGGCTGCATTCTGTCAAGATCGATTTAACGAGAAAATATGCATCGGATAAAGTTATTTAGCTCTGGTAATTTCCAACAAAATAAATTTCCGAGTTACCTATATTTTATAGACTATGCCTACATATCTAATTAAATCTCCTTTAAAATGCTGAGTTGAAAACAATAGACACACATTTTATTTAAAAACAAGATAGGGAATAGACATTACTTGTATCTTTGAATAAGGTGTAATCACGATTGGAGTAAATTACTTTCTTTATCTTTTAATTAAGTTGTATTCAAAAAGCTCACTCGGGTGAGAAAAAGCGTTTTTACTTTTTTTTAAGATCGGGATTTTAAATTGTAATTTCCACTTATAGATTATCCTTAAATTAAGTCATTATAGCGATAAAGTACGTGATCATTTAATTAAAAATGTTTTCATTTTGGAATATATTTTAAATGTTTTTTCTACAAGAGACATGTCTTAATATTGTTAAGGTACACATTGCAGATTTCTTCTTTATTTTTTTTTTTTTAACTAGACGCAATTTTTTTCACACTTAACAAGTATTAAAAAACTAACATATTTGCATAAACAAGGTTTTTTTTTGTCATTTGATATTACTTAAATAATGAATTAAAATTGAATAACCTTCTTAGGGTATAATTCACTTGTTATAACCCAATTTGTAATTTGTTTTTATTGTAGCTGTAAATCAAAAACAACGATTCACTACAGCGAACACACAAGAATTATAAATATAATTTAAATAGCTTATTTTTCATAGAATTTGTTTTGAAGTTGTTTAAAATTACACACTTTTTTCAAACATCAAGATTTTAAATTGATTTAAAATTATTTATTGCATGAATATATTAATAATCCTAATATATTTTTCGGCCATAATACATGTAATAGAACATTTCTTTAAAATATCTTAATCATTTTAAAAGCTGTAAAAACATTAATGGAAGCTCATTACAAAATTTGAAGCCAAAATAACTAGTTGTTTGTTTATTATTATTATTATTATTATTATTATTTTTAAAATTTTTTATAAACTATCAAGTTTTTTAAATATATAAAGTGTAATAAAAACACCCTCTCTCTCCTTTCATAATTTGCAAATGAGCTAATATTATTGTTGTTATACTTGTTATGGAAACTCATATATCTGGTAATTTTATGGTTAAAACAATTAACCGTTAGGTGTATGGGTGGCGACAGATTGATTATCCCTTTAGATATTTTTTTTTACTTGATTCATGATAATTAAACCTATATAAATGTTGTTGTAAATCTCCAAATACCCTTATAATATAGTAATGTGATTTTAAATAATACATATCTATATATGTAATTAATACAATATTCTACAGGTTTCCCAAAAAATACTAACAATGTCTAGAAATACTCGGTTCTCAAATGTATTTTTTCTCACACTTCTCTAATTTAAAATGTAACATTTTAAATATACCATTAAGATAAATTTTTGCCATGTAAACTTTGTTATTATATTATATAAGAATAGATTTATATTTAGATTACGATTTAGTTTATATGAGTTATAGATTTAGCCTATCCATTATTCACCAATAAAAGCTAAGGCGGTACTTATTTACTTTTCAAAAACGCATTCAAATAAAGTAGTGCAATCATAGTGAAAAGAGATTGCCGAAAATGAAAAATAAGCAGAAAATCAGAAAATAAATTTTCCTTAAAAATTATCTCGATTCTGATTGCTCTCCTTTCTATTTTCAAAGCAAAATTCTCACCTAATTTTCCTTCATTACTTTAGCCATTTTCGAAATTTCCTTTAAAGTGATTTTTCCTGCTTCTCCATTTATAATCCACAATCTCCGCCTCATTTAGCTAGCCCATCCCATTTAATGAATGTCATTGAGTAAGCGAACTGTAACTGTAGCGACTGGGTTTTGTTCTTTCTTCTTTTCATTGTTTGTGTTGCCATTTTCAATTTCGTTTTTTTTTTTCCCCTTCTTTCTTTCTAAAAAAAGTTGGGCTAACAATGATTTTCTTTTCGATTAAAGAGTTTCAGTTAATTTACTCGATCATGCTTGAGTAGTTAGCTGTAGTAGATTTACAAATGAAGAAAATTGGTTAGAGATTTTTCTTAAAAAACATTTTAAATCTTTGGAACAAAGATAATTTATTTACTAGAAGGGTTTATTTGTTTATTTCTATATATAATTACTATATCAAAGTTATATTTATTTTAATGGAAACTAATGCTCTTTTACTATAATACTAGTATGTCACCATAATAAAATTAATTCAAATTGTATGTTAAGACAGATATTTTTATGTGAAATATAAATTTAAATATTTGATTTCCATAAGTCAAACACTAAATTTAAAAACTAATCTAATAAAGTTTAAAGGTAAAGGGAAAAAATCATGAGTCAAACATACAACTAAATATTCAAATTTTAAGCGCTAAACTAAAAAGTACATTAAGTTAAATTGTATCAATAATGTTCAAGCAACTATAACCGAACAGAACTGTAAAGATTTTAAATTAAGTTTGAAGAATCTTTCTCAGTTGGTAATAACAAACACAAATGAAAAGCCTATAATATACCCTTCAACACAATGATATTTAGCTTCAAATTCGCACATCGTTTAAACAATTTAAAATTTTCATGATCGAAGAAATGTTCGTCGATTTAAAATTCGTTAGAAAGTATTTCATTTTCAATTCAAGTTATCCTCCAAAAGCAAACATTTTAGTATACTTTGTATTTGAAGATACAAGATACTCGTTTTTGTAACTAAAAACAATTATTTCTTTGTAAAAGCTTCTTCACTAAGACAATGGCGGTAATGTTTATTTAACTTCCCTATTTCTCCAACTTACCATCTATCTCACAACCAACACTTTCCCATTGAAGACAGTAAACTTTAATTACCACATTCTTTCAGTTTTCAAGTCTGCTTTTACGCTGACCACAATCTTACCCTCAGTATTTATATTTACAATAACTGTAACGAAGATTGTCGCCACAGATTATTAGTCTATAGAGTCCGGTATGATCTAAAATAAAACATAAAGACATTATGAAACCACCCACCCAAGTAATATTTGAGGTATTGAAAGCAAACATTGTGCACCACTCCATAATGTTTACTTTCACCTATGTAAAGGCAGTGTCTATCTATCCCGTTTTGTTAAAATCATTCATATCAAATGCGATTTATCTAATTAACAATTTAGTTCTCCAGTTGGTTCTTTCTGGAGCTCAATCTCTCATTTAAGCGTAGCTAAATCATGCCAAATTCAAACAAAAATATTTTAATGTACGTAAAAAATAATTTATTCAGATGTAACGTAATGCAAAAATACTAATTGGTAAATTCTTATTAGCATTGTAGGTGAAATAACTACGAGGTTTGTATAACGTGTCCAAGTACAGAGAATCCGTTCATTGGCAAGTCTATTTACGTTTCTACAAATTTGTGCAAATAAAAAGATATTCTAATAAAATATATAATATATTTAAGGCTCTTTTACACGCTACACGCTGGTGCTCAAGTTTAGATGTGAGATGTTAGGTTATGTGCCCTCGGTGGAGCAACCACTGTGCCGCCTCTCGGTGGTCACTTGAGACCGTAGATGATTGGATGATGGGAGCCCACGGTGCCTCTAAATAGAAAATGTTTGTTTAATGGAATCAGTAGTCAGATGATGTCACAGACTGGTGATCTCAACAGGTAGCGTGTAAATGAGCCTTTACTTTATTTCCGATGAATTAAACGATTTGGAATTGGGAAATGAAACGGAAATCAATTAGGTAAAATGAAAACCCAATCTACTGAAATCGGCGGCATTTTCTTTCACTCAAAGTTTTTCTACTTTTCATTAGGTTCAAGTCTTTCTTTTTTATTGCAAAGTAATTCTTTTAGAGTCGCAAAAAATAATTGTTTGACTGATTGTTTACTTCATCGCCATTTTACTTACTGTTATAACGTCGCGATGTCGAGAGTTTAATAAAATACCCAAAATAAATTTTTTAACGGATTCTTTTTCTTAAAACATTTGCTTTTCTTCTTTCAGATCACGAATTTTTGTTCCGTGACGCAGACGGTGCAGCTACAATATTTGACGCGGAATCACTGCGGAAAACAGTCATTATGCCAAATACCACATTTGTAAGTACAAGAAAGTAAAACGAACCTGATAGTTCGAGAGGCGACTGCAATTTTTGAACCCCATCGAACATCATTCCGAAATTTTTATAGAAATTGGAGAAAACTGAGTAGATTAGGAATCCATTGGTCTGCCGTAGCAAAAATGGCCGAAACTGATCAAAAATCGACTTGGAGTGAGTTGAACTAAAATCCGATTGCCAAATATGTCATAACTTGCCAAAAAGAAAGCAGACTTTTTCGTCTGACAACCCACTGCATTTTGATTTTCAATGAGAAAAAGCGCAAACGATTTCTGATCTCTGGCTCGGAAAACATCCATCTTTTAAAAGTAAGCCAAATTGGCGACATTAGTTACGTCATCAGTGACGTAATGCTTATTGCCAATTTGGCTCTTTTTTAATAGATGCAAGTAGACCGTCGCCAGATATCTGAATTGCCTGCAACCTTCTTAATTGAAAATTAAAGAGTGAGGGTTACCAAATAAAAAAAAATGCTCATTATTTGATAAGTTATGGCACATTTGGCAATTGGATTTAGTTCAACTTATTAAAAGATGATTTTTGATCAGTTTCGGTTATTTTTGCCACGGCAGACTAGTGGATTCGTAATCTACTCACTTTTCTCTAATTTCTATAAAAAATTCAGAATGATGTTTGATGGGGTCCAAAAATTGCAGTCGCCTCTCAGTCTATTATGAATTGAGCCTTTTACTAATATATTTTTCTAAATACCAATAAAAATAGCTGTTTAGAAAAACTGATAGTACTTTATGAAATATATGCTATCACATTATCATTCCATTATAAAAACTCTTTTTAAATAGTCAGATGCTTAAATAAAATGTGAGAGATACTTACTATAAAAGTTGGCAAACTATCTGTTTTTTAACAGTTTAACAAAGTCTATCTGAATTAACTTGAAGATTAACACATTTCTATGTACCACTTATAGACGAATTAATGTGGCTGGAATCAACGCCTTCGTGATTTAACTCTATTTTTCAAACGAGGTGTTTATATAATAGATGATAACCCATTACTAAAGATCAGTCACTTGTTTTTTTAATGGTTCTTATGAAAAGGTTAAGCTTTAAAAAAAAAAAATTGATTTCAAATATTTACATCTGGTTTTAATTTTTATAAAGTAATTATTTTACTCATGTTATTTAATCAATGAAGTTTGAGAAAATACAGCACTTAGTATTTAAAAATAACTATAATGTAATTTGAAGAAAATACTATTTGCAATGTATTTAATTCTTTTAGAAAACACTTACGGTCTACAAGTTCTACTTGAGTATATTTTTTTAATTTTAAAAAAAATATTTTTACTGTGTTAAAACTGAGATTTTAAATCGTTGAATTACATAAAATATTTTCAGTTGTACCTGGTTAACTCTGAAATATATTTTAATAAACGTAAAATTTTATTCTTTTTAGAGACAACTGAATGTTCATCAATACAGTTTATCTCCAGATCGAAAATATATTCTTCTTGCAATAGATTACAAAAAAGTAAGTATATTTTCTAGATTTTTTTCCAGTATGTATTATTCTCTGCATATTTTAATTTTTATTTTTATTTCAGATGTACAGGCACTCTTTTCTAGCTAAATACAGAATTTTTAATATAAGCAACGAGTAAGTATTTATTTTGTCCTATCACAGTAATTTATTGATTTTGATAAGCGTGTTTAAAAAAAATTCTTACGTGCTTTTTCTGTAGATGACAATAATGTTACAGATTTCATTATAGGGTAATAATTTCGGAAGTAAACATACCATGTGTTTGGATAAATGTTTATTTTATTCATGATCGATAATGACATTATATCAAGATAAGGCATTCGTAGTATCGCAAACTTTGAAAATTTGGTTAGGTACTTTAAATAAAAGATCATGAAGTGTTTTCTTTTCATTTCCTAGATTACGGTTTTCAAATTAAATATTCCCAATATCATTCCCATATGAGATTTGTTATTAATAAATTTAAAGCGTATTGAATATTTGTATTGAAATATACATGTTTTATCACACTGCACCTATTAATAGCAATTTTCATTTATCCGATGAAAATAAATACATTAAATAAAAATTAATTTACTTTTTCTAAAAATAGTATATATATTACTATTTAAACAGAGATTGTTAAATGTTTTATATATATATATATATATATATATATATATATATATATATATATATATATATATATATATATTATTGAAATTAAGATATATATATATATATTATTGAAATTAAGATATATATATATATATTATTGAAATTAAGATATATATATATATATTATTGAAATTAAGATATATATATATATATTATTGAAATTAAGATATATATATATATATTATTGAAATTAAGATATATATATATATATTATTGAAATTAAGATATATATATATATATTATTGAAATTAAGATATATATATATATATATATATATTATTGAAATTAAGATATATATATATATATATATATATATATATATATATATATATATATATATATATATATATATATTATTGAAATTAAGAGGAGAGAATGCAAAATAATTGTGTAAACTTGTTTAAAATAAAAGAGGATTAGTTATGATTTAAAAAAAAAAGTTTATGTGTATTTAATGCACTAAATATGTTTTTTTTTTAATATCTGTCACCTACTATGAGTGGTCAATTTATTTCATTAATATTGTCATTATTTTACAAAATAATAATTTATCAAATCTAGAAAATATTTTAATAAGATCAACATTTAAGTTAAAATTTTTTAGGGAATATCATAGGATATTTATATTTTTAATCGTAATTAAAAACAAAATGGAAATCAAATTTTATCTATCATCTTAAATGATAAATACACCTTAAAATCCTTTATACTTTCAAACAATACTAAGTAATAAATAAAACCTAGAAACTGCTATACTCTCTGGATGGTGCCTCGTTTATTATTTTAGTGGAACTTATATATATATTTTTTACAAAACAACGCATTTGTCATAATTATGTATGTCCCACCTTTACGGTGAATAAGTACAACCAAATAGGAGGAATATGAAAGGTCAGGTTCCATGAGTGACTAACAAATGTTTTGAAAGTGTTTATTTTTCATCAGTTACTTTACCTAATAAGAAGTATAAAATATAAGTTTATGTTGCTTGGAGTATTGCTCTATTACTTTGAAGATGAGTTCTTTTTCACAACTTTTTACTGAACCAAAATAGAATAAATTGTTTACGAGAATCCTTTCTGCTTTATTTTCAGGCATGTTGTGCCTCTTCTACACGACGACTCTAATGCCATGCTGCAATTCGCACAATGGGGAAGGGGAGGAAGCCAATTAGTAAGTAGCAGCATCTTTCACTAATTAGAAATTAAAATTCTCTTAGTTATAATAATACTCTAAACAATTAGTTTGTCTCAAAATGACTGGGAGATTATTTTGAATAAAATATTGTCGTCGTTTGAGAGTGAATATGTGCTAACTTTACTTTTGGTCTTAAAGAGGTTCGAAACTCTAAAACTAAAGTATTTGTTTTTAGAGGGTTTTTTTTCTGAAATTCAGTTGAAGTTCTTTATTATACTTTGCAATTGAACTAACTATTTTATATTTTCGAATTCACAAAATAATTTTCTGTATTAAAAACTTGAGAATTTTAACCTTGCTAAAATTTTATAAATATTCAAATAATTTTTTTTTTTTTTTTTTTAAATCACTTCTTTTTTTTCATTAATTGATTTCTTATAATTCATATTATAAATTTTCTTCATGTTTTTTCAATTAAATATTTAGAAAAAATTCAAATTGTTTTGTTCAAATTTATATAAAATCCATAATATGCCAAGTTCTAAAAATTGTTTTTAAAAAAAACCAGTTAAAATAAGCATTTCCGAAAGCAAACTATAAAAACATATTTGAAAAATGATTGTCGATAGTGTCATGCATTTATAACGGGTAGTTTTTAAATTATGTCGATTAAAAAAAAATCACCGAGAAAAACAGTTTCTGATTTTCAAAATGGCTCGTTCGAGATACAGTTGTCATGTAACGATAACTTGATTATATTTAATTCCACTAATGATAGAAACCACATTTTTGGGTCATTTGATTTCGAAATAATTGTGCTATTTTTTACAATAGTAAAGTATAAGATTTTTTCAAATGATATACTATCTTTCAAATGCTAAAGCGAGAGTAGACACATGACATCCTATCTTCATTTACAAAAGACTAAGATAATCGTTAAAAAAAAAAAATTGTCAAATTTATGTTTATTGAATTCATATAAACATTTTATAAAAAGAAATGCCCAAAGTTTGTATAATACTTCAAAATTGGCTTCTATAAAGGTAACCTAATAGGAGCTCAAGCCGAATATAAAAGTATTAATTATCGTGTTCCAGTGGTGGCTCGTGCACTACAGCCAGTACAGCCGGGCTGCACCTAAATTTATTAGTTCAAAACAAAAATTATTTATTTTACAATTTTCTAAAATGAAAATCCATTTCTACGGTAAGTGAAAAAAAGTCCGATAAAAGCCACTCTTCTTGCCTAAATAATTCACGAGAAAAAACCCGCTTCCAATCAAAGTGATCTTCCTCCAAACACAGCAGCCGTGTTTCTTGAAACGTGTTTCGTGCAGCCATGTTAACCAATGGAAAGCAATAGAACTCTTCCCTCTACGCAATGTAATAGCGGTGCTGCCGATCGAGTATCATTTCTAATTTCGGCTGCCCTTGAGAATTCGATGAGCTGATTGGCTCAGCATATGAGAATCTGAATGGGTAGGGTGAGTGTGTTACCAAAATAACACCATTTTAGGACGATATCTTTGACTGATTTGCAAGTTTATAAGAAAGGAGGATTGATTTTGTTTTCAAAAAATAAGTGTTTTCTTTCTCATCTTATTTTTTTTTATAAAAATTGAAAAGAAATTTTGATTTGAGTTTGAGTATTAAAGATTCTTGAGATTAAAGACTTAGCGTTCATGAATGATTGTGAAAAGTGTGGGGTGTGGGGATCGTGAGGTGGGGGGGGGGGGGAACGCATGTTTCCGGCTGCATTAACATTTTCGATCACGGGCCGACGTGTACGTTCTGGCTAGTAAAGGAATTTAACGTTCGATATTTCCTTGATTTTCCAAGAATCCTTCACGTGTCTTCTGACACCATCTCATAACCAATGGGAATGTTTCTTTTTCGACTCACACCAGAACTTTGTCACGCATATCTATATTAACACTACAGTTTTCTAAATAACTGCTTTTTACTTTTTTTTTTTAATTACTATTGTTTTAATACATTAGTAATGCAGCTCATATGATATTTAAAAATTAAACTATAACTTTGTTTTTCTAAACCGAAAACCTATAGATTTATTTAAAATCTTTTTAAAAGGTTTTAAATAAATCTATAGATTCTTTTCATCACACTTTTTGTCTCATCTCAAGTATCGAGAAGAATAAATCCTCGTCAAAATATCGCAATTTGACGAAAATACATTACTCTTCCTTTGATTCCAGTGTCATTTCCAATAAAGCTTCCTAGTTATGCTTATTAAATTTGTTTTCGTTTCTGATCAATACTTCAGTGATACCAATCATCAATATGAGTCAGCATTTACACTTAAGTACAAGTAAAACAAATCAATACATCATTTTCAAACGGTACGAAGAGCTAGAGAATAATTTTTGTGACGTACAAATCACAGTAAAAGAATCTGTGACAAATTGATTTATTTCTATTTGCTGAAGTAGGAATAGAAAGATATCGATCTTATCGATTCCTGTTAGAAGTTATTTTCATTAACTGTCGTGTGAAACATTGTTGTACCATGCTTCCAAGATGAGTTAGCACTTCATCAAACATGGAGATTACTAATGGGACTGTCTTGTTTGCAGATGAAATAAATATATGGGTTCTTTTTGTTGTGAAATGGTCTAGAATAATTTCATGAAAAATGGTGTGCGTCCGGAAGGAGTTTCTTGATCAATAAAAAGATAGTTGGACCTTAAATCAAAACTTTCGAAAATTTATGGTTACAATATCCATTACAAAGATTAATTTTAGTGAAGAAAAATAGTATCATCATAAACATCCTTTCAAGTCAATCAACAATGGAAATATTTATTGCATTGATCAGCTATAAAAATGAATAAAATCTATAAAGAGCAAAATTTAACACGTCATAAAAAATTTCAAGTAATTTTCTCATTTTCTCATATATATTTGTTTTATCGATATATTACTAAAATAGTTTAAATAAAAAGAAATTTAATACTAATAAAAGTAGATTTTAATAATGAAGAATAAATATTAATAAATAATGTAAAAAAAATAATATTAAAAAGTATTATTAAAGAATAATAATTAATATTATTTAAGAATAATAATTAATATTATTAAAGAATAATAATTAATATTATTAAAGAATAATAATTAATATTATTCAAAATAATATATTAATATTTATTATTAATAATAGTTCAGAAATATTGTTATTGATACTTCAGAATTATTAATATTAATTATCATCAAAATTTATAGTAGTTATTACTGATTAATAATCAATAATAACTGCTATCAATTTTAATTAGTAATAATAGTTCTGAAAAATCAATTACAATATTTCTGAATTATCACTAACATTATTTCTGAATTATTATTAATATTAGTAATTAAAATAATAGTAACAATAGTAATCTAGTATTAATCTTAAATAATAAAATAAATATACTAATGAAATAAATGTAAGATTGATAGGAATAGTAATAATAGTGATAGTAATAATAATAGTTTGGTAATAATACGATAAAATAATAATTAATATATATGAATAATAATTAACATTTGTGTAAAATTTACATAATTTGAAAGCTGCTTAAGCATATTTGCATACTATATGCATATATATCTCCACTATATAATTTTAGGTATTTGTGAAGGACAGTAACATGTTCTATATGCCACAGTTCAGTTTCCTTACGAGACCAAGACCTCTGACGTCGAATGGGGAAAATGACGTCATACTAAATGGTGTTCCTGATTGGATTTACGAAGGTGAGTATCCTTAAGAATGCGACGGAAAATAAAAGGCGAGTAAAATTCACATTGTACTCGAAACCTCTGTATTGATTGAGAGAAGGTCTTTATTGATTTTTTGTAACAAGTTATGTACAAAATTTAGAGGATAATATGTAATTGATTTGCAATTATCTTTATATGTAATTATTCATTCGCATAATTTCAACTTTGTTAAATGTTAAAAAAACTTATGGATTCGATGGTTTAGTTATCTGAAAAATGTAAGTCTAAATATTCGGTAAATATTAGCTTAATAAGACTTTGCAAGGAAACCATTAAAGTGAATAATTACTGTTAAACTTTATATAATTACTATTTAGAATGATTGATGTTAACTAATAGAAAGGTTAAGTGGACGGAGGGGATATGTTTTAACTTTTGTGGTATTAGATGTTAAAGATTTTTTTGAATGCAACGTGTTTCCTTCATTAGGCAAAATATCAATATTTAAACATTTTAGAAGGCCAGGATGAGTGTCAGAATTTAACCTCACATTTACCTTTTTCATACATTGTAAAATCTCAGAAATTAAAAAGTATCCCTTACCCTTTTAACCAATTTACAATTTCATTGTTTTTATTATTTAAACTCATAATACAGATGATAAAGATTTTATAGTAAATACATGAAACAAAAATTATCCTGAGTATGCGCTTAGGTGAATACTTTTGAAGTACTTATTTGTTTAAGCTCATTTGTTACCTGAAATAGTTGTGATTTAAGGAATTTCAATGAGAATTTAAGACATTTAAAGATCAAGATATTTTCATTTAATGGATTGGTTGTGTGGAAACCAAATTTAAATCAGATTAGTTCTCTTCGAGATATTTACGTGTTGAGTTATTCTTACGCAATTTAAGTATATTTTCCTTGTTAATTTATTTTAATGTTTACCATTTAGAATAATTTAAGTCAAAAATCTTTCCGATTGTTTATTGATAAAAACGAGATGCTCCAGAAGTCGAACAAATAGTTGTAGTAGTATTTATAATACTATTATAGAATATTATTAATTTATTTGCTTTATAATGAAAACAATGCCTTAAAATAAAGGATTCAAGAAATGGATAATAAATTAATGTATTAGATTAATAAAAAAAAAAATCTTTGATGGTTTTTTAAATACCAATAAGTAAAAGGAATTCAACTTTTCGTATTCAAACATTGCTTTATATTTTAATTATTGCTTCCTTTAAGGATGTTAAAATATATTTATTAAAAGTATGGTATAAATTATTTACAGTTTCAAAATAGAAATTAATTAAACTTAAGAAACCAGCTCAACCCTCTGCATTTATCAGTTTTTGTTAATGAAACGGAAAAATTTAATCAAATGTCGTTTCAAAAAAAGGTTATTCAGTTGAAATGCAAGGGTCTTACTTTTAAAAGGAATAAATAAAGTTTTCTAAATACATTTTTCTTAATTCTTTTATGTAAAACTATGCAAGTGTTTTTTTTTTTTTTTTTTTTTTTTTTTTTTAAATAAGTTTACCTAAGAACTTTATAATTGAAATTTAATAACATTTTAAAAAAGCATTTCATCCATAGACATTTTTACTTTATTTCCCAAAATTAAATATGAAATTGTTAGAGCTAATGAATAAATTTGAATATTTTATTATCTATTCATTCAAAATATATATTTTTAATATTCTTTCAATGAAATTAAGTTTTACATGGTTTTATAAGAAATTAAAATGTTTATAATATAAAATATTTTGAAAGGAGTCTCTTTTAAGAAAAAATTATAAATTTTACATAAATATATATATGCTGTTAGCATTACTGATTTCAATGTTTGTATTTTAAAATACTTCTAAAACCAATTTATTTCATCTAAAAATTAATAACGCATTTCTTTGCCAATATTTTTTAACAATAGTCAAACTGTTTTTTGTTTTTTTTTGTTTTTTTAAATAGATGCTGGTTTAATTTTACAAATACAACTTATTTTATGTTTGTAAAATTATAAACCTATCACTGAAATCACAAACCAACTTTAAACAACATTTTTTAGCCAATATGCCTAAGAATCCCTTACGATTTCTTTCAGAACCTTTAAATAAACTTTCTTTTTATAACTGCACCAGTTTCCTTTTGAAATTAGTATGTTTGATATTACAAACCAACCACAGACATTGCAATTGATATCGGAGAAAAGCCATTTTATTTGTGTTTTTCTTAAAAATTTCACAATATTAGATGAAAACGCAAGACATTTTCTAATTTCAAAACATATTGAAGATTACAACTCTTAGAAATATCTTTCTCTAATCAACATTTTATCAAAATAAAAACCACTCGAATATTATTTGATGATATTAAAGTAAATTGTTGGTTCTCTAAACAAACTATTGCATTCAGAAACTGAAAATATTTTAAACTTATAACCGAAATGGCGTTGTACTTCAGAAAATAAATAAAAAGGAGGGTCAATCAAAATAAATTGGTCTGGTTTTTGTCGTTCGAAATGGCAGCGTCGCACCCGTTAAAAAGATTACGACACAGTTTTTTTAGATGCTTACCAAACATTAGAGTAAGATTTGTACAATACCCAAAAAAAAAAAAAAAATCAGAACGATGGCTATATCTTTTGTTCTAATTGTTGAAATAACAAACAAAAGGTACCGTTGTAAATCGTGGAAGGTTTTTATTAATTGTATGTAGTTTTTTTTTTATCATGAGGGGTCATCTACATATTAAATCAGAACCAAACTTTAAAAAGTTCAATAGCAACCTCATAATATTATTCCATATTTGGATTCAGCATTAAAAAAGAATGCGAAATACAAAAATTCGTAATTTTCTAATGAATGGTTTGTAATTTAAATGATAAAACGCAAATAATAAATTAATGTTAAAAAAGTTGGTTTTTTGGCCATAAATACTTAAATAATTGATATATTTCAGTAATTTTTTTTTTCAAAAGATAGTTTGTAAATAGCCAAACATAAATAGCAATCAACTTTTGCATTTTTTTTAATAATTAATTATTAATTAATAAAGCAATTAAAAAAAATTGAATTAAAACATATATTTTTTTTTGCTTTCATTAGATTCACCATGGTCTGAAACCCCACCACAATTTTTTTCTTTTCATTTTGACTTTTAGTTTTCGATTTTTTAGCGAAAATGTAAAAAACGCTCACTTTAAGGGACCGTATAGTAGACGACTTTTGAAAACTATCAAAGATTAATACAAGGTAAATTAGAGGTGTGGAAAATCGCATAACGTTCAATTATCGTAAAATAGGGTGAATAGGAACAGCGGGGTGAATCAGAACAGAATTTCTTGAGATTACAAAAATATATATATATTATTTTATACAAACAAAGCAGTTTTATTTTTTGTATGTATATTTTTAAACTGTCTAACGTGTTTGGAGTCGTGGAACATATATTCTGTGTGGTTTTCAACAGTGTCCTTTTTTTTAAAAAAAATTTACTTAATTAAATTACATTTATTTAAAACCACATTTTTTAATCAATTTCAATAAGTTATCCTTTAAAAATTTTACTGAATCAGGTGATTTTTTCATTTTATAAATAATTTCAACGATCAAGTTACGTTTGTGTTTTCAGTGAAATGTTTCTGTAAAATAATCACACTTTGCTGAATACTGTTTATTAATGCCTACATTTTATATTTATTAATTTTCTAATTATCAGTAGTATACGTTATACTTCTGCAATTACAGTTTTCGATATTTTATTTATTTCGTGTGAAGAATGCACATCTTTAACGTTGTAAATAAATTATGTTACTTTTACGTTTACTTGCTATTTTTGTATTAATCTTAAACATGTCACTATAAATCCAAGTAGTTTCTATGCAATTTTAGAGTATTTGTATTTTATAACGTCGTGAAACGCCTCACTGACCGTTCGATTTCTCCCTCTGTGAAGTAGAACCTTAAAAATACCTTTCGCTTTATGGAAATTCTCCCTGAAGATCGCTCAAAACATTTTCGCTTATAAGTGACGTGTTTTTCAACATAATGCATTGAAATTTGGTATATAGAGTAAATGATGTATTCTGAATCGAATGAAAAGATAAAAAATAAGGGTTCGTATTGAAATTTTCGAAGATAGCGTTACTTTTACTTAGTATACGGTCCCTCAAGAAAAAGAAATTGCATCAGATATATAGAAAATCGTATGCAAAACATTTTGGTGCAAACCGTAAGATTCTACGATAATTAGAACCGAAGATATAGCCATCGTTCTGTTTTTTTTCGGGGGGTACTGTACCTGTTAAGCGAATGTTACTTTCTGTTATTTAGTGCTGTTTATTTTCCTACTCTATTTAGAAAAGAAATATTTTCAACACATTGCTTATTCTAACATTAAAATAAAGGGAAATGTGACAATATTATTTATAAAAGTCGATAACTAAGGATAAAGATTGCATTGAAATCCCCAAATATGTTGTTGCGATAGTTTATCTTTGGCATGAAACTAATGTAATATGCTTAAATAGTTCAAAGTAATGTAAATTTTGTAATTTTTAAACAGCCTTTTTAAGAAAAATGTATTTATAAAAAGGTTCCTGATGTCAAATCACGTTATTAAAAAATAAGTCATTTTATCATTAGAATAAACCGAAATACTACTTGACTTACATGTCAATAAAACAATAAACATTGTTATGGTGTCAAGTTACAATTTTATGACATAATGTGTCTTGTTTATGAATGCCTTATATTTCATTCAATTCTAAAGCTAGTCTTATTTATTTTGATTTCATGTGATTTAACCTCGGAAACACTTGTGATTGATTTTTTCCCTACTACATGAGATAAATAAAATTAAATTTTGCAGTTTGTAAAATAACTAATCATTAAAAATTGAGCTATATTTTTATGCTTTTTTTGCCTCACATCAAGTATTTCTGTAATTTAAAACTGATTCTCTGTCTTTAATAGATATATAAACCCATGACAAACTTTTTGTTATAGATCGTAAAAATAAATGTTAGCGAACTCTTCTTTTTTAACGTCACAGTTGTTCAAAGTTAAATATAATTTGACCAATTTTGATCATGTAAACATTAAATATAGAATGTTTCAGAAATAATAAAATTAATAATTATTTCTAAAGAATCGTTACCGTATATCAATAACTAAAAATTAATTATTAGTCAATTATAATATTAAATTAAAATTATGTTTATTAATTAAATATAAGATTTTTTTTATGATTTCGACCGTCAGTTAAAGAAGGATAAAAACTGCACACCTTGACTCCTATCCGAATTTTATTTTAAAATACAGTAAGATTGACGAATGTATGGAAAACATTATTTTTTAAAAGTTATATTGAATTTATAATTCAAAAAGAGTATTAAATAGGAACAAAATAAAATAAAATGACAATGTTTTTCTAATGATAGTTTCTGTTACTTTTGGTATGTGTTAAAATGTATGTTAGAAATAAAGAACAAAAAAAAGAAAAAGCATGACAGAAAGCATCTATTATACTATATAAACCTTTCTTGCTTATTTTTTATACCAATTTCAGAAAAAGCATTTCTAATTCTCTAAACATATCAAGAAAACTTATATAAAATATACTAATTATAGTTTCATTATATAAAAGAATTAACAATACATCTATGAAATGAAACTTGTGTTTGAGTATTTTTTTGAATTTTGTAACATAAATACACAGTTTAAGTAAATGTAATATAATTATTCTTTAACAAATTAATTAAAATTAAAAATTGTTCAACAAAGTATATATTTTATAATTCTAGACACTTTAATATTCCATCAACATTTATGGAAAGTAGGAGTTTAAGAAAGTCAAAAAATCAATTTTGAGATTAATATTCTAAAGAAATTTCACACAAAGAATCAAGCGGTGCAAAACGTTTTAATCTCGCTAAATTGTAAGTTTTTTTTTTTTTTTTTTTTTTTTTTTTTTTTGTAAAGTGCTGTGCATCAATTCGTCGTTTCATTTCCGAATTTAACGGCCAATATCTCAAAACAGTAATTTTGGATATGTAAAGAATATTTATTCAAAAACTACTAAATATTAATGCTTAAAACTTTATAACATATGTTTTTACCAATATATTACAAAATTTTAGAGTAGCATTTTTTGATATTTTCAAAATTATAGATTTTACAAGTTTTACTTTTAATAAAAATAAAACTTTTTGGAAAATTCTATAGAACATTAGATATTTCATTTTTTGTTCAAAGAACAAAATGAAATATTAAAAAAGCTACACTCAAAATGTCATATAAGCAGTTATTTTTTCAAGTTGGTAAGTTCATAAATAACTGAGAAAATGTTTCTTAAAAATATGTTTTTTAACTTGTGAAGGATGTCTTAAACTCCGACTCCCATTAAATTTCCATTAACATCTAATGTAACAAAAATTAATTTTTTGTTAATAATGATAAAACAAGTTTTTCTAAGCTTAAAATGTAAAACAAAGGAACAAATAGAATGTTTTTAACGAATTTTGAAATTTTTCCTGTCAACAAAATTTTTTAGTGGCAGCACATTATATATGGTAAGAGATTATCACATATTTTTAATTATTTTTTTTTAGAAATTTAACAGCATGTAATATAATGTAACTTTGAGATAATATTAGCTTTTCTTTTAAACGCATCGTCAGGCAAGATAGCAACAAAACATGTTATTGCTGATTTTTTATAAAAAAAAAACATAAATTAATCCTATTGAAAGATTATTTTTGTACCTTAAATATTTTTATTTCGAAATTCATTCATAAAAAATATTTATACTTCATTTAATAATATAATATCAAGAAGTGCACAAAATTATCCTCTAATTCCATAAACATGATAGAACTGAAAAGTATTGAAGCATAAGCATTAAGAAATATGTAAATATATTAAAAAAAAAAAATGAATATTTTGATTCAAAAATATTTGAACAAGCCTTTGAAATTAAAACAAGCAAATTTAACTTAAATACATCGACATTTTTATTATTATTATTTACGATTCATTTTTTCAATTTTCCATAATATTATAAGGAAATATAATTTACGATATTTTTGTTTGTTGAGTCATTATAACATAAATTTATAACCAGGTAAACTACATAATTTAAGAGTATGTTAAAAATATTATAACCCCTGAGGTGACAAACTTTTTTGTTTCAAATTTCTCAAAAACTAAAAGCAAAATATGAAACTGGAATATTTTATGCTTATAATTCTTTGTGGTATCGCTACTTTTTAAAATTGTTAAATCACTAATCAGATTTTCAATAAAAATGTGTACTTATTCAGAAAGAAAAAAAATTGAGTTCTACGATCAATTGATTTTGTCAACTTAGCATACATTTAATAAAATTAAAAGACAGTTATGTAAAGAAGAAATAAAACCACCCACAAAAAAAGTATTTTTTAAAAGTAGAAAAAAAATTGCAAACCTCAAAAACATAAAATTTTTTTTTTGCAATAAAAAATCATAAACATGAAGAAAAATCGTATCAACAAAGATTGTAAAATTAAAAAAAAAAAAAGCCAACATCCTATTTCAGCTCTCGGCTGTATCATTCTTAAGAACGTATGCTAACTTATTATATTTTTAAAATTTAAATTCCGCTCCCAAAAAAAATTTACGCTGCTTTCGGTTGGCGCCCGTCGTAGGAATTTTAAAAATGTTTGTGTTTGAACTAATTTGCGACTTTTTCACGAATTATGGAAGAAATGCCGATTTTATTAAATGGATGGGAAATTCAAAGTAACCTGAAATTTCATGTTCGCGTAGATTTAGTTTTTCAAATAGTTTTAAAATAGAAAAACTGTGCTAAGCTTTGAATCTTTAATAACGGATTTTTAATTGCAGGAAACTCGAATATTTGTGGTAAGTTTTTGTTTGTTTAATACATATATCTTGAAAAGTTTCTCCTAAATGAAGAATTTTAAAAGTTATGGATTAAAATGGGCACCAACCTCAAACAGCGTAAATTTTTATGGGAGTGGAACTTAAATTTTAAAAATAAACTAAGTTAGCATATATTTTTAAGCAATTATTTTTTTCCTTGTAAGTACAACTTTTCTTCAAGAGTATTATTTTTTCATTACAATCGACATCCGTAAATGGATGAAGGTAGGTTTGCCGTTAGACATCTCAGAGGTTTGAAAATTATTATTACGTAACTTATTTTGTTTTATTACTATGATCTATTAAATAAATCTGTAACTTCTGAGTGTTGATGTATAAAGTCGAAACAAAGTACTTTATGAAAAATAGCATTTCGAATATATTTTGATCTTTATAAAAATGAAAAGGATGTTGTATTTCATTTTTCAATTAAAAATTACGCACTTAAATCTTGTTAACCTTTTCATTCCAGAATTATTTTTAGAAACTATGTCTTCTGAATTATTTGACGTTTTTAGGAAAATCTTAAAGCATAACCCTGGCCATAGCGCTTTCTTAGACAAAGTTTCAGAACAAATAAACTTCATATAATGTCCATTAAAAATTAGCGTCATACTTTTACGTTTCACTCTTTATCACAAATTTATTTCAATTATCGAGTTGTAAGTTTTACTAATCGATTGGTCTTTTCTTTCTATTTGCAAACACTCTAAAAAGTAATATGTAACCAAAAGTGTTTGTCACATTTCCACTCTGAATATTTATTCATATTGCTCATCTTTATTAAGCTTTTCGTTTCCAAATCCTTGTGATCGACAAATTAAGACTTAATAAAATACTCTACTCACCATTCAAGTTAACACATAGTCTTTTCTTCCATCAGTAAAAATCCTAATCTTTGATTAAAAATAAAAGTCAACATAATTTCCTACAATATCTCTTTGTCCGAGAAGAAACGCTATCCCACTCAAATAGAACGAACTAAAATAATCTATGGAAATATTATATTTAATCGACCTAGTATTGAAATGAAGCTATTTTACTTTCAGAAGAAATTTTGAACTCAAACAATGCAATCTGGTGGTCAGACGACGGAACGAAAATTGCTTATGCTTGCTTCAACGATTCGGACGTTGATTTCATCAACTTACCCAAATACGGTGATTATCATGACGTCACAAACCTTTATCCTCAATTCAAAAGGTTCCGATATCCGAAGGTAAATTTTTACTCTGCCATATAGTTTTATAAATTTAAAACAAAGTATAATAATCGATTTTCAATTTACTGTCAGAGTTTTCCAGTGAGCATGATAATTTTCACTAATTATCAAAGTAATTGTCACCAAGGATATTAAAAATAGTTGAAGCATTTTTAGGATAATAGAAATGTCAAATTGTTACCAAATCAATCATTCTGAAAACATTTTTACAATACTTGTCATCTCAGAAAAAAGGTTCTGTAAAAGTTGTTTTTCCTTTGATATATTAAAGCATACAGAAAATACATTTCCAGGATTTACTTTTTCTCTCTAACGTTTATGGAAAAAAAAAATTATGTATTGGAACAAATACCTAAAACAGGTTTAATTAAATGAACAGGAATTTCAAATTATTAACAAAATAATCATGAGAGGTATTTTTGAAAATATATTTACAATTCTTGGTCAATTTCAATGAAAAAAATTTGGTAAAGGTTGTTTTTCTTTTCATCTACAAAAGCCATACAGAAAAGACATTTTCAGTATTTATTTTTCCCTCTTCTGTTAATGGGAAAATTTTCATGTATTGAAATAACATTAGAAAAACAAACACCTAGAATTCTTAATTTAGATTTATATAAATTTCAAATTATTATCAAACTAATCATGATAAAATATTCTAAAATTTTATTTGCATTTCCTGCAATCAATTTCGGTAAAAAAAATTAATTCTGTAATGGTTGTTTTTTCTTTCATATACAAAAGGCATACCGAAAACACATTCCCAGTATTTGCTTTTTCACTTTTTTGTTAATAGACACATTTTTATATATTGGAAGAAGAGTAAATACCTAGTATTTTTAAATTATATTAATAGAAATTAAAAATTTGTACCGCAGTATTCTTGAGAAATTATTCCTAAATTGTATTTACCATTCATATCAGCAATTTTAGTAAAAGAAAAAAACTGTACAGGTGGGTTTTTTTTCTCTTTCATATACCAAAGCACCCAGAAAACACATTTTGAGTATTTAATTTTTCATTCTTATTAATGGGCAAATTTTCATTAAGTAGAATAGTAAATGCTTATAATTCTTACATTGTAAAAATGACAACTACATCTGATATCAAAAATAGTTGAATTAAAATTATTTCAACCTTATAAATATATTTGAATAGTTTGAATTTAAAACAAAATTTAATACAAGCTTTATGTTTTGCAATGAATGTTTTTTTATAATTTTTATTGCACTGCTTTAAATAGTATTTGTGTGACATAAAACAATTTCTTAGACTAATCACAGATAGTATAATGCACTTATATATTTTTGATCACATAAAAACATGCATGGATTGTCTGCTCTTATTTCTAATGAAGGTAAGGAATCCATGCATATACTATTCGCTCTATTAAAGTACAATTAGTTTAGAAATATAGGTTTAAATATGTTACAAGAGTGTAGATTAGCTTAGACGTACTCATAAATTTAATAACTTTTCTGGCAATCAAATTAAATTTTAACTAAAGAGTTGTTATTAACAAATACCTTCATAGAGAAACAGAGGGGGGAGGGTGATTATGGTTAAAATAGTTGAAAAAAGCATAATATCATACTTTCATTTAGTAAAAATGTCAAATGAAAAGTGTTGAAATTTTTAATAAATACACTCCTTCAAAGTTACAAATAACGTATGACATTTTAAAAGTGTTTAAATAGAAAGAATTTCTATTTTTGATAACAAAAAGTGCTTTAAAAAAAACTACTGGCAGAAAATTTTGAAAGAAAAATATATTTCAATGCATTTTTTTTTTCTTCTGTAAAATCTTTTATTTTCAAATGCATAATGCTCATCTTTGTTGAATCCTTTTGAATGAGCTAGTATCGATTTGTAACGATGCAAAAATGAAGATCAGAGCCTTTTAAAAAAAATGCTTAACTAATGACCCACTTTTATGTAAGAGACGTTATTTATGGTTGTATACATAAGCACTCATTCCTGTGTTATCTATTTTTGCTTTGTTACTGGACCAGTGCTTAGTTATTTCTCTTCCTTAATGTGACATATCCTTTCCACATTTTAGCATTGTTGATGACTGGGCTATTTTCTAGTGTATGGTTATGGGGAAACAATTACGTTTGGGAATACACTTACAATGTAATTCGTTGCGGCATACATTTTATAGTTGACAGTCAATTGACAAAAAATTAATACCAGAAATTAATTTGCCTTTTTTGTGGGTTTATAATGGGCTGCATAAATATTATTTCTTTGTGAGATAGAAAATATAGGACAAATATAAATATTCCCATTCATGTTAGACTTCCATTTAGCTAATAAACCAAACAAATTTTTTAATAAAATAAGGAATTTGTTATTAGAATAAGTTATTTTATTTCAATAATCAGAAAGTATATCTAATGAAAATATTATACATAAATATGAATTACCAAAAAAAGTAATAAAAACCGATTTTAAATATTTAATTAATTTGTAATTCAAAATCCTAAACTTTAGAGTCAAGGAATGGAATATTAAATTCCTCAATTGGAGACAAATTCCTCAATCTAACCTTAACTTTCGATGAAAAATTTAATTTATTATTAAAAGAGATGATATTTTGTTTCGATTAAGAAGAATTTGTATAATCGTGAGGGTTTCGAGTATGCATATAATTACCCAAAAAAAGTAATGAAAAACTCCATTTTAAATTTATAATTCTATATTTTTAGCCTTCGTCAAGGAAGGAAATATTGAATTTATCAATTAATAAATTAACTTAGTGGTTATTAAATCTATGATTTTCTAATCATAATGTGTTATTTCCTATTAATTGACAGAAAAGATTTCATGAAAATTTCGTGCATGTATAAGAGTTACGCAAAAAATTACATGAAAATCCAACTTTAAAGATTTCTTTATTATTAAATCCCTTAGACTTTTACATAGGTATAAAATATTAGGAGTGTAGGAGCAGCATAAATTTTGTATTAGTTTTTTTTTAATTACAAATTAATTAATAATTACTGCGAAAATCTTTCAAAGCAAACAAGAGTAGTAAACAACACTGAATTCAAAAGGCAGCGCCATCTATTAACATCACTAGTAAACAACTCTTTACGATATCCTCCAGAATCCATTGGGGGCAAGCATTAAATATTCATTTAAACTAGCCATCTATAAAATGAGGTAAAAATCCCCTTGATAAAAATATATGTGCTCCATAAAATTCAATGATAATGGCATACACCTGATGGAGCTCTCTGTGTTTATGAGGAAGCAATTTATGAGGATTATTTTTGTGGCTGTATATAACACTCGGGTTTATTTTAGGCTGGTCGGAAAAACCCAACAGTGAAGTTGTGGGTAATAGATTTAACAAGAATGGACTATGCTAAAACGGAGATAGTTCCACCGGATGACTACAAGGGAAAGTATGTTTGATCGTATTTTGTAATTAAGTTCATTGAAATGCTATTCTTTTAATTTGAAATATTGGGAATTTAAATATGTTATCTTAGTAGGAAAAAGAATAAATTTACATCATAACTAATTTAAATTTGTTTTTGAAATAACAACAGTAATGTTTCCTATCAAAAACGGACATTTAAACTTATATTCCGAACTGCATGCAGACATATAAGTTCGGCATACAGTTATGGATATGAAGCTTTTAATTACTGAATCTGGAACTCAACAGCAATTGAAATAATGTTTTCATTTATCTTAACATTTACAAAAGCTAAAAGAAAAGGTATTTAGTCATAAACTTTATTAAATTTATAAACTATAATAGAAACTCTAGCTTCGACTTCAACGATATTTTTATTGAAGGTCTTAGAATGTGTTGAGAAAATATAATCAAAAAATGGTTTTCCAGACATAAAAATTCGATGAAATACTAGATTATGAACAACAGCAAAAAACATATGATTTCAAAAGAAAGTACTACCGCGATAAACTACCTCGATAAACAATCTAAAGTACACTTTTTCTTTCAGTTTTCTGACGACAACAATTTATACACAGAGAAAAGGCCACTTCTATTACATTTAAGGGTAAAACACAGGCAATATAACCTCATAATTTTGAAGTAACGATTTTATTGACGATTTCGACAACTGAGCTAGCACCTGTCTGAGAGTGTTACGGAAGCTCGCTAACTTGATCTCAAAACTTTAAGAATAGACACTTTAGCTAACCGAACCACTGGGTGCTCTATTGAATCTGTACAATGAGACTCCATTTTGTCAATACAAATTCTACGCACATTAATTATTGCGACTCCATTTTATCAATACAAATTCTACCTATATTAATTATTGCGATGCGTTTTTATTTTAGGGAATTTTATTTCACTTCACTTCAGTGGGTAACTCACAACAGACTCGCCGTCACGTGGCTGAAACGGTTCCAGAACTCTTCCTTGGTTTCTATCTGTGATTCTGCTGGACTCACCTATTTCTGCGATAACGTAAGCTTATCATTTATGTACTCGTTAACTTATTACTAATTTGCCAATCTTTATTTTCAAGAAGGATATTTAACTGATGCTGTTTATGAGTAGTCTAGTGGCTTTAAAAACCAACAAATCTTTATAAAACTGTGTATGTATGCTGCTGAAACCAAGGAGAAATAATCTCTAAATATCGAAATAAATAAAATAAAATTTCTTCAAATAACCCTTCAATAACAACAATTTTTGACAGCTATTCAAAATCTGTTGTTTAACTTATGGTCAACAACTTCTTACCCAATCGTTTTGTTAGCATGTAAAGTTAATTTGAAGAAAATTAGAATTGCTGAATTTTTTTGGTTTTCTTTCCGTTTTCTTTTCCTTTTTTTTCGGATATTACTTTCACATAAAGAAGTTATTATTTTAAATGAGTGTAGACATGAATGAGCAAATTGATTTTTGACATTTGAAAACAATATCGGATTTTAGAGATGCGATTGAATGATATTAAAATTTGACTATCTTTCTTTCTATAAATATTTTGAACCACTTGTAATCTATTCAGAAAATTGCTGTAATGTTATAAAACAAAGAAATTTTTCTGACCTATCCTTAAACGAAATAAACTAATAATAACTTACATTTTACCACAAATATAGTTTAACATTTATCCAATTAAGAATGCGTTTTTTTTTTTTTTTTTTTTTTAACTTGACTGTAGCAATAAATCAATGCATTGGAATAGTAATTTTCTGGTTATAACATTATACATTTCACAGCCAATTTTTCAGGGAAAACCGTCTATTAATTACCTAATTCCACAGGCCAACGCTGACAAATACGAAGGAAATTTCAAATCAATTTTCACTCAGAATCTTACGCATAATGTTATTTTGTTCTGAGCCAGAATAAGTCACGGTTTGTTCAAGTTTGTAGACAAAAATCACTTCAAAAAATATACACATCATTTTACAATTGGAAAATATTTTTTTTTATTGTCAATACCATTCCTGTTTGGTAATTTTTTAATATCCTATACTTGAAAAAGTCCATTCCATCCCTAAAAGCAGCTATCTCTCAACGTATCACCTAAATCCCATTTCAAACTATTTTTATTTTTCTTAGAATCTTCCTCGCGAGAGTGAAGGGGGTCATGGCTGGATCGACATGCAGGACAAACCAGTGTTTGGCGACGACAAGCGCTTCTACTTTATCCGTCTTCCCCAGGCCGACGGAAAGGCCGGACATTTCAGGCATGTCGCGATGATTAACACCAGTGTAAGTAGTACTGAAGATGGACTGGACATCGAGACAAGGGTGTGTGATGCTTGGCTTCTACTTTCTTTGCTACTTCAAGTATTCTCTTAGAAACTAGCTTCCTTTGTTTTTGTAGGCTTAAAAAGCTTTGGTGTAGATTTTTCAATGTTTATTTCATTAACTCGTTAAGTTTCCAATATGTTTACTGATGTTGTTCCACATGGTACGTAATATACAGAGTTCACAAGTATGGACACAGTAAATTTTGTCTTCTTCTGAAACAGTAGACAATAATTTAGTCTGATGCTGCTTATTCTGATATGGAGTTTAAGTCCAAACTCGACAATTTTTTGTTTATTGCAGACTATTTCTTAAAGTTTTGTTTTTATCGAACCACGCCATCTTCCTCACATTTCAAAATCATTTAGTGAAAGTTAAGACAAAGCGATATATAGGTAGAGTTCAATGGAAGTAAGTTTCAGTTTCTTACTCTCTCTTGTAATGTGTTGCTCAATTTTGATTTAAGATTATTTGTCTATAAGCTACAGAATCAATCATTGAATTAATAAGTTATAACAAAGATATTGCTGATTATTGGTAATTGAAATTTGTGCTCTCGTAGCTCTCATTGCATACAAATACGGCGACTAAGTACAGACCACTGATCACTAACTGCAACTTCTGGATAGTTTATCAGAGATCTGCAAATGAATGAGGCAGATTGAATACTATCTCCCATCTATGCTATTTAATAGGTTGCCCATGGCCGTATAAGAACATTCTATAAGTTTGGGAAGAAGTTGCTAACATCTCTATGGTGATAATTAAGCCTTTTTGGTTTCAAGTCAATAACCAAACACGCACTATCTATAAATTGCATTTAAGATATCAGTGCTACTATCACAAGGACACTCTGAGTTAGTACTGTTTAATTTTTCTTAACAACTCAAGAGCACATCCAGGTGTCTTTTAAAACCATTTTCCCCAGCACAATTTATAATGAAGCACGTCATATTGCTCTATATATTTAATAGCCACTCTATTTCAAGAGCAATTTTTTATTGGCTATATAGCCTATGGTTATTGATGCACTCTGAGAACGCCGTTATAACATTAAAATATTTGTCTTAACAAACTGAATTCAATTTTGTGAAATTACGTATGTTGCGTACCATGTGGACCACATTTATTAAAACTTTCTTCTTTAACACGTTGGCTGTAATTTTTCTCTTATTCAATCACCTTCCTACAGCTTGGTTTTACAATAAAACAAGCATGCATGCTAGTACATTTGGTATAAAAAGGAACCATGTTACAATCTAAAATAAAAATCTAAATTTTCCCATTCCTAACACATCACATCAGAAGGAGAATTCATAACATCACAAGGGGAATATCCCAACAAAAGATTATTCATACCATAAAAAATATTAGACTTAGGGTTAATTAACCAGATCATTAAAATGATTAATAGCTTTATAATACTATCATTTATGAAATCGTTGAATAAGGTGAAGTGAATATGGAGAATAATTTTTAATGTCACTATTAAAAATTCTATTTTGAAAATCCTAAGTCATAATTTTTTTCAAAGCTTTAAATTTATTTAAAATTAATACTTGAGTTCATGGGAAAAACTAAATTTATTATTTGAATATATAACAAAGCCAATGTGTTAACATTTATATTTAAATGCATTAGTAGAATTTTCAAAAAGAGCTTTTGTGTGCAAAGCTGTAGTTTTTCACGTTTTCTTTAAAATGCTGTAATGCTTTGCTCTGAAGCTTTGCACTGTTCATGAAATATAAAGCTTTATTGAAAATTCACTTGGTAAGCTAAATGATGCAAAACATTTTAAAATGGCTAATTTTTCGTAGTCCAATGAATATCTACTTTAAATTTGCATTTTATACGTCATTTTTAAATTGATCTAGTTTAAAACCTAGTAGTCAAAAACGCCATGCATAAACACTACCTGTCACCGGCTTTAGCCTTTCCACAGCTACAGCTCTGTATGAATGAAAGCACTTAGTATGATTGTTCTTACGAGTTTAATTATTTATTACTTTCTACAAATTAGTACTAATAATTGCAAATATATAATATTACTTCAAGTGTATTAGATTCAAGTTGAAGCTAATCAACACAGTGTGAAAATAATAGCTTCTTGGAAGGTTTAGGTAAGAAATATTAAAAGAAACTTTAATGCCCGTATACAATTTGCACAAATATACTTTTACATAAAAGCAACAACAAAAATTTCGAGAGATTCGTTGCTATTTCAATTTTCCATATCAAATAAAAGGTTAATAGAAAACTCTTGTAAGCCATAGTCCCTTCTAAGCATTAACTCTAAATGGATAAGAGAAAGGTTTTGTAAAACTATCCAATGGTATCGTTATCCTTTTATTGGCTTATTAAAGATTTAGCATTAAATAAATATTGTAGTAATTTTGAATTGTTCATTGATGAGTTCCGATTTTGAAATGCTCGTCTTGGGACAAAACAAGCAATAACAAGATTGTAACCTTGGTTTAACTAGACTGTAACTAGATCTTAAATGTTTTCATTGATATAATTTTTGTTTTTCGAATTTTGCATCAAAAGTAATTCCATTACTCAATCAATTACTTTTAGATAATCCCTAATAGTATAAGGGTATCTTGAAAGCTTCAGAGAGATTTCCACAACTAATACCTTAAAATAAAAAAGAAGAAAACAAATAAACATTGTTATAATAATGGTTTCGAAATTCTTTTTCGCTTACAGAATGGAAGAAAGACCTTCTTAACCCATGGGCAATTTGATGTTACGCAAATTCTGGCTCATCAGAAAGAAAGCAATACTGTGTAAGTTATAAGTTTGTAATCTTTCGTTTAGGATAAGAAATTAATCCCTTTACCATTGAAATTATTATCATATACTAAATCGCATTAAGTTATCCAACATTATACTTAAGCTTTTAAACTTTTCCTATCTCTCGAACTTAAACAAATTAAATATACACACGATCCTGATATTAGTCGCTTTAATATGTTATATTTAATTATCTATCATATTACTTCTTTTGAATAAAAATGTAGAAAAAACAAAGCGAAATGGTAGAAATGTATTGCAAGCTTTAAAAATATTAGATTTCAATAATTTTAATTAGTAGTTAACTTTTTACTTACGTCCATCAAGTATTAATTATAAATCGTTTGATTAGAAATCTATATGATCTCAGATAGCTGGCCAAATATAAATGAATTTTCTATAATTTCAAAGCGGGGATCGATAAGAAAATCAACCAGTTTTTAAAGTTATTATTGAAAATCCCACTCATCGGTACAAAAGACTACCTTATAAAGCTATAAGTACAATATTTCCAGGTAATACAGGATGTCGCAAGCATAACTTATTTTAGTAAAAACTTACTTGACTTACAGCTTTGATTTTCAATTTTCAAGTAGATTTTAATGATTCTTTCTATTTCTCACCTAATCATGTTAAAAACATATGGGTATTTTGTAATTTATCCTGTTTATAACCATTCTTAAAAAAGTATTGCTGACTTTGCTGTCCAGTAACTGTCATTACACTCAAACCACTTTTCCACCTTTCAGTCACTGCAAAAATACACTTTTTTCTACTGCAGTTACTACGTGATCTTATAAGACACTTTTTTCTCACTTCAATTATATACTAGCTAAAAATAATACTCCCTTCCAGATCTACTTGTTTCTTCAGTTTCTACTTCATCACAATACGTCCCTTACAACTCCTACGTGATTGATCAAAATTATCTTCCCATTCCTACTTGATCACTATACATCGTTTCTAGTTCCGACTTACCCAACAATTCTCATGTCTTGTTCTCAAATGATCGAAATACTTTCCTTTCAATTTCTTTTTGATCATAATGCATCCTTTCCAGATCCTACAGGATTAAAATAATGTGTACCTTGTTGTTTCTATTTGATGACAATACCTTCCATTTCCAAATTTATCAGCAATCATCAGCAGTCAGCATTGGCATGACAGCCCTTTGTGGGCCTTGGCCTTCTTCAGAATTCTCTCCCATTCCGTCCTCTTTCCAGAAATTGACCTACAATTTTTAACTTTTAGTACGACGAAATCTTCATCCAAGCAGTCCTTCTATCACTTCTTGGGTCTTCCTCTCGATCTTCCACAAAAAGGAGTTACATTGAAGACCTTAATATGTGTTCTCTCTGCATTCATTCTCAGAATGTGGCCTGCCTATCTCATTCTAGCCAATTTTATGGATTTGGTAATGTCCTCATCGTTATAGATTTATATAGCTCAAAGTTATACCTTTTTCGCCAAGTGTTATTCTCTAGAACAGCACCAAAAATAGCTCTTAAAGATCATCAAGGCTTTTTTTTTCCTTCATCGTCAAGGTCCAAGTCTCTGGAGTATAGGATAAAACTGGTTTAATGAATACCTTGTATAGCATAATTTTTTTCCTACTCTCAATTAGATGGGTTTCAGTTTTTAACAGATTCAAATTTAAATGGGCCTATCTCAAAAGGTTTAGACTGGTTTTCTTTTTTGCCACGAAAAATATATTTTGTTTTTTCTATATTTACTCTGAGCTTCATTTTCCTGGCTGCTTTATCCAATACCATAAAGGTTGTACCCAACTCAGCTGTAGATCTTGAAACTATGTCAATATCATCGGCATATGCTAGAATTTGTACAGATTTATTGAATACAGTACCTCTTGCATTCATGTCAGCATTTTTTATCACTTTCTCCAAAGTTATATTAAAAAGTAGGCATGCTAGTGTATCTCCCTGCCCAACTCCACTGCAGACTTCAAAGGTTGTAGATGTTTCTCCCTTGACTCATACAGCAGAAAAGGTTTCTCTGTGAGTGAGCTTCACCAGCTTAATTAACTTTGTTGAAAGATTAAATTCACAAATTGCATTTAGTAGCTCAGTTCTATCGATATTGTCAGAAGCTTTTATCAGCAATACTATCTCTCATTTCCTACTTGATCACAATACTTTCCCATTGCAGTTACTACCTGACCACCTTGTTTGACAGCCCCAGCCAGAGGCATCTGTTTTCCGTTACTGATATGGAGTCCGACTCGCCGAAAACAGAACAGTGCCTGACGTGCGACCTAGGGGAAGAGTGTACCTACCACAATGCCATTTTCAGTCCCACAGCCAAGTACTACGTCCTAGAATGCCTGGGACCTGGAGTGCCTTGGATAGATCTCAGGACCACAGACAACTACACCAGGTGTAAGTCAAACATTTGCTTTTTTTCGATGAAAGTTAAACTCGTGATCTTCTAAACTGTTCCCTTAATGGTAGATCTCGTCTCATGTAGCCTTAGGTATTGTATAAGCCAGTTAGAATATTCGGATTTTTGGTAAAGGGGCTAACTTTAGTAGATTACACTTGGTCCACAAATCGTAATTATTATGTAAATACTCGATCCTGTAGTTGAATTGCAGACGAAGGAGAATCTAGGAATTCTATGGACTCGTGAGGTTTGGACATACGCAGAAAAGCTGAGCTTCTTCGTGAATACTCCAGTATTATTTCTACTATAATGTTGCATTCACGTAAAGAAACTATACTAATAAACTTTTATGTGCAATTGCATTGAACTTTAATTTCTCGTCTTCTCTTGAACATAGAGAGATCCGCTTCAATCCACTTTAACCTTTTTATAAAACTGGAACTTATTTCAATGATTTTAAATTCAAATTGAGTTTTCATAGCGTTTTACCACAGTAAAGAAAACATTCATCCCTTGCCATTGACTAACATAAAAACAGCAATTAGTACGACTATGTAAAATTACACGGAAATAAAAGGTTTTTTTAGTAATGCGTGTGTGTAGGCCCCCGAAATTTGCAAGAATGCATTGTCACAGACAACGAGTCTATTTGCTAAGTTTCAAACGATTGGATGACAGACAAATAGAGGGTTCTCTGAAGATTTTGTCCGCCACAAACAAAATCGAAGTTAATGTTAAAGATTTGGAGACCTGTTCAATTTATCTTTTTAAAACTTTCTGTACTTATAGTACGCGAAGCGACTGCAAATTTAAGTACCCCATCGAGCATCATTTTTTTTTTATAGAATGTAGAAAAAAGTTTGGTAGATTATAAATGTACTGGTCTAACAGATCAAAAGTGGTCAAAACTGTCCCAAAATCAACTTTGAATGAGTTGAACTAAATCCGATTGCCAAATAAGTCATAACTTGTCAAACAATGACCATTTTTTTTAGTTGGTAACCCACCATTCTTTCATTTTCAATGAGGACGGGTGCATACGACTAGCTGGTGAAAAAAAATTTGCATATTTCAAAATTGAGCCGAATTGGCGATAAATATTACATCATCAGTTACATAATATTAATTACACCTAAACTTGCAGTCGTCTTTTGGTTCAATAGGAATGCATTATGTTGTCCAAATGAATTCAATAAAAAACTCTTTATTGTGGTTTTTAATGACACATTATTATAAATGCTTCTTTTGTTTGACAGAAAAAAATAGGGGTACAACTTTACAGGATTTTAAATATAAAATTTTAGACATATTTTCATGTGGTAATACGGATAAAAATATTTGTGCATTAGCTTTGACGAAAGCTTCAAATTTCTATGATTATTGTTTTACTTATATTTGCCACAAATAATATTACTGACTACTGGCTTATACTTTGAGAGTTTAACGACAATGCTTTTTTTGATAAATAGTGGAACTTCTGGATAGCAATGACAATGTGAGATATAAAATTGAAAACACCGCTATGCCTCAACTCAGAACGTTTAATGTGCCTATAGAAGGAGGTTATAGTAAGTGCACGGTTTTTTATTAATATTAATTATCTGGTTGAAATAAGTATTGAAAGTATCATATTGTAACAATAAACTTGAGAGATAAAAATTTTTAATAAATTTTAAAATAAAAAATTAAAACTATTTTTTTTTAAAGAAAAAGCTTCTTTTTTTTTTAATGTTTACTTATATTTCCAGATGCAAATGTCCGATTATTGTTGCCACCAGGTCTAAGAGATGAAGAAATGGTCAAGTATCCAATGGTAATTAACGTGTAAGTATTTTATTTCTTACTCAATTTTAAACAAATGATGTTTATACTAAAGAAAATTACACAATTCCAGGAACTGGAAGGGGATTTCAAAGAATAAAAATAGTTCAAATAGTTTTTATCTGTAAAATGTAAACATAGATTACGTTTTTAATAAAAATTTAAAGTAGAAACATCTTAGTATTCCAAAGCAGCAATAAAAGAACCTATATTTAATACATAAATAATCAAAATAGCTTTTATAAAAAACATCACATCTTACTGTTAATTAAAATACGCATACATTAATTAAATGTAATTATTTAATGCAAATGTATACAAAAGTTGAACAAAAGTCAATCTTTTCGGGAGTTATGATGACCACAGACACACTTTTTTAAATCCTTTATATTAACATCGATTTTGTTTGTTTGTGCGTGTGTGACTGCAGGTCAAATCTAGGGAAGCCAAATTAATGCACTTACTGTCATATGATCAGGCTGAAACTTGGCTGATATATTCGATATTGATGACGATGCATTTTATCAAGTTTTGGGGGCTGTCTCTGTCACTAAAAGGTTGCTGTTACACACTTTTAAAAAATCATTTTGGAATACTAATAGATTTCCTTTAATCCATCTCCATTATTGAAACTCTTTTCCTGTTGTAAAAATTATTTTAATCAGAATAAATAAATGAGATTAAAGGTAATTGGACGTGAATACATAAATTTACTATGGAGTGTGGTCCAATCAATTCAACGTTGCGTTGAGTAGTAACGATATAAGTGAATGAATTTTAACCCTTTTCACTCGTATGTCCCCGTACAGGGGACATCGCATCTGTATTGGGCAAACTGTGATAACTTAACCAAAACATTTCTGTTTGAAGTATTTCTAAGTTGATTTGCTTTGGTGGAGGTGCCGGCATTACGTTCCACCCCTAAATATTGTTTATATAGTTTGTTCATATTATTACATTTCTTAGATTTTTAACCTTTTGCACTCCGAACCATTCTGGACGGCTACCAGCAGCTCAGCCCTAGTATTGCGCTTGCGCCAGTAAATTTCAACAAACCCAACCATCGACAAACTCTCCTTATCGCTCCTTTCAAGTGGCACAGAAAAGTGCTCGGACAATCGTGAACCAACACATCTGACATTCTCTTATATATAAAAAAACATTTCAGCGGGATTTTGTTTCTATCTTGGTAATTTTACCATATTTTGATTTGATTTCTTGTGCCATTTCAAGAGAAAACTTCAGGAAAACATGTATTTCTCAAAAAGTTGTGCTGAAAAAAGTTAATTCTCCGTAATCACTAATAAACTTTACTGTCCCCTGAAAGGGCACATCCGGGTGATATGCTAGATTCTAATGTCCCCTGAGAGGGGACAGCGGAATACAAAGGGTTAATACGGTGTAGTGTAATAATCAGAATAAATAAAAGATATTTGGACGCGAATGCCTAAGCTGACATTTGTTTTTAATAAATACATTTTGAATTGGAGTTTGCCGCATATTTTGCTGATAGAGATGTTTTCAATGCTTAAAATTAGATGCAAACACCAAGCAAACGTTGAAAACAGAATAAAATGAATATAAAAATCAGCAATGCATATGAAGAATTTATATTAAAAACTTTGTTTTTAATAGTTATATTATTTCTACTCAACACGCTCCAAAACGTGTAGAAATGTAAAAAAAGAAAAGTAAAAAGAAAAAAAAAATAACGATTTTTTTTTTTTTTTTTAACCGAATGCAATATTTTCACTACCTATGTTAACATATGGGTACTTTCAAATAAAAAAAAAAATCAGTTAATACCAAAGAATTGCTATAAAAATTTAGAATTACAATAATTCTTAATGCTTCAATTGGGCAATACAAATTAAAAAGGTTTTGTTATAAACATATTACAGAGATTGATAAGGGGTGATACAAAATCCCTTCATATTCTGCTTAAAATATCTGTTATCACTTATTATAGGTATGGTGGTCCTGGTAGCCAGATGGTCACTGACAAGTTCTTTGTACACTGGGGAAGCTACTTGGCAAGTAGAAAAAACTTTGTTTATTCCTGGATAGATGGGAGGGGAAGTGGTAACCAAGGAGACAAACGTTTGCACGAAATATACCGAAAGCTAGGTAGTACGGAGATTGAAGATCAACTTGCAGTGGCCAGGTATAAAAATACCCTTTTTTTACAAGTAATATTAGATTATGAACCCTATAGTTGTGGTGATAAAGTATTAGAAATATGAAGTTTCAAAAGCTTAAGATCTTAAAGGGACTTGGTACCCTTCAAACTTTTTTCTTTTATTTAAGCCTTTAAAATTATAATTTTTACATATTTGGAAATATTACTAAGAAAAAATTAAATTTTACTTAAAAAAAAAAAAGCTCAAATAATGATCTAAATTTTCAAATTTTATAAAAATATTCATCAAATTTCAAATTCTATCTTCTTTTCCATTGTTCAATATTTTTTCCCGATTTTTAGAAAAAAAATTTCCTCGTAATATACTCTAACTTTTTAAGCATCGGATTTAGAATAAGTAAAATAGTTTTTACTTATTAGAGAAAAACGATAATTACTGTACCTATAGGTAACAAAAAGTGTAAAAAAAACTCATATTTAATTAAAAAATCCATGCCTATTATTGCCAAATAGATATTAAGAATGATACACAAAAAATGTCAAGTCATTTCATTCATATTTGCTGAAGTTTTAGCACTTTGAGCAAAGTGGGAATTTCAAAAACCACGAACTGATCAAAATTCGTTCGAAACATCAAAGGAACTATATAGCAGCAATGCTAAATTCTCCATAAAAAATATAGTTTTTCTGCAATTGCAGTTATCGGATCAGCTCAAAAGCTTGCCAAAATAAGGAGATGGTTTCAATGATTATAAACACGCAAAAAATAGAAAATTGATATTTTTTATTATTTTTTGTGAAAACGAGGGGTACCAAGTTACATAATGGGCAGATCTAGAGTAGAGACCTTCTCCCCCTTTCTCAAGTGGAATACATTTTAGTTTTTAGGAGGATGGAAATTAAAATAATTTTCTAACTTATCCTTTTGTTACAATAATATTTTATTAGTAAAAAAAAAAAGCTAAAAAGTTTTTAAAAGAAATTTTTAAAGGAGTCTGGGACTCAAAATTCTAAAATCTTTATTTTTAGAATTATTTTTCTGAAATTTTTTATGCAGTAATGTATGATGCTTTAAAACTTTAAAAACTATTTTAAATTTTCAAATTTAAAAAATATTTTTATTAAAAATTTAGAAAATATCAAAATTTTAATTTTTTTAATTTGATATATCTAAAACACTTTTCTAAAAAATTACTTTATTTTTCATAAAACTACTTCTTATAATTCATTTCAAAAATTGTCTTCATGAATTTTCAATAAAGTAATTAGAAAAAAATAAAAAGTAAATATTTTGTGCAAAAACTGTATAAAATCCATAGTATGCTAAGCTCTAAAAGATTTTTTTTTAAAAATTAAATAAAAAAACATAATTCATGAAGACAAATTAAAGAATATGAAAAATAATTGTGGAAAGTTTCATAGATTTATATCAAGTAATTTTTCAGTTAAATCAATTTAAACTCAAAAAAGGGGCAAAAAGCCATCACAGAGAAAAACAGTTTCAAAGTTTCAAGATAGCATGTCTGAGATACAGTTGTCATGTAACAAAAACTTAAATATTTCAAGTTCTACTAAAGATAGAAACAAATTTTTTTTATGTCATTTTGTTTAAAAATATATGCATTATTTTTTACAATAATATTTTTTTTTTTTTTTTTTTTTGAGAATTTAAAAAATGTTGAGTCCCAGACCCTTAAATATTCCGGAATGAGATTCTAAGCATGAGGCGAGTCATAATAGTAGTTATAATAAGTGTAGGAAAAGGGTACAGAAGAAGATGAAAGAGAGACAAGTATAATATACTTAAACTTACAAAAGTATTCGATACTAGGATGCTTGGGCATGCGCTTGTGAAAACTTGCACTTGTTTTTTCGTCAATACACAGATACAATAGTTTTCTCTTCTAAAAAACAGATAAAATAGTAAATTTAAAATATTTGAAATTAAACAAATACGTTGCATTCTGAGTATAGTATTTTGCCAATTGCTAAATAAAAAAAAAATAAAAAAATATAATTACATTTTTAGTCCATTTTCTAAGTAATGTGATAAAATATCAATAGGATATTTAAAAAATTTATAGTTTAAACACATTTGAGACTAGAATTACGAGGTTCTCACAGGATGGTCAGAAAAAGTCCTTAGTGTTTTCCACGCAAAGAAAAAATAGTTGTTTCCACAGCGGATGACGCTGTAAGAAACTGTGTCCAATGTTCTTTAATTATGCTGCAGGAGTATATTCATTGAAATTTTTATGTAAAACCCCATCTTTTGATGAGAAAACGAACTATATTTTGTTAAAAAAATAAATTTCAAAACACTTTTGTAAAATCCTCTTTTTTGCTATGTTTAAATATTCATGAATAATCCATTTTTCCAAAATTCCGTTATTTCTGATCATCTTAAGGGACCAGATGCAATACCAAGATGATGACCATTTTGCATAAGTAGTTGAAGTATAACAAATATGTCTCATTACCCAATTTAATGCTTTCCTTTCCTCCATAGCTACTTGAAGAATGAGATACCTTTCATTGATCGGTATCGAACTGCAATTTGGGGCTGGTCCTACGGCGGATACAGCACCATAATGGCCTTAGCAACTGACAGTCAAGTATTCAATTGTGGCATTGCTGTAGCTCCAGTAACTAGCTGGCTTTACTATGGTGAGAAAACTCATGGCATAATGCAATGGGATTAGGGATCTGTCTAGTAACATGTTGACAACATTGGTAGCAATTCAATTGTGCAAATAAGTATTTACTCTCAAGGATAGCGTACTGTATTAATGCAATTGATATTATTACCTTCGAGAATGTGTATATACTTCTACATAATGTAAGTGTTTGGTGAATTTTAATTCAATTTCAGTTCTGTAATTACTTTTAATTATAGCTTTTTGTTAATGTAAAAATTGTAAACAGTATCGGTAATCTACAAGCTTTGTAGTCACGTTTATATGAATATTTTAGAGTTTGAGAACGTCATCAACCTATATAAGGTTCGCACGAGAAATAATCAGGATCAGTCGGTCCACTTCGTCTGTTGAAGTTTTGGGATCGAGCTGCTGTGGACACAGTTTTATGTTTTTCTGAGCGACGCGAAGCTTGTGTGTTTTCGCTTCTATTGAGCCAGGACGACTGAAAGCTCTGTTTTGAGGTGCTGCTGATGTTGAACATTTCTTTGCGAAGCATAAAAAGATTTATTTTTGTAATTCAGTATCATCAGAAGAAAATTCGTAACAATATATCTATTTAATTTTTATAAATTACATCTAAATTTATAATAATGAAAATATATATTTATATATACTTTATGGTTTTTATAAAAAGCATACTTAATTTATAAAAAAAAACCATTTAATTACCAAGTTCATAATTTTAATATACTCTCTAGATTCTGTGTTCTCGGAACGATACATGCAGATGCCTTGGCCTACTGATAACTACATTGGATACGAAAAGGCAGATGTCACCAAAAAAGCGGCAAACATCAAAGATAAGAAGCTCCTGCTAATACATGGGACAGCTGATGGTGAGAAACAGTATTCTATAAAAAATGAGAAAAATAATTACAAAAATTCAAGTTTCACATCATCCTAGAACAATTTAACAAAGCAAGGATGAGTAAACCAAGAAAAACATCAATAAGACTTTGAAACATTTCATTGTAATTCAACAAAGTAATACACTTCGCAAAGCCCTAATTTATGCACAGATAACATTTTAATATCTCGTCCAGAGATGGATAAACTATGCAGGAAATTTTGAAGTGTTAACAATGGGTTTAAAATTGAAATATAGTGTTATAAGAAATGATGGATGGGTAAAAAAAAATGTTTTGTGATAGTTATGTAATTTTTTTTTGTGAATTTTGGGACGATGCTTGAGATTTGGTACCAATCTTCCCATAACCCCTGCTTCCGATATTATTGGTCAATACCACTGTGCTACCTGTGTGATTACTTAAGCCCTAATTTTGTAACTAATAAGAAATAAGTTTTTTACTTTCACTTCTTTCAGATAATGTGCATGCTCAACAATCACTGATGCTAATGAAAGCTATAACAGATGCTGGAGTTATGTATCATGCACAAGTATGTATTTAAAAAAAACGTTAGTAAGAAGTTAATGTGTTGTGTTGGTTATACAGATATCTAATGAAATATTGCATTAAAAAATTACTCCAAAACATTCTTAAATTTAAATGTAATTTTTATCAAAATCTATCAATTTTGTCTATATTTTGCACAGCCACATAGTTACAAAATTTAACGTGTATGAAATTAGTAAGGACTTAGTGAGGCCTTGAAAGATCCTTTTTGACTTACTAAAAACTCTATTACCAAGTAATAAATATACACAAGGCTGTAGGTACTGATTTGTTTCTGTGACTTAATAAGGAATACATACAAGATGACAACATCCATTTTCTTTAAAACCTAAAGTGAAAAGAAAATGGAAAAAATGTACCATGTAATTTACACAAAAAAAAATCACATTTATTAAAGTTTAATTTGTTTGAAATTAAAACACAAACTAAAATATTCAAATTCTGGTTTTGAAATGCAGAATAAAAATACTTAAAATTACAAACTTCAAAATGTTGTTACGTACTTAACAATTTCTGTATTTGATTAGTATAGCAGTATGTATTCAAATAAATCAAGGAAAACAAAAATGAACACAAAATGTAAAGTACAATGTTATTGTAACAGTAAATGGGTTACTTTTTCAACTGCAAAAAGATATACATACAGAAAAATACTTCAGCTGGATTTTAATAGCATTTTAATTTTATAAATTATGCCTCTATTAAGAAAAACAAACATACAAATAAGAAAAAAATATGACAACATTCAAAAGTACATTTTCTTTAAGTCCAATCCTATTTAAATAGCCTAAGAGAAAAAGCACTTTGTGCACTACCAATAATCTTATAATAACAACATTTTTATAACGTAACAGGCATTTTTTTCCCCATCAAAATGCTTTTCTGATAATGTTATGGAAAAGAATATTTAGAAAACAACTGTGACATTGGAGCAGTTAAGGTTTTATGTACACATAACTATTTTTGGAAATAGATAATTTTATATAGAATAGTATCAAAGTTAAAGATCTAAAAAAAATTTAGTTACTTCTCTGTAGGAAATTTCATAAAAAAAAACTATTTTGCAGGTATATCCAGATGAATCTCATGGCCTATCAAACGTAAAATCCCACTTATATCGGACAATGGAAAGCTTCCTGGACAATTGCTTCGGCATACCAGAAGGTGAAGAGCGGTTACCACCCCAAACCGATGAAAAGAAGAGATAGTACAACCCAAAAAAAAACCTATCTCCAATCTTCAACCCCTGCCCCATCTTTAACAATCAATGACCCAACTCCAAATAGGTCATCTCTCTGCAATTACATTCCACCTCCAGACAAAGTGATATCAAAGCAAACAAGTGACTGTTGAAGGCACACAGAGGGCAGGCCCAGGCTATGATGGTAGCAAGGTGGACAATGTCCATGTGGTGCTGATAGACTATCTTTTGACCATCGAGCTCTTGTAAGAGAAAAGAATGGGATCAAATGAAGAGGTATTTTACGGACATGTGCAAGTTATGGGTTTGTGACATCGATTTAGATATACTACATGGTTGGATGGACTGCTTTGTATCATGATATGATAGAAATTAGGTGGTTATCGACAGACGATTAATTGCGTCATAGAAACAAAACATATTTAATATTCAGTGAACATTCCACAATTATGTTTCGTTTCAAAGTATGTCTGATTGGAGGAAGACTGTCATGAAACAAAGTCCCCATTTTAACCCTTTACTTACAGATGGGACTTATAAGTCCATCAGTTTTCTCATGGCACTGTATTAATTTTAAAGCATTGGGACCCAAAATGCAGTTTGAAATGCACTTCTATGAAGTTTGCTCTTCAATTGCTGGATGGCAGCACAACCTTATTTCTCTTTATATGCAAACATGTGGACGATTGTTGTGCATTATATAAACCACATTGTGCATGAATGATTTTAACAAAACAGGATAGAAAGAGCCTTCACCTAGAAAAATAGACATTGTGGGATGGTTAGTTATGGCGTTCATTGCCTCAAATAAGCCATCCAACACTTGAAGAACAAACTTCATACAAATTGATTTCAAAATTGCAACGGGTCTCAAAGTGTTTGAATTAATACAGTGCTATGAGAAAACTGACGGGACTTGCAAGTCCTGCCAGTAAATAAAGATAAAGAAAAAATTAAATATAGCAAATTCAGTCTCTTAGTGTTCAAACAATTTTTCAGCTATGCAGGAACTAAAATAAATGCTGTTTCCCATAAAATTAACTTTATTTTAACTGTCTCTAGCAAAAAAATCAATGAAAAACATATGACTGTGACAGTCTTCTTAAAAACGAAAGAAGTAAAAATTAAGTTATTCTAAGTTTTAAATTTTGTATTATTTTAATTTCCATCTACATTTTCTTCTAACTAGCAATATGGTAATGGCTCGTTTTCGTAACATCAAGCAGTCCCTCTAATTCTAGTATATTTACACCGATGGTTTGTGATTTTTTGACAATTGCTATCATAATTAATTGTGATGGGTGATTGTGGTACAATATGTTGCTCAATTACAGTGTTTTTTACGGATGCATAATTTTTATAATTAAGAGTTTAAATCACACATTATATGGCATATTACAGCAGGGAAAGACTTAGATATTTTTTTTTAAATGCATCTCAAAGTATATTTGAAAGATTTACAGCTGAATTGCCAATATAAGCATTGTGAATGTTGACTGAATTAATAGTAATAAGAAAAAGAGTACTTTGTACTTATTAGAACCAGTAAAGAAAAATATTTGTCTTGCCCGCTGACTTCTTTCAAAAGAGTTAAAAGCAAAAACTAATGTTTCCTATTAACTTAATCATACAAAAAAGAGAACACTTGCCCTTTTTATGCCCTAAATCACTTTAATTTGAAGTAATAAACGACAAAAAAAGTGTTATACTTTCTCCTATTTTACTGAACAAAATTGAAACTTTGCTTGCTATGCACCAGGACTTCTGTAAATTAATAGAAAAAGAAAAAAATATAACTATCTATTAAAATCTTCACCTGATAGCAGTGGCCACCAGGTGAAGACCACACTCTGGCCACACATACCAAAAGTACCCGGTTTGAATCCCGAGTCAGCAAGGGATGTTAGTTATAATTTGAAATCCACATTAAGCTGTAGGTCCGTGCCTGATAAGCCGTTATTATGTAAAAACTATAAGTCATTTCTAGGTTGTTGAGTCAAACAAACAACTTCTAATGAAATCCAAAATAAACATTTTCTTAATTTATTCATAACATTATATTTCAGAAATTATAAGTAATTTTTTGCTTACGAAAAATTCGTACAAATAAAGTCTAATAATAAAAACTAATGCCAAGTTGTGGTGTAACTGTTAGTGTCAATTATTTTTAAATCAGAAAAATATTAAAATTTAGGAAATACAGGTTTAAATTAAAGTCCAATCTTAGAAGTAAAAAAATTCCATACTTATAATAGTAAATGAGAGTTTTTATTAACTTTGAACTAATATGAGAAAAAATGTGTGAATTTATCAATGAAATACTAGACTTTGTGTGAAATAATAGGTTGATTTAAGTAATTTGCACATGTCTGTTAATACTGTGTTTTAAGCAATGGTGCTTAATTTATTCCAAATGAATAACTTGTAAAAAAATATTAATTAATGCCAATTATAAACTGAAAATCATCAAATCAGGATTATAGATAATGCTACCAGTTTTTTGCCAAATTCTCATGGTATTTTTTATCAATATTATTCTATCTAGCTTGTTCTATTATTTCTTTCTACTTACTACCTTTTTATAATTTAAGAATCCTGTTTCACATTCCCTGAGCTATAGAAGAAATCCACAGCAGTATTTGTTTAGAAAAATATTTTTGGCAGAACACCTGGTAAAAAAAAAAAAAATGTTTGAAAATTAAATTCTGAAGCATTCTGGCTAACGTATTCATCAACTGATTTAAAGAATTGTTGAAATTTCACAACAAAGAAATTTGAGAGAAAATATGTTTATCAATATCATTACTGCACAATATTTATAAAGATTAAACTTGGTATGCACAAATAATACTCAATAAAAAAAAGACAATTGTCATACTTTAATTTTAATATAGAAATAGTAAATTTTAAATTATTTTAAACACAATGACTTGAGTAAAAGACATTAAAAAAATATAAGTAATGAAGAATTTCTTCAACAATGCTCAGACCGTTTGATATTACGACAGAATAATTTATAATTGTTATATAATGTAATATTTATCACAATTTTATCTAATATTGTAATTAAAATTTACAGCTTCTGTCAAACAAATTACTTTTTCTGATTAAAACTAAATATAAAATTCATTAACCCATTAACAATGGTTGGCAAGAAAATTTGCCAATGGACATTTTAGTGTTTTTCTATGCTAATAAATTGTTATTGTAGTTTCACTTAGTGTGTTTTAAAAATCATAAAAATAATTTTCCAAAAAATCTGAAAAATTCAAAATATACTTTAAATGATCTAAATAAACTAGGTATAGGAAAAAAAGGCATTTTTTTATTATTTCAAAATTGTCTTTAAAGGGTTAATATAAGATTTATATTTCATCATTAAATATTCATTTTTCTTTTATATTTACACTTGAGAGCAATGTAAAAAAAAAAAATATGGCAAGCAAAGCCGAATAAACAATTTTCGAAAGCAAAGAAATCATAATTATTTTTTTATAATTAACCATAATACAAAGTAGTTTTGTTGAATAGGTAAAGAGAATCAAAAGATGAAGTTGGTATGACATGCCTTCAAATGAGTCACAAACCACGACTATGCAAATGTTATAAATATAATAATTTTGCTCAGGAAGACTTTCAAATTGAAACATATATTGCTCACGACAGATTGAAAGTGATTTGAAGATATAAGTGTTTGTGTACATGGAATAAGACATTGGAAATCATAGTTTATTTTTATACTTGTTTTTGTTGATAATTGTTGCAATGTAACCCACTTATTCTTAATGTGTTATATTTATTGTTTACCAATATGGATGTTTGTATGTGTCCCAGTCATAATTTACAAAATCACTAATCTAAATGTCATGCGTACCTACCTCTATAGGTTACATGTATATTATTTCTTGGTGTTCACAAAGGACAAATTTAAATTCATTCAGAAATTACTTGGTAAAATATAGGCCAATGTCTAAAATAGAAACTGGGAATTAAATAAGGCAAAATGCTTTCCTTTAAAGATAGAATATAATTCTTTCCTTACTCCACAGACGTAATGCAATATTTTCACAGTTGTTACAAAATTTATGTAACATATTGCATTAGCAATTCAACTAATTTTAATACATTCGTATTGATTCAATGGCAATTCATATATTCACACAAGCAAAATTTACAGATTAGGAAGAGCCACTATGATTTTCAATTTAACCCATAAACGTCTTCTGGAAAGGAAATCTTGCAAGATGTATATTAAAATCTCATTTGATGGGTTAAAAAATGCATTTTTATACATAGACAGTAAAATAGACCCTATTATATTTATCAAATTTCATTTATTATCTCCTGTATAGTTTCTATATCTATACAATTTTAAAGGTATAATTTTTAAACTATTTTATACACACAAAATTTTAAAGATGTTGAAGTAATACTTCAGCCTACAATGTGTTATAAAAAATGCAAACCTTTAAAATTTTGTTTTTAGTTAGGAGGTGTTTGATGAGAAGTATTGAATTGATACATGGGGTGGTGAAAGACTGACAACCACTCAATTTGTGATATATTAAATGCAAACAATTGAAATTTTCTGTTATAACTCTAATTTTAAGTAATTTTCAGGCATATTCTAAAATCAATCTAGACAATGTTTCTTTTCATACAAGCTATGTATTGTATACAAAAAAGCAAAATACCTTATGCTTGCAACATTTTTTGGTATAAAATTTTGCTATTTGGACACAATGGTATGAAATTTTGAATTTCTTTAAAGCAAATAGTTCAGTTTCAGCAAAAATATTTAAGATTAAGAACAATAGAATACCAAAAGAACAGTAACTTTTGGATATGGATATCAAGTTGCAATATAGTTAGTATATGTTTTATTTATAAGTCACGCATTATATGTTAGAAATGCTTTAGAATCTTCGAATTCATTTATCAAGAAATAATTTGTAACTTTTTCAGAATGTACAATTTAAAATCCCTGGATATAGCTGTGTATTGTACCGAGTTTAGTTGTTTTTTATTTAGATTTCTTTCGATGTCAACATGAGTTTCAATTGTTGTACATACGTTTAATTGTACATATGACTGCTGTGCAGTCTGTCCTAAAACTCTCTGTGTGGTTTCTTTTTTCCATAGTTCATGTATATTTATGTGTATTGACTTTTCTGTAGTTTAACTGCAGTATTATTAGTAAGTTGTCTAAATTTAAAAGAACTTTAGAGCTGAAAGCTTAATATAATAGAGATTTTTAATAGTTTTACAACTTTAAAGTAGATAAAGTGGTCAGAATTAACCGATGCAAAATGGATTAGTAATATCTACTTCATTTTAAAATTCTATTAGCCCCTTGCATCTCCTGGACATCATAAAACATGTGCAATATGTGTAAACATGGCTGGTTTAACATGGGAATGTTATTTTCAACATTTGAAATTATTAGTTTTAAGAACTGAGTACGTCCAGTCTATATGCAAAACACAATGTGCAAACCCACTTTTGAAGATTAAACATCAAACGAAGTAAAAATATGTTTGTGTATTTTTAAACTAAAAATTTCATTACAAAACTTCAAAGTTGCAAATTTATTTTTAAATTAAATAGCAACAAATGTCAAAATATTGTTTATTATGCAATGCTTTAAAAATGCAATTAATTAAACCAAATTAACCATGACATAAAACTAGAAAGAAAAAGAAAAATATTTGTTGTGTCAAATAAAAAAAAAAGTCAATCGTTACGTATTTTGCAATTTAAAGCACTTAGAAAAATATTTTAAATCAAGATTGTAAACAAAAACACTTTCCGCTAAATAAAGAAGGTGCTACTAATAGTTAAAGAGGCATTTTAATGCTTTACCTTGTCTAAATGGAAAGTAGGATAGGACTATAAAAATTAATCATCTGGTTTTAAAAATGCATTTGGTGTTACTTCAGCAAATTTATTTAATAGTCAATTTATTTAATAGTCAACCAAGTGGTTGGGTTAATATGTCATAAAAATAATTATATAAAAATTATATATGTATAAAAATTTATAAAATTACAAAATCCCAACTTCATTCACATATTTAGCAACGGAAGTGAATGTCACAAATTGTGAGCTACTAGTTAAAACATAACAAACCATGTTGTTACGAATTAAAAATCAGAACCAGTTGTATATAATTTAGCTAGTTATCAATGATTTGTGTCTTGTTCAGCATTCGAATCCTTCCAGATTAAAATTATGGAAATTTTTAGCTGAATGAGCTTTGAAGTCCAAGTGCTTAGCAAGCTTGATGTTTTCCTGGAATTGCACTTTAAGAAGTGTTTGGGGACATAAAAATGTATGCAAGCACCACTTGCTCTTTAAAGCATCCATTTCCAAAACTTCCTGATTTAGTCTTAAAATAAGCATTACATTAAAAAAAATATCTAATTTTGAGTCCATTGTTTAAAGACTTATTTGAAGATAACTTGTTATAGCATATTGAAAGGGGAAATATTTTAAACTCTTATCAGTAGTTGTTAATATGTTAAATAAGTTGGAGGAGAGGAAAGGAAGTAAATGATTAATGCAAGGAAAGAAGGCTTTTTAGTGTGGTTATCCGAACAATCGATAAATAAGTGCGTTGAAATTTCAAAAAATATTAAAGGGACCATGCATAAAAAAATATTAAATATGTGTTTAATTTTTTAAGATTAAATGCCATGTTGATTGGTACAAAGATGTACATTTAAGACATGTTTATAACTATGAACTATTTGATCTGTACCTTTACTGTTATCCTTGAATAATGTTAAAAAATACTCTCATAAAAACTTTTATTGAATGGATATATGTTACAAACGAAGTTAAAGAAATATATTCTATGTATACAGTAAACATGAACATATTTTTAAATAATTTTAAAATAAGAAATATGCCTTCAATTCTAAAAGTTTACAAATTACAAAAAAAAAAAAAAAGCATTCTTGAAATAATTCACAAGTAAAGAAGACTATGAAATTTTTACTTACAAAGATCAAGACTTTTGTGCAGGTTTAATTCTTTAGAATCTTGTGTATAGATGAAAATACTATAATTTAAAAGTGGATAAATAAAATATTTTAACAGAATCAAATTGTATGCATTTTGAAAGAGAAGATGAGTAATGATGAAAGGAACTTAATGCATAAATAATTGTCATTTAGATATACAAACAATTTCAATGTGGTTTCTTAAATACCACACGTTAAAGTTTTTAAAAAATGATAAAACTTTCCAAACACAAATTCGATCCATTGATAAACAGGGTGGCCACTAAATTCAGAAAAAAAGTTCTCTAATAATTTCCTGACTGATTTCTAAGAAATTCCTTGATTTTATGGCAAACTTTTTCAAATTTCCTCAATTTTTCCAGATGTGTAGACACCCTGATCAAATAGAAAATGTAAGCTAAAGAGATAATATGCCATTTTTTTAGAAACAGTTTTAGCAGCAATGAAAAGTTGAAATTAGTTCAGTTCATAACATTAAACTTGTAATGATTGCTACTACAATTCTTCAGATAAATGGCGCCAAAATACGGATGAGCCGGGAAACGTACCTTCAAAACAATAGAAAATTTCCCTGATATTCGTGAAATATCAAGAAATTCCCTGTTTTTTTCCAGAATCTGAAAGTTCCCTGACATTTCCTTGATTTCCAGGTTCTGTGGCCACCCTGATATATGTCATTAAAAAAATGTACAAGACAATAAATAATCACATTGTCTTTATATTAAACCAAATTTAAATTACAAAACTTAACAAGCATAAAATTGACACAGAAACTTATCAATAACCAAATTTTAAATCTTAGTGGACGTTTCCTGCATTTAGAAAAAAAAAAAATTAATATAAAAATACAAAGAATTAAATCAACTATTAAAAATAGATGTATTAGAAATTAAATTCTCTTACGAATTTCAATTCACTACATTCAAAGTAATTCATTTGAAAGAATTAGAAAATGAACTATTACTAGTCAAATGATGTAATGTACTATAATAGATTCAAGTTAAATAGACATAAAAAATAATATGCAAGAATATATTTCAATCATACTTGAAAAACCATTTAGATAATGCATATTTGATTATATATCTATTAATCTCTTAAAATCCAAGAACAACTTTTAAAAAGTTTCCTGTTACAAATACTAATAAAGTTAAATAGGTTGTAAGAAATTTTACCACGAAGGTATAGATTTGAAATAGATAAGTAAAAAGCATTTGAAATATTCAATTTATGTCATTATATGGAGAAAAATGTGTATATTGCAACTTAATATGTTAAAAGGCAGAATAATATACTCAAATAAAAGCCTTTTTGAATAAAAATAAAGATGCAAGGATAAAATAAATATATGATTGATAAAATAATGTTGATTGATAATTAAAAGATTAATTTTCCAAATGAATTTATACACATGAACATAAATATACATTATAATAATTATGCACAAATGTAATTTCTAACATAATCATACATTTTCCTATATCAATTTAAATATGAGTTAATACTGTCAAATCATAGAGCAGAAGAGCTTCAAAGTAATACATACCAAAAACATGTAAGCCATAAAATAACAGATGCATATTCTGTTGTGAATACTGAAGCATCAACAGAAAGTGTAATCTGTTGCGACAATCCCACGCAGCTCTACAAAAATAGATACATATTAGAATTTAATAATCTTCCCATTTATTTACACTAATTTTCCTAGAACTCTGTGATGAAAGCACACATAATTTTGTCACTTGATAATTCTGCAAAACTTAGAAGTATAGCTATAAGAGTACTAAACTTTTTGTGACACTGATTATTCAGGAGTATTTGTTGTAAAGTGACTTTCATGTTATTACTAGAGATTCACTCTAAACAATTTTATTGTGAACTTAAAATGTTAACTCAACTTAATATTGTTGTAAAGTATGTCCTAATATGCAATGATAATCCGTGATCACTAATGAAAGCAATATTACCTTTGCAGCATGTGCATACTTTTAAGAAGCCTTAGTTATATGTAAATAAGTGATGCTAAAAATTCCAGCTATAAGTTTTCTACTTATGAAATGTATTACAATGAGTGTTCCAACAGTTCATACTGTTCTTGTAAATTGTAAATAATTTGAATAAATCTTCCTTTTATACTAGAATGTTTTGTAGTTCCTTTATATTGAATATATAAGGTACTGCTTTTTTAAACATAAAATAAAGTTTAAAATTCCAACACAACATAGTTGATTTCATTGGACCAACATAGATGGGCCTTGTGTCTGCAGTTAGTCATGATTACAAATTTTAACATGATATTTTGAGAAGTGAATTAACCCATTAATGACAGTTGGTAAGAAAATTTATAAATTGACATTTTAGTTTTTTCTTTGCTAATAAATTGTGATTGTGGTTCCACTTAGTGTTTTTTAAAAATCATATAAATAATTTTCCAAAAAATTTGAAACATTCAAAATTATCTAATAAAAAAAGTTGCCCAAAAGTTTTAGTCAACATTATAAAATAGATACTACCAGGCAAGTTATATATTTGAAAAATAGTACATCTCTGAAGTAAATAACCTTTAAATCAAGGAAAAATAATACCATTTAAGATATGTTGATTAATTTTAAAGTTGTAACTAAATTAAGAATCAATTATTCCTTATAACTGCATTGAACTGATAAAAAACAAAGAAAAATTCATATTATGTTAAGTACAACACTTTACCCTTCTGCACATAATTTGAAGTTTTTATCTTCAACGAGTAAATAAATATAGCTAAGAATTAAAAGGCACTATTTTAAGACAAATTTTCCTACTTCATGAAATCGTTGCTTCTGTGTCAATCAACATCTTCAAAGCTTCAAACAACTGAAGCCAAAAATAAAAACAATTACAAATTAATTAGTAAATTCAGCATTAACCCTTTTTTTTTTTATGTATTGAAGAAAATGCATACTTACACGAAAAATGATCAAAATATAACGTCACTCCTCTTTACAAAATTAAAAAAATTCGAGAAATTTGCACCGATTTTTTTAAAACTGAATAAATCAAAATAGAAAAATATTTTGATTGGTAACTGTCCTATTGTTTTTAAGGCCATATTGTATAAATTCCAAATGTTTCCAAAACAACTTTGGAATATGCTAACAAGAAAAATCTATTTCAGGATAATTATTTAGATTCAGATATTATTGAAAGAGACTGTTATTGGTTTTCAATTAAATGTGTGATAATATTTTTTAAAAGTTTAAAAATACATTAACACACTTCTCTTTATTTTTGGATATTTACTTCTTTACTTTTAATTTTTTTCAGTGATTATAAAGATAAGAGACTCAATGATATTTTAATTACCTTGTGATATTATAGTTCATGTTGTAGCAGCCAGTAACCTGTTTTTACCTTGAGGATCTTTCTGGAAAGACATGGATTAAAAAGGGCTACAATGTTCTTAAACAGGGAAGTGAAAACTAAAAGTCATATAATCAAATTACAAAGATTTAAAACCATAAAAATCATTTTATTAAAATAATAAAGGTTTCACTCTGTGTATGATATGCTTAAAACTTCCATTCACTAGAATTTAATTTTTTTTTTTCAATCTATGCACTCTTGAAATATTGAATAACTCCTATTAATATTAGGTTATACAAAGAATATGAATTAAACCAATGACTACAGTAAAATGAAAAGCTTTTCTTATCTATAAATGAGTTGTGTATCAAAATAATAATTAACAATAAGAGCAAAACAAATTTTCAATCCAATATTTAAAAGCCACCTCTGCACAATAAAAAAGAAACATAATTTAAAGTTGTGTTTACAATCCAAAGTATTGCAGTAAACGGGCTTAAATAATACAATCGAGACAAATTATGATATCATTTAAAAACTGAATCATTTGCAATTGTTGCAAAGGAATGAAAAAAATTCAGGTGCCAATCAGCTAATTGATATTGAAAATGTTAGTTTCAATTCAAGCTGGAAAGTATCATGAAACTGGATTATAAACAGGAAATATAGATTTTACCATTCATACTTAGCAATGACTTCATAATTTCTCAAGCCCAGCTGGAACACAGGATGGAGAAATCTGACAGTCAGGAAGTTCTCCTTGTCAGATAACCGATAGACATTTAAGTATAAGACTCACCTAAAAAATCATCATGTATGTTGCCATTAAGTATGCAACATATTAAAAATGTATCATAATCTGACATATAGTCAAAACAAATTAGTATTTAAGAGAACTGAGATAAATAAAACTGATAATTTCAATTGTGGATGCATTTCTTAAGCAACTGTTAGCATTAATTTAAAATTATTATTAGTTTAAGCAACTTATAAAACTAATAATAATTTAAAATTAGTAAATTTGCAGTTATCAGGTAATAATATGCAAATTACTATTTTGTTTAATATACTTGTCTTACCGTGACCCAATACATTTTCGAAATAATACAGCTAAAATTTTATTAACATTATGTGAACATGATTTTAATCATTTGAAATTAATTTTAATTATTTAAAAATATTATTTGTTAAGAGAATTTAATTTATACTATCTTAGAGAACACAAACCTGTACTTTCATAAGTTTAGTAGATTATATTTCCTGAACTACCGCTAATAGCAGACTTTCATTAATATAAGTGCTTTCACTAAAAAACTTACACAAATTAACTATAATTATTTGAATAAAAAAATAGTCAACATTTTAGTGAAGTACAACTGGCATGTTAAAAGAAATCATAGGTTTGTTTTTAAAAAAATTGTTTCTAAGCCTTTTTAAAACAACAATCATGATTTTAAGACCATGTTTTAATGTTTGAGGAATAATCAGATTTCAAAAAACTAACAAGACATTATCACAACATTTAATTTCATGACTCATGGCATGAAAATGATTGATTATAATTTCACCATTGTTAAGTTCTAACCAATTTGATATTAATAAGGAGACTGTTTCAGAAAAATTAATAAATGTTCACAGATTAAAAATATATAATTTCACTAAACAAAGAAGCAAAACTCATGTTAATACTAACAATATTTAATTTGATTATAAATATACATATTTTTGACAGTTAAATGCCATAATTGATTGCAACAACAAATTCATATAGATCATATAAGTAAAAATGTTTCTATAAAACATATTTAGAGTCAAATCTTTTTATATTTCAAATACTTTTTTACTAACAAAAAAGTCAATTATTTTATACATAAATATAGCAATAGAATAAATATCTCCATACTAATTTAACAATTGAATAACTTAGGGAAATGCTTTTGATTTTTAAAAATGCTTAAATGTATTCAATTGAGTTGTAAAAAGCAAATAAAACATAAGTTTATAAATTAAACAGATCATAACTGGCACTTGTGTATTATTGCAATCATGTTGTTGAAACTTGATGCCAAACTTCAAATTTTCCGATTTCTGTTAACAATACCTCCATTGTAAACATGAATATGATTTTCAGTTTTGTTCTTAAAGTTTCATTCATACTGTTACAGGGAAACCTAGCGAGTACTCTAAAAAATAAGTTAGACATTTTAGGAATGATTCCAAACATTTCAGGCACATTTTAGAGATAATTCTCAAAATTTTAAGGATAATTTTTTAAATTTTAGGAATAATTCTTAAAATTGTTAAGATAATTTTCAAAATTTTAGGGATAATTCAAAAACATTTAGGGTTATTTCTAATGAAGCGGATAGACTCTTAACACAAACATATTCTCTACAAAGCTTCTTTCAATACCAGCAAAAAAAAGCCAATTTTCAAAAAATTGAACTTCAAACAACTTTATAGCAAAATAAGAATTATATAATTAAACAATTTTACTATTTTGACAAACATGCAAATCTTATTAAATCCACTTTTTTCACCTAGAGGAATATCATATAGGGGGTTTTCGAGTGAATTTTGGAAAAAAAATCAGGGAATTTTTAGGGATTTTTACATTTTTTTTTAGGAATTATCAAAAATATAAGTACAATTTTAGGAATATTAGGGAGAGACAAAAATTTACGGAAGTTTAGGATGAATGCGACCAATGCTATTATAGCTATGTCTTTATACACACGAGAGCATTTAATAAGTATAAATATTTTTTCGATAAGTACCTAAATTATTTTATTTTTTTATAATATATATAGTAGAACATAATTCAAAAGTCGTCAAACTTCTTCTACATAATGACAATAATACAAAAGTACCACATAATATATATGTAATAAATCAGCTGTTTAGAATCAATTTCAAATGCTTATAGATAATATTGCATATCTCTTGTACCTTACTCAAATGAATTTCTAGAATGGGTAATTGCACACAAAGTAAATAATTTGGGATATATATAAAACAGATACAATTAGAATAAATAAAGAACAAACAATGAAGTTTTATAAGAAAAGTCTAGAACATCTTTTGAAAACATAACAATTTCTTATATCTTATAACAGATATATTCATTTATCATTAATTAAAATTCATTAGTACAGTTTCAATTGTAAATAAAAGAATTTATTATACTTGATCATATGATTACATTTTAAAATATTTAAATAAAAAAGCCTAACAAAGAAACTGGGCTAAAAAAAAACTTAAATTTAAACAAAAATATACAGAGGTTGCTCCCTACAACTAAAAACGTAAACATGTAAATAATGAACATTATACGATTTATAAAACTAAATGTAGTGTATTGACAATATCAAAATCTAATCTCAAAATCGAGATAAATTTGAAATTTAGAAACATTAATAAAGTTAGCTGTATTCTCACCATTACCATTTGGTTACCTGTCAACATTGTTAAATAATGATTAAAATTTTTAATAAAAATAAAGTTTATTTCAAGTGTTTTAATCATAAAAAGAACAATATTATATAAAAAAAATACTTGCAAGATTCTTTTTTTAAATTAAACGTTTTCAGAACTTCTTAACAAGTTCACCAGAAATAATAAAAACATTTGCTTGCCAAGAATGTGCCAAATACAAAGAAAAAGGAAGTGATGCATATCGTTGAAATGCCCTAGTAAAATTAAAGAATATTTCTAAAAACACATCAACAAAATACAATTTTTGTAACATACATTGAAAATTATCACACTAAAAACCTGGACAGTGAAGCAGCTGCAGTATTCAAGTTTTATGAAACTTGTTATAGGATTTAAATATGCTATTATACATGATTCTCATATGAACACTTCTCTTTCAAAGCAATGTTAATTAGCATAAATGACCATTTTACCGAGAGAAGCTGGACACAAATGAAAATTTTTTATTTTGTTTCAGCAACACAGATTAGGCTAGGCAGATTACTGGAAACTTTCTCCCTTACACATTCCATTTTCTAGAACTGCGATATCCAATGGTAATTTTGCATCTTACTACTTTTAGCGTGCTTTGACACCTAAATGCAAGAATTTTAAGATGACATAGGCATTTTAAAAACAGAAAATTTAAGATTTAAATTAATTTTTACATTATTATTGCCAGGTTTTTCGATGAATGAAACAAAGTTTTAAATCTAGTTTTTAATCATACTAATGTATTTAATTCCTCACAAATAGAGTTTCAAAGGTCAAATGAACACACAACTTTAAATATGCCTTAAGATTTGGAAACATTTGTTCCAGCAAACCAACTACAGAAGACTATGCACAGTTAATAAAAAACTAAAGATGGCTGTTTATAGGCCAGAAGCAGAGGGGTTGGGGATATGAAATTGGCAAAAATGCAAGTTAATGCAAGTCGCAAAAGATGATTACTATTTGCATTGAAAAATATATAAATCATAAATAAAACAAGTTGTAATATTAGGAGTGTTGCATACAAATCCTTGGACACATTTTCTTCCTAGAGATAAAGACTGAAATATGAGAAATATCCATGGCCAGCAAAAATGAGCAGTCACCTTATATCAAAAGAACCTTTAAAGAATAACATTTAGCAAGATTTAAATACATAATATTTAAGAATGAACTTTGAAATGAGAAATAAATAAGTGTCAGATTCAATATGAATAAGACATAAAATACATAATATCCTATATAAGATGTTAGCAATATTATTATGTTCATAATAATAAAGATGAGATTTCAATATTATATACAGAAAACAGTTTTTACAAAACACTTTGATATTCTAACACCTAGAATTTTATATTGTAATTATAACTTGTGGTTTAATCACAGGGGCAGAGGAGAGATAGATAAACAATGTTAACTACTTTGTTTTATACAGACTACTACATATATTTTAAACCATAGGTGCCATGCTACACATTGGAATTATCACTATTTGATTCGGATAAAAAGCATTGCCAACAGTTTCAGTAATTTAGGAATTTGATAATGACAACGAAGTATTAGAATTTTCCTCATTTTGGGAACATGTTTCAGACAAAGAGCCATTAGAATTTTCCTCTATTTCAGCATTTTGGGAATTCGGTTCTGACAAGGAGGTATTGGAACTTTCCTCCATTTCAGCACTTTGGGAAGTAGGTTCTGACAAAGAAGTAGAATTTGCTACAGTTTCCGAAAGTTCGGAATCGAGTTCGGACAAAGACACATTACAATATTTCTCAATATCATAAATTTCATCCTCGTCGTCATTAGATTCCGTCAGCATGGTATTAGAGTTTTCTTCCACCTCAGCATTAACACTATTACTTTCACTAGATTTATCCTCAATATTCACAAACGCACTCTCAGGGTGAGTGCGCACATGTTTAACCCAACTACACTTAGTAATATAACTCTTATCACACCAATCACAGCAATAAGGCTTCTTCTCAGTATGAAGATCATAATGTTTCTTAAGCAGCTGCAAATCCATAAACTGCTTATTGCACATCTTGCAAAACATGGTGCTCTTTCCCTCATGCCTTAGAATATGTGCAGTGAGGCAACGTTTGGAAGTGTACTTCCTATTACATATATGACAAACAAAAGGTGTTAACCCAGTATGTATTCGCGAATGCACTCTAAGCTGGCATTTTCTGGCAAAGTCTTTTTTACACACATCACACACAAAAGGCTTTTCTCCTGTATGCATACGCGTGTGTTCTTTAAGATCGCAGTTTCGGGCAAAACTTTTACTGCAATATTCACACTCAAATGGCTTTTCCCCTAGATGCAAACGATAATGCGAGTTAAGGTTCAGCTTGAGTTGGAAAGCTCGATTGCATATATCACACACAAAAGGCTTTTCTCCAGTATGAGTCACATAATGGTTCGTCAGCGTCTTCTTCGATCGAAACCCTCGATTGCATACGTCACAAACGAATGGCTTCTCACCAGTATGAGTACGATAATGAATATTGAGGCTGTCCTTTTTCTGGAAGCTCTTGCCACAAACATCACAAACAAATGGCCGCTCCCCTGTATGTGTGAGGTAATGCTTCATCAGAGTTGTCTTTTGTAGGAAACTTTTGTTGCATATGTCGCACACGTGAGGGCTAATACCATTATGTGTCAAGAAATGATTCTCTAGATACTTTTTGTCCTTGTAACGAGCGGAACAGATATTACATTCATAAGGTTTGTCAATGGTGTGTTTGCGACAATGGTTAATCAATCCATCTTTTCTCTTAAAACGAGCTTCGCATAGTGTGCAGAAGAATGGTTTTTCTTGAAGAACATTGGCGGGAATAGGCTTGCCTCGGGAATCAGTGGCCAATTGATCCTCAGGGACATGTTGTGATAAATGGGCCAGGAAGCGATGTTTTTCTTTGAAAGTTTTTTTACATACTTGACAAACAGTTTCTTCTGCCACTTGACTTTCAACAGATAGATCAGTGAAGTTATGTTCAGCTGGATTAATTTTTCCTCTTTTTTTGCGCTTGCTCTTGTTTTTGCTTGGTTCACAATTTGAGTTGTTCTGATCCATATTGGCATCAACAGGTTCTACCACACTATCCTGATCCATATTCAAATGCACAGGTTCTGCAGAATTGTTTTGATCTATATTTGAATCGCCAGTTTCTGTTGCACTGTTCTGGTCCGTATTTGAATCCATAGTTTTTGTTGTGCTGCTCTGGTCTATATTTGAATCCACAGTTTCTGGTTCAATGTTCCGATCTATATTTGAACCTACAGCTTCTGCTACGAAGTTCTGGTCAATATCAGAATTAATAGGTTCTGCCAAACTGCTCTGATCCATATTTGAATCTACAGTTTCTGCTTCACTGTTCTGATCCATATTAAAACCGACAGGATCTGCCGCACTGTTTCGGCGATTACTCCAGCTGGCGTAATCGTCCCGAAGTGGTAATAGCTACAACAGAATTTATTTTGAAAATAATTACCGATTGAGAAAATAAATTTCTTTGCTTTAACCTATCTTATAATGGGGCAATTAAATTGTTTCATATGGTTAGCTATGAAATCAAAATAACTTTTACACAACAGCTGAATAATAACTGCAAGTAAGTGAAAATGTTAATTGCACTTTTCACATGGCTTTCGCGAAATGATACCAACTTCAAAAGATAAAACTTTTAGTTTAATGCAAACAAATATTGTTTACAATGATATCGACATCAGTTCAAATCACTTCAAATAATGTCAATGACATTTTTTTTCTGCATTGAAATTTTCTGAAATTTAAGCATGATGACGTAAGCGTTAACTGCTGCTAATAGAGAAGAATGAGGACTGGTTATAAGCATGTCCCAAATGCTATCACCCGATAAAGTTAACTCAAATTTAAACTTTACATTAAAACAATTTATGAAATATTATATGAAATGCACAAAATACGTTTAGAACAAATATCCTGATTAATTTATAATGAATAATGTGGTCACATCCCACACTGCTCTCCTCAATCGATGACTCATCACCTTTTCGTCATTGATTACAATCATTAAAAAATTAACTAGAATGTGTTCAGAATTTTGATTTTCAAAGAGGATATGCAATTTGTAAAACACGATACATATGTATTGATGATTAGATGTTTAAGGTGATTTTCAAAGTTGAAACAAGAACGATTTAGAAAACTAGAGGTGTGGAACATCGCACAATTTTCAATTACACTATAATAATGGTCATTACATTCAAATTTAGTATGGAATATATGTAATATACCATTTTCATATTTCCACTGCAGTAATTTTTGCAAGAACAAAAATCAAAAAAAATCATGCAAAAACGACGAAATTGGCAATGTTGCTTAATAAGCATCACATGATGCTTTCTTGTTCGTGAAGAAGAGTATAATCGTTGATGGCCGGTGCTCATGGACAGAGAACTGTATGAAGGCATTCGTTTTTTCAACTTTTTAAGCTTTTATCGCATTTATTTGGGAATTTTGGAGGTGGGGGATAATTAGAACACCTTAAAGAAACGTTAAAGTGATTTTAATGGAAATCCTTCGAGCCGTTTCTTAGCAGTTGCTGAAAAACATAACTTTTCATGATTTGTCTTGATTTCTACTTTATGCGTATGCACAATTAAGAAGAAAACTTGAATGGTAGATCCTATAACCACCACTAAACCGTAAACCAAATTTGAACATCGTAAAAGTCAATATGTCACAGACAGACATTTTTAGATCACGTTTTTGAAATCAGAATGTTTCAAAATGTGCAAAAATGCGAAAAAAAAAAAAAAAAAAAAAAAAAAAAAAAAAAAATGAAATTGAAATTTTTGTGTCCGAAAACAACATTTTCATTACCCTATGTTAACATGTTAACAAATAGGTAAATAAATAAAAAAAAAAAAAAAAAAAAAAAAAAAAAAAAAAAAAAACCACGTCATCATGCATTTATAGAGCCAAATTAAAATTGTTTGGCTCAGAGAAAATCTGGATTCAATTAGCCCAAACTCCCGAAGAATAGTAGGTATAACCCTCACTTCATTTCTATTTGCAATTTTTGAGATTATATTGCAAAAAAAAAGCTGTTTTAACACTTTAAATCCCAATCCTAAATCGCCTTGTAGAAAAATTCCTAGCCAGTCACCCTTGGCACTTGGTCGGGTCAAGGGGGGGGGGGGGGGGATACGGATATTTCAAACTGTGGTGCAGTAGTTGTTTGAAGCACGACGGTCCTTCCGAAGAGAAAAGGTATATCAGAAATAGATAATTTAACTATTCGGGTTTTGGGGATACTGATGAGTTCCTCATAAAAAAAAACTATTATTTATGCCATTATATATTTACTTACACATACAAATTTTCATTACTCTTTTTTCAAAGTCTATCCAAACGAAAGTTAAGTTGATTATTTTCTACTAAAAAGTTCAAGTGATGGAAAAAAAGAACATTCTTCGACCATGTGTTAAATCTAACAGATTGCTATGAAAATAAAAATTTGGATTATTATGAGGCCACTCACATTAAAAAATTATTGAAATTATTAACACCTTCCATAAAGAAGGATTTGGTTTGTACGCTCAACGACATATTTTTTGTGAACAGTAGCGTCTAATCAGGCCGTGACCTGCAGTTAACTTGAATTCCGAACCCCAACGAACATTCATGCGTAATACCAGGATACGAACCCGGTACCTTTGACATTCGAGGCCAGAGTGCTAACCCCACATACGTCAGTTTGGCCTAAAGAAGGAAAATAGTTATTTTGCTTTAAAATGCCCAAAAAATGCTAAAAATAGTCAAAAGCATTTAAAAATTGCCATTAAAAAAGTCAACCACCCTTCCAGAAGGAAAGGGTCATTTTCCGTTAAAAAATTTGATTATAAAAAGCGTTTTGAGAGAAACGAGAAAAGTTCAACAAATCCTTGTAAGGGAAGGTAGATAAGAGATTTTGCTCAATCGAGGAAGCCTTATATTTACAACTAATGATTCTCGTTATGAACGACCATAGGATATTTTGTTTCTGAATTAAATGTTGTACAACTTTTTACTTCCTTACGCAAGCTGAAAAACACAGTTCTTGAACCATTCGCACATAGAAATAGTCGAAGGACTCAGAACTCACACAGAAACAGTTGATTCTATAATCAGTGGATACAAATACAGATCCCTAAACAGAAACAAAACTTATTAATTAACTTTGTTTTAAAAAGTGTCCTAAAGTTGCTGTGTTGTTTAATTTTTAGAAGGATGTGAGGAACTCTACTTTTTTTATGACGCTATTTATCAGTTTTTGAATTTCTAACGGAAAATGACACCTCTTCCTTTTTATCAAGAATGTCCTTTCACATTAATTTTCGAATGTTAGTGAAATCGGAATAAGACAAATTTCATATTTTCAATGCAATTTGAAAAATTTATCACCAGCTCGGAAACTTTTCTACATACCAGTTAATGAATATATTAATGAAAATGGCTATCTCGTACTTTCTTCTGAGAGGATGTTAACACTTCAATGACATTTTTTAAATGTTAGTGAATTCATAATGACACAATACCAATAGCACAAATACGTTGGCCAATAACGCTCAACACTAGCCAGTTCCGATATGGATCGTTGCAAATTGGCCGTTGCTAAGGATTTTAACCAATCTGGCCCAGTGATGGGTAAAACATACTGGAAACTTTGAAATGCTGATGCCGAGTTTTAAAATTGAAGAATATTTTTTATAAGAAAGTACGGACGGGTAACAAATATGTTTTGTGATGGTCTTGACATGTTTATTAAAAAAAAGAAATCGTGTATTTAGGAACGATGTTCGAGTTTCGGCATAGATTTGGCAATTTTTCCAGACCCCTGTTTCCGACATTTTCCAGCACCGCTGTTCTGCCTTGGAAATTATAGAAAATTGACTTTTTCATATTCAAGGTATTTCGGAAAATGACCCCTTTCTCTTTCTTCTAGGCTGGCATTGACAATTTTATGACATTTTATAATTGTTAGGGTCATTATAGTGGCACAAATTACAGATTTTTAATGCAATTTGAAAATTATTAGCGACAAAATTTGCTTTTTATCAATGTTTGGACATGTTCTCCTCCCCCTTCGTTTAAGAAGGTAGTTGATCCTCCCATTACGATTTTAAATGTTTGTGTTATCATAATGATACAAATTAACGATATTTAACACATTTTGGAATATTTTTTACGTGCTAAAAAATTGCAAATTTCCATATATTTCGTAATATTTTCGTACACTCAATCGATTTAAAATGCGGACTAGATAAATATTAACCGTTTTCATTTTTTTTTTTTTTAAATTAAAAACTTTCCCGCACTCTTGGCAGTCAATTTAAAAAAAAAAAAAAAATGAAATTCAATCAATCCTACCATGTATAGACAGAGTAGCTGTGCTAAAAATTCTTTTCCTGTATGCAAGCTTCCCAATCGTGACGGTTACCCCAACTAACTGAAGCCTAGGATTTTTTAAGATTAAAACGCACACTATTTTACATAACTTATATAATAAAGCTAAATACTCTTAATTTGTGTATTCATTTTGTCACTAATTTATATCATAACACATGCATACAGATTTATGAGTTATTATTAATAAGTTATTAATAAAAATTCCAAAAAGTATACCGGTACACCGTACCGGATCTCAAAAAGTACTGGTACGCCGTACAGATTCACTACACCCCTGTGTATAGGTTTCGTTGTACTCTTTTGACAGTCTAATATTCAAAGTCGATACATTGGTGTTACATAACACTTCATACAAGACTCGTACTTTGATTCGAGTGCCCGATTAATGAGAATCATTTCCCAAACCATGTATTTAAGTCCCATTCAAGCTCACACATAGCCTACTAATCATTGGTAAATATTGAAAATATTAAATTATTACTTACCGGCTAATACCAATATTTTTTTTATTAATTATTTTAAAGACGTATGACATGTGTTAAGAACTCTGCTTTTTAAAAAGTTAAAAAGTTCGACCAGAATTAATTTTTTAAATAAATTGTCATAAATATTTTTAGGATATTAAAAAAAAAAAAAATTATATTTTAGTTTTTTTTTTTTTTCCCCCCTTAAAAAAAATTCAAACTAAAACTTCCCAACTGGAAAATGTCGAAAAATTATAATTATCAAGAACTTATTCATTTTTCAACTGATAATTACGTTTAAGTGAATTTCTAATTTTATGGAACTCATTTTTTGATTTAACACTTTATTTATCAACATGAGTGTCGGCAGAATTACTCACAGGGGGATTCAAATCATTCACAGGAGAAAACAAAATGGATGAAGATTTTGTTTTAACATTGATTTTTCGAAAACGATAATTGCATTTCCTTTTTAAGTGTTATTCAATAAGTATATATGCAATAATTTTCTGTTTAAATTGATAATTTAATACTGATGTTTCAATTCTTTTTCTTTTGAAATTTTCCACTGGCGACGTCGTTGTTTATTGAATATTTAAAATCTTGTTGTTTTATAATTAACAATTATTTTACAGTTTCAATATTTATGTCCGAAATTTTTCTTCTATTAAACCATTGCAATAATTAAGGAATCTGAAAAAGAAATATAATTTAATTATCAAAACTTCTCTAATAATATCTTGGGAAATTTTAATTTATACTATCTGAAGTTTTCGGTGTTGCGCTTCTCAAACATCCTTGGCCTTATATAACTCTACTCAAATTGGTTCAGTCAATTATATAATATGAGAATGCATCTCACCCTAAGAATAAAATATCGGACTGAAACTGCGTCCCCGATAGTTTGTATTAGTCAAAATACCTGTAGAAAAAATAAAGTTCAAACCAATGAGTAGATTCCTTATTATGATGACACACCCTTCACCCCCTAAACTCAATTTCACAATCTTACTTGTGAAACATCGGAATAAAATTGTGTTCCAGATAATATGGATTCGTCAAGTTACCAATAAGGAAAACTCGATTTAAACTGGTTAAGTAGATCTCATATCTGATGTTATAAAAATACCTAAAGGGCGTATCCAGAGGGGGAGCTGATAGGTCTTCAGCTTCTCCCCACCCTCAGTACGAAAATTAAATAATAACGGTGAAGTAGTGTAGACAGTCTTAAGAAGTAAAATCGGGGCTGAGGTAAACAAAAGTTTATTGCCAGAGATATGAGAGGCGAGGGAGACGTTTGGCTAGCATTTAGATTTAAATGGTATCAAAAGGTGTGGTCGAACCGAAGTATGGGGCTTTTATAGATTTCCTAGTGACGTTCAACGATTGCCAAAGCGCTTCTCGCAAACTCCGTAAAATACTTGAGAATTCTAACTCTGAAATCGAAGGTTCCAATGGGAATACATTACATATATGTAAGCGATAGGCCTGGTTTTCAAAACGTCATCGAAGCAGAACATAAAAGACAAAATAGGAAACATGAAAGACAAAATGGAGCTCTATCCACCGTTTAGAAAGGCATTTCACTGCCACTGATGCTTTCGCGGAATGTCCCATAAATGTATTTTCGAATATACGTCAACTATTTAAATGTATTCTGCAAGTTTCAACTTTACTATTATTAAAATCATTTTTAACAAAATTCTATGTGTAAAACAAGGTTGAACGGACTGGCCCTTTCGTCCATTCACAGAGACATAAAAATATCTTATGACATGATTCTAGATAAAATTTCAAAAAATTCTAGAAGATTGGGCAAGTATTGTAAACAAGCAATTATAGTAAGTTGAGTATCTCTTTGAAAAATAACATAACTCTTTGATTAGTTTGTTTTTATTTATTATTAAAAAAATTTAAAATAATTGAAATATGTGTTAATTAAAAAATAGTTTTATTAGTTCACTTTCATCAAACTTTCAAAAAACAATACACTTAAAAATATAGTAATCACGTTGCAACCTGCCCCGAAACGATGTGTCTGGATACTCCACTGATCGTACCTCTTAAGGGGTCGAAAAGGGAGGGATAATTATGTAAAACTATGTTTTACGAAATTTCAAGTAGCCAGGAATCTTACGCTTGTTTCAAAGATCAAGTATGCGAAGTTTCCTAAAAGTCGGAATAAAATTATAGTTTATTTATATATATAAATAATAATAATAATAATAATAATAATAAAAAAAAAAAGAAAAAAAAAAAAGGAATAAACATGAGTGGGCCGAATTTTTTTTTTTTTTTTTTTTTTTCGAAATTGATTTTGGCATAGCACAGAAAAGTTGCCTAAAGTGTCAGTTACATTACACAAGAAATTTCGTTTATTTTGCTTAATCGCTAGCCTGTCCCCTTTTGCCTTAAAAATGTGCATAAATGTCACAAAATCGTAACAGATTAGACGACTCACTTATGGAATACCTGATAAATTTGTTTACCTTCACAACTACATCTGATATTTAAATTAATCTAATTATTATTCAATTTTCAAGAAAAAAGTTTAAAATTGTAAAACATATTTAATTTTTAAGACAATTAAATTTAAGAATGGTCAATAAAATCCCGAATTTACCTGATAAAATTGAGGACATGAAAATGGTTATCAAAGTTTATATGGTGTACAAATAAGTTTCCGCAGTTTAAGACGTTTATCAGATTTAATACGCACTTGTTTTGTATGGCCATCAATTACAAAGATTGTAGACAGTGGTCAAATGCAAGTTTGCAGTGTCAAAAGAGCAAAGTACATCGCCATACTGCAGCCCCTCTTCAATCTTTTCTTGTGCCGTCGTCATGATTTGAAAATGTTCTCATAGACCTCATCGGCCCATTACTATCTTCAAATGAAAACGTATATTGCCTTACTGCTATCGAACAGAGGTCAGAGGATCACTTAGATCAAGTCTTAACAAAGAAATTGATCTAGTATGGAAAAAGTCTCAGGGTATGAGAAAATCCAAACACCTTTTAAAAGGAACCTCAAACCAAACACAAAAATTTATATTGGGACTGGACAGGAAGTCCTCTAGAATCATGATTAGTTTGCTAACCGATCACTGTCTTAGGAATCATCTTAAAACAATGAAAGTTGTTGATAACAACCTATGCAGAGGTTGTGGAAACTCGGCTGAAACAGTAGAGCATGTCTTTGGCAAATGCCAATCACTCATGGGCATTAAACTTAAAATCTGTGGAGTTATCGTTATCAAGTCCGACGACTTTTGTAATGTTCCCCTTTTAGTCTGTTTGGCCTTCTGTTAGGCCACTACCCTGTTTAATATGTCATAGGTAGTCTTCTTCCTTATAAAATTTTAGAGAGGGGCAATGGACCAACAAGCCTAAGTACGCATGGGTTTGCCACTCTCTTTTCAATCTAATCTATACTGTTATCGATAGGTTTTCGAAGGATATCGATAGGCTGGCCCGAAGCTTATCCTATTCCAGATATCCCCGCAGAAACTGTGGCAAAAGCATTTGTCATGTGATGGATATCTAGGATTGGCTGCCCAGCGACAATAACTTCAGATAGAGGTACAAACAATGTATTTAATTTTATGTGCTATTAAATTCCAGATTTTGATGAAATCTATGTCATTCCTTCTCTTTAATTTCAAATTTTATAACGCTTTTATTTTTTTAGTTACTCATGATAACAATGGACATTATTATTTTTTTATTCAATTCTAAACGTTTCAAAAAGGCCATAAATATAAAATTTTTTGCTCAATGCGCTTTTTCTTTCTTTTCTTTTTTTTAATTTGCGATCGAAGTTACCTTGTTAGACGCTGGCGAGAAAACGATTGTTTCCGCTGGCATTGAATGTGACGTCACGGTTTCCCAAACATCTTGGCTTGAAATGCAGCAGCGGAAACCAGATTTGCAAGTTTCTCGCAAATCACGCCAACTTGTACTGAATATGGCAATGGTCTACCAACGTCAAGTATTTGGCAGAAACCTCACGATAACCATACAAACTGTAGGAACCTTGACGTCACAGATTTCGCTGAGTGTTTTGATCGGACTGGTTTTGAGGCATTTTCTTTTCATAACATTTAAATACCTAATTTTTTTAAAGAACTTTGGTTTAAATATTTAGAATCAGAAAGAAATTCTTCATAAATATAAACTAATTTCACTTGTTTTTAAAAAATGCGGGAATCGTCCATTCATTAGTATATTCCTAAATCTTTAGGTATCTGTTTTCATTTAAAAATAATAACCAAATAAGTTTTCTTTATATAATTTGTTATTTTCTTTGTTAAAATAGGTTTTTATTTAATTAGCTATTAATTACTTTTAGGTAATTAGCTGTAAACAAACGATTGAACGATTTATATGTTATTGATAAACTCCAATGACTCAGAGTAAAACAAGATTTTTATCAATATCATAATAGTATTAAACCTATCTCTGTCAGGCACATATAACAATGAAAATGAGGCAGAGGTAATTTTAGGATTTTTTCGTTATAAACTTATATATTTTATAGCAGAGTAAATGATACAATTTTGGTGTTGTATGCAAACATACTACAAAATATACATGAATTTTTATTTTTTATTATAATACTTTGATAGTCATGACTCTAGTTGCATAATTTTTAAATGTTAGTCACTTCATTTTCATAGTATGATGCAACGAAATTGCTTCAATAATTTGAATGTATATTTTATATGAAAGCACTGAACACACTTGGAATGTTCTCAAGAATATGCAATCTGCACATCTGGCATTATTAGGAGAATTCAAAGAGCTAGGGATTTGTGTTCCCTTATTGTTTATAAAAAAAAATATGAGGTTAAAGCAAAGCGATGATATAGAAGTTTGCGTAAGTTTAGGAAGAGATTGCAAATTTGATAACTAGTAATCATAACTAAATATCGCTCTATGAACTGATTTGTTTGTATGCTCAATAAGCTAATTTTGGGCACAGCAACGGCTAAATTGGCCGTGTCCTACAGCTTAACGTGGATTTCTAACCTTTAAAAATATCCTTATCTAACCAAAGTTTCGAACCGGCATATTTGACATACAGGGCCAGGACGTTACTACACAGCCTTTCAGATGGTTCCCGTGAAAATGTGTTGAATTTTTTTGATTATTTTTCCACGTTTTGGAAGGTCCTGAGTCCAAATACGTTGGAAAATGGTCAGTGTAATTGTAAACTGCAATATTACAGAATGGATCGTGCTTCGATTTCATGTATGTCACTTGCGTCAATGAAACGTGACAACCAGGATTTCTTGAAAATCGCGCAAGGGCTTTAGGTTACTACCTGTTATTGAAACATTTAGATTTGAAAAGAATCCAACCCACATCCCCTTACAAAAAACTTAGCTCTAACGTTCTGGTAATACTTCTGCAGGTGTTCTCAATACCCTAGTATTATCATAGCTGAATATCTATTCTTCTCTACCAAATGCTCCTTAATTCAAGCATTGTGGCTTTTTGGAAAGTAGGATGATGGAATATTCCACACTTACAATATTTTTTTTCTTTTCAACCACTTAAAATATGATGAATCAAAATCTTGATAGCATAGTTTTATTATATAGAGCTTTAGAAACATGTTGACACAATTGCAACATCCTGAATTTATGGGGAATGGGAAGTGGGAAATTTCCAACAAGTTCCAAGTTCGAACATTTCATATCTTTCTGAACCCTTTAACGTGCTTAATCGAATGCGTGATCTCTTGCTTTTACTATGTGTAGATATGAAAAAGTGGCAGAAGTTTTTATAGTCCCAACTCAATAGAAAGTAAAACGAGATATTTCACATTTTTAACTTTTTATACCTTTCCGACCCCATAAGGTGGGTTGCTAAAATTTGGGACAGCTTAATTTTTTATGTACAGCTTCCAAGAACATGTGCACGCAATTGCCAATGTTCTGGTAATTTAGGGAGTAACACATTAGCATATTCCACACACTAGAATGTTTTGATCGCGATTGAAACGGCTTGCTTTTTCTATGATGGTTCTTTTGACATATACATCACAATCAATAGTGATGGTCATATGGGAAGGTATTTGTAAGGAAATTTGTTTCTATCAATTCAGCCAATTAATATCTATCTATCAATGCATTTTATGTATAAAATAATTTATTCAACCAATAATACTATCTTATTAAATTTTTCTTGTGTATACCATCTTGTGACTACACCATATATGAGCCCTATATAATATTAACCATTTTAATATATTATTGTTACTGTAAAAAATTCTCCTTAAAACTAAATATAAGATAATTTAATTAAGAAGGAATTCACAACTTACTGAATAAACAGTAGAAAAATTTTAATCACAGCGCATGGCAACAAATTATACTTAAGAATTTAATGAAACACAATGTAAATGCAACAACAAAAAAAACAAGCATTTAAAAACGCTTTGATCTTCTAGAGAACTCCCACAAGCACTAGGTTTCAACCTTGATTGAATTTATGTCGCCCTTCTATCACCAGGTGGCGCTGTAGCCATCAGCGGAAAACATCTAACCTTGCTAGATCGACAGATGCACGTTGTCTTCTTTCGCGGGAGCAGGTGATGCAGCTTTGTTCCTCATTATCTGTCAGACGATTACTTTCTTTTGGAATTCCTTTTCAGAGAAAAGTCATGTTCGAAATTTAAGGAAAGTGTAGTGTTTGGTGTGATAAATCTGAAGAAATTTGTGGGCGGTATTGTTCTGGAAGGTTTGTTATTTGATTTTAGCAAACGATAAGGAAACCGAAGTTAAATACTTTTTCAGAAATATCTATTCTTTATAAAGAATTTGACTACACGCTGAAAAAAGTTTTACTTATTTTAATGGTATGTTGTTTGAAATTTGTAATAATTTCTTCAAAGACAAATGTTTGGTATGAAAAGGATTTTCTTGGGTGGAGAATATTAAATAAATATCTACATTTCTTTTGCTCTCTAAAACTAAAAGCTCTTTTCTGTTTAATAGTAAATGTGATTCCAATACAGTCTTTCTTTCTCTTAAGTTCTTTGAAATCTGAGTAAACCAGACATTTATTTTTAGAATAATTTAATTAAAGGCAGAATGACAATATTTCAGTAAATATCTGATTTTCTATTTAATCTGAAATTTAATTTGTGCTTGAAGTATTCTTGATGTTTCATTTAAGTAATTTCTCTTCCTGGATAAATATAATGATGGACTTAAAAATAAAATACTTCAAATGCCAAATAAAATAATGATCACCCATTTTAGGAAGTCAGAGGAATTTTCTCGAATAATTGGACACCCCTTCGTAAATTTATTTCATTCAATCGAATAAGAAACGAATAATTAACTTCCACCAACCACATTTACCGACCCTCGTTGCTGTTTACTTTATTCCCTTGAAGCACCTGCGAAAAATCAATACATTCCGGAATAAAATTCCATTGGAATATTTCTAACAATTTGCATTCCAAGAATAACAAACTTCTTTTACAATTTTGAATTTGGCAACGGAAAAGTGTGTGGTTGTTTTTGTGCTGTAGAGATTTGGAATTTGGATTAGCAAGAAGGTTCCGACAAATGGTTTCTTACAACTTTCGTCGTAAAAAAGTTAGAATTAAATGTTGGTGATTGGCAACAGTGTGGTATCGTCTGCTAAGAATGGAGATACTGAGTTTTCTGTGAGAACTAACTGTAAAGAAGATTGCTTGTAATGATGAAAATTGGATACTATGGAGGATATAGACTTGCGAAAACGCTATGAGATTAATTTATGCTTGTTTACTGGATAGACTTGTGACATGAGTGTTGGTGTTAACGAAGATTTAGAAGAGGTAAGTGTGATTTCTTTTTATCTATAAAATTCAACTCGTTTCTAGAATAGTCTTTGTATTTAAAAGAAAAATTTAAACGCAAATCCACATAATAGCTATGTTACTTGAAGAAGACAATAAGTTGATTAAAAAATCAAATAATGAAACATTTTATGTTAATTATTTAAAACAGAAAAAATTAACAACGCAATTTTCAATGTCTACATGTAAGCTACGAATCATTACTTAAAAATACGTATAGCTGAAATATTAATTGTTGAAACTTGTTATTTATAAAAGCAATATATTTTAAATAACCATCGTAAAATGCTTAAAAACCTATTGGAAAAGAATTATGAGTAAACTATGACAAATTGAACTTTTCAAAATCAAAATTTATATATATGGGCCATTCTACGAATCAGGGATTTGATGGAAAAAAAAGGGAAAAAAAAAAAAAAACCCGTTCATTAAGTGAATAATAAAATACTATGATAGTGGTTGAGATAAAAATTAAGATTTTTATGTTTTATGATTATAATAAAAAGTAATATCCATGGATGTGACATGAGGTATAAAACTCTGCTGAGAATTATTCAATTAAGTTAAATTTGAAATAAAAAGTTATAAAATATAAGTAACATTACTTTAACAAGTGGTTAAATAGTATGCAATTAAAAAAAGAGACCAAATGTAATAATTTTACCGCATATTTTTGAGTTTCGCAAGATATTTCGAAACAATATTTTGACTATGTTTATTTCTGAAAAATTACTTAAATAGAAGAGAATATAACTTTTTGGGGTGCTACCTGATGCAAAACAAATTATATTATTTTTTTTTCAGTTCTAAAATTACAAACAATTAGTTTTAAATTTTAAACCTCAAAAGATACATGCGAAAAATTGTATCTTGAATAAGAAAATTCACCTTTAAATTGATTTCGATAGCAATTAGTAATAACCAAAAAAGTTAGTTGAACACCATTCACTTAAAAAAAAAAAAAAAAAAAAAAAAAATCTAAAATATTCGAAGGGAGGAATAAATCCAGTTTTGAAATATTTGTATAAAATCATGTTTATTTAGAAAAGCAAATTCCTTCAATTCCAATTTAAATCAAATATACAAAGCAAAAAATAAAAGAGTGCCTATAATTTATGTAATGTATTGCTTTAAGATGCGGTTGTAATATATTAAGCTGTTTAATGTGTTCAGGAATATACTTATCAGTAAAATCAACGTACCATTCTCTTTTGCCCATGGACAATTAGCTCCAGGGATGTTACAATTTTTTGCAAGTGGAAAATTCTACGTTACATTCTATTTCACGGTACTTGCAAATTAAAGCTTTTACATTATTTATTAAATATTTCAACAATAATTTTATAAATTTGATTGATAGTTTAAATTCTAATAGGTTTTACGGATGTGACATGCTCATCTCAATCTTTCTCTGTCAAGTCTAATAACTTGATAAAATTATTAAAAACTAAGTTTGTAGCGTGTTTTTTGCACCTTAACAAAACATCTTCTTTTTACAAAGCAGTATATTACTGCTAACTACAAGGATTTAATTACACTTTTTTTCGTGTCCACGGATTTGACTTATTTCCATAGTTACATGCATAACACTTGAAATACAATCAACTTAAGCTTTGATTATAAGTATTAGAAATGTGTTTTAAAACATTTTTTCACATAAAAATGCAATTCAAAGAATTTTAAGTGTGTCTAATTCATAAAATTTTACTCTATAAAAGTCAAAATAGTAAGTGGTGTCAATCCACGAATGTCACATTTCACTGTTTCAGAGTAACATTTGTGTAATAATTTAAATATTTTATTGCAATTTGTTATGTCAGTCATACTGAGGCTGTTTATAACTAAAAAGTATTTTTTATTAGTGTCCTTTTTGTAATAAACACCAGTTACACAAATTCCTGATTTCCTGTAGAATGACACTACCACGATTTCCAATTACAAAAGGGACGAAAAGGGGTCAAATGTTCCAAATGTGGAATATCTCACTGGCCTACTTCCCATGCTGAAAGGGCACGGAAAGTTGGCTCACATGTTTTCGAGGCTGTAACACTAATCTATCAAGAGTGGGAAGAACTACCCTTAAGGGAAAGAAAAGGGGTAAAATGTTAAAAATGGAATATCACAGTCTATTTTTCCATCCAGTCAGGATTGCAAAATTCATAGCTGTACTCAGTAAAACTAAGTTTTCACAATATTGATCAGTCAACAATGTGAGGTTGGAAAGTGGTAAACTTTCCGCATATGTAATATTACAATGCTCTATTTTCCATAAAGATACGACGTTGAAAACGGGTACACATGTTCAAAAACTGTCTTCACTAAAACTAAGATATTATGGTTTCTACTAACTTGTCTTGAGTGCTTAGTAGATTGGTTGGTTGTTTTCGGATTATCTGGCGCCGTCAGCAACACGAGGACTATAACGCGCAGAAACATTCGTCATTTTACAAGCCAACATACATTTACAAATACCCATGCCTTACATTGGACTCGAACCCGCAACCTCGCGGTCTAGAAGCTAGCACGCTAACCACTATTCTGTTTGGTCGGCGAGTGGTTAGTAGAAACCATAATATCTTAGTTTTAGTGTACTGAATATAACAAAGTGTCTTAAATGCAAGACAAAAATGAGTATAAATATTTCTAAAACTGTACATATAGTATACAGATAGTATAACTTCCATACAGTCAAAACCCTGTAAATTCGTAACATTTAGGGTATTTATCTAGTTTGTGAATGTGTTGCAGTAAATATTGTTTGAAATAATTCAGTGTGATAAGCAATAAAAATTTTCTTCGTGTCTGATATGATGGTGTGTTCTCTAAGGTTTTATCAATGGTTGATGCGGCCCGTGGAAATTGATAACTAATTAGATCAGGTAATTAAGGACCGATCTTCACGACTCATGCTTTAATTGCTATACAATCGGTAAGAAGTTCTTAAGGAATCAAGGAAATGGATTACATATTAAACGAGGAACGCATTATAAATAAATCTTTTCAGCAATTTAAAGCAATCACGATGCATTTTACTTGTTAATGGGTTTTGCATTCCTTGTTAATTGATAGACCTCTAGCATTGTTGTGGAGTCATATTTATGTGGGAGAGCAATGAAAAACTCTTTAATGAAAAAATATTTTCTTGAACAAACAGAGTTTTTATTTGTAGAAGTAGCTGAGTGGTAAAAGTTGAACGTATATTCACTAAATATTATATTTATTATTTTTCTTTATGGTTACAGAGACTAAAGAAAGACAATTTCAGTTCTTGGATTTTTATAAGAAGTCAGAAAGTGGGTAACGGAAATTATTAAAAAAATCCCTAAAAAATCTCTGATCTAAATATGATTCCATTAAATAGATTTGGTAAGAAACTAAAAGGTGAGGAACATCACTCAAAATTCAATTACACTAGAATTCAGGGCCCTGTTTTGAAATTTGAAGTAGACAGTTGTATAATATTGGTTACACTTCTATTCTGTCATTGGAAAAAAAAATCAACTCCAATTTGTTGATATTTTTAGCAATATCTAGTAACACAAAATCCTGTCAAGTTGGTAAGTTTGAAAACAATTTTAATTAGTACCAAAGTAGTTGTATTGTTGAATAAAAATGGTTTTTATTATTTGAATGAGCAAATTTTGTTCACTGTTACATTTTTAGTACATTCTTAAGAACATTTCAGTGGTGGAAATTTAGCATGTACCTAAAAAAGCATTTGCAGAATGAATTTTTCATCAAAATATGTGCTTAAAGTCCCATGTCCCCTTAAAGAATCACTAAGCACAACAGCCATAGGACGATTGAAGATTAACATGTACATGACATGAATATATTGAATTTCAGAAGCTATCTTCAACAAGATCACCATTTTAACAACGCATTAATACTCATAACTAGTGTACCGTCTAGACATAGCGTACTTTTCTGTTGTAAGGAAAAATTTGTTTGTTTAAAGACACTTTTAATATTTATATCTCGAAGGAGCAATTGAATTATGCTGTAATGAAGTATTTTAGTTGTTTTTAAAGTTTTTTTTTTTTTTTTCATTTATTTGAACATAAACATTTTTATTTTTTTTGGTTAAAAATAAAACGTTATATTTAAAAAAAAAAACCTTTAAATTTCATGCTAGTTGTAATGTGCATTTATAATGATTTGTTATTCAGATTTTATTGTTTTAAACAATTTAAAATGATGGTGCATTGTTATCTTTCAAATATTAATTAATATATCCCTTAATTTTTTATTTAGTTTCGAAAGTCATTTTAAAAAAAATTATAATCAGAAATTCCATTGAAAAATTACAGCTGCTCTGTATTGTCAAATCTTTTTATGAATTCATTTCTCTTTTACTCATTGAATAATTTAGTTAAATTAAATTCCCACCGAACCAATAATCTTTATAGTGTTTACGCCACCAGGTTACATTTGAAACCGATCCCAGCTGCTGATTTCTTCTATATTTAACTGCTTAATACAGCCAATTACCGTCTCGTAATTTTGAATTTTTCATAATCTTGTTTTATTATATAAAATAGTCTATTTTATATATTAATATCTGTATTCAACCTGTAATGAAGATACGAGAATGTTCTACTACTAAACTATTAATAATAAGTATTAAAAAAATTCTATACATTAGTTGGTTCGTTACATGAAAGATAGCTTTGGTCTTTCCTATCGAAATTATTGCACACCCGATTTCTTAAGGATACTTTTTCCTATACTATGAACACGATACACGTAAATTTATGTTATAACTCTTTCTGAAATTTTCTTTTAGTAGAACATTAATAGGTATAACTTTTCACACACAATTGTGATTAATTTAATATTTTACTTTAAAAATATAATAAACAATTAAGTTTTAAACCATTTTCACACTTTTCGTTAGGATTGGTTGGTTGGTTGTATTCAGATTATCTGGCACTGTCAGCAACACGAGTGCTATAATGCGCCGAAACATTCGTCATTAGACAAGCCAACATACATTTACAAACACCCATGCCTAACACCGGACTCGAACACGCAACCTCGCGGTCTAGAAGATAGCACGCTAACCACTATACCGTTTGGTCGGCCTTTTCGTTAGGAATCAACAATATTCTGCTTTTCGTTAGGAATTTATAATTTTACACTTTCATTTAGTAATTTTGTTTTACACTTTTCTTTTGTAATAAACAGTTTTTCGCTTTTATATAGCAATAATAATACATTTTCTGTAGTAGAACACTAATTAGTATATATTTTTTCAAATATTTACCAATAAAAATAATTTTACGCTTTTTTAATAATAAACAATATTTCACTATTATTTAGTACTAATTTTACATTTTTATTTGGCAATAAAAATTGTTACACCTTTATTTAATCCATTTTACAGTTTTCTTTAGTAACATTAGTGATCGGAAAATTTCTTTAAGTCGAATACTATTACAGATAGATGTTCACATATAAAAGTCAAGTATATTTAATTTTACACTTTTGTTTAGTTACAAACAAATTATAAGAAAACGAATGCTTTGAAATTGAGGGGATTTGTTGACTTTATCCTACTTATAAATTATTCAGTATATGAACTCAATGATTTTTCTTGATGCATATTATTATTGAAACCCACCGCTTCATAAACTGGGCGTTGGCATAATATTATTATTTCTTCACTGGAATAATGAACAACCTACGATCTTGTGACGACACAGAGCTCTAAGTCCTTCATTATTAATTATTCAGGTACTCATTCTATAATCCCCATTATACACCCATTTTCGGTTGTCATTAAACTTCAAGCGATGTTCATACGTTAGAAACATTATCTTTTTATTAACTTTTATCCTATTGGTTCTAAGAGACTTTGTTGTGGCAGGCAAATTAATTATGCTTGTTATTAGGAAGTGTTAAATAGTATGATAAAACACTAAAGTTTACCGAGGGATTATTTCATTTTATGTCGTGAGAACAAAAGAACAGTTCAAAAATAAATGTGCAACTCATTTAGTTTTGTAAACAAAACCAAAAATCTTTTTTCAATTTTGTTCAATATTAAATAAAATATAACTAGATTTAAGTTAAAAAGTGTGTACTAACATCACCCGTTTCTTTCTGTTTACTGTTTCCTTATCAAAAGGTAAGAATTGTATCGGGAGCATAACTACGAATCTTCATTTAGAAAATTTTACCTATTTTTTTTAATAAAAAGTGAAAAAACGTTGTAAAGTTTTCTTAAATCTAAGTATCTTAGTTTGTTTCAATTATAACTAAAAGTATTGTATTAAAAATTATTAAATTTATTTTTCTTAAAACTTTATTTACTTTTAAAAACTATAAAATTTTAAATGTATTTATTTAAATATATATATATATATATATATATATATATATATATATATATATATATATATATATATATATATTTTACTTCAAAGTTATGCCTTTTAATACTCATAGGCAAATATGCTAATTTCCATGGATAGGCTTTATAACGTCATTGTATAATTGAAATAACTATAATAAAATTTATCAAGGGATGTTGTTATTGAAACTTCCAAAATTCAACTGGTAACTATACAAATTTTATACGCTGTTAAACAAATTTCGAAGTTATAATATAAAAACAGTATAACAGTATAACTCTTGATGGCACCGTAATACGGTAAAATATACTTAAATATTTCAACATTAGAAGTACGGACAAACACATAAGAATTTATTGTTACGCACTAATTTCTTAAATCTTTTCATTTATTAAAACAATTGTTAAATATTACCAAAATTATCTTTATTTGTGATGATACATTTCTGACAAGAAGTCATAACATTTAATAAAATAATTATGTACTTTGTTAATGATGAATTTAAAACTAAAGCTGAATAATTAAATTTGAATCTAGAATTCCGTTTCAAAGTATTCTAAGAATTTTATTGGTCGTTTGAAATCTTCCATCCCATCCTAAATAAATTAAATCGTTTCAACCAATAGAAATTGGCAAACAAATTTCCACAATTCTTCAATCCTTTCATGACTTAATGAAGTCGTCTGTGTTTGTTCACAACAAAGTTTCTTCCTCTCCAAACACTTTGAATTGCCGTAATCAAAATGCTTGTTAGTAGAAGTTGAATTTCGTAGATTCCTCTTTATTTACCAACCTTATTAGATATGCTGTATATACCTGAAACTTTCGAATACTTCAAATCATATTTGAACCGATTCTCACTGATAGAGTCTCTTTGAAGTTTTCAATGTACTTTTGCTAATGTCAATTTTGATTGATTTTATTTGATAGTAATCTTTAAAGTTGAAAGTTTTTGTCATAAGCTCATGCCGATTCAGAATCATTGTTGATTTAGCTTCACTGAAAACTTCGTTTGTTTTATTTCTTTTTAAGGTAACCTGGAATACTGAAGAAATTTATATTTCAAATCATATTTGAACCGATTCTCACTGACTGAGTCTCTTTAAAGTTTTCTGTGTACTTTTGCTAATGTCAATTTTAATTGATTTCATTTGAAAGTAATCTTTAAAGTTGAAAGCTTTGGTCATGCCGATTCAGAATCGTTGTTGATTTAGTTTCTTTGAAAACTTCATTTGTTTTATTTCTTTTTAAGGTTACCTGGAATACCGCAGAAATCCTACAGGCTACAATATTAATATTCCTTTTCTAAGAAACTCTAAGCGATATTAAATTAAAACTTTTTGTAGTGACATATATCAAACATTGTATATTACTTTTATATGTATATTACTAAAACATTACCAAAAAAAATGACCAAAAATATCCATTTTTAAGGAGTAAAGTTCAAAAACTTTTTTTTTTATGTTAGATAAATATTTCTAATAGCCCATCTTAAATTAGTGAATGTCAGTATTAAAATTTATTTCTAACTGAAATAGTTCTTTTAAAAAGATGCATCAAACATAAAAAACTACTAAGAAAATCCAGTTTAAAGTAACCAGTTATTTTATTCAGACGAGATCTGCACCATATGTCTCTTTGTTGTTGATACTTCCAATATAGACATGACAAATTGTTATATATCACAAGTAAATAGTAATTGAAACAATTAAAATTTCAAAATATACTTTTTCATGATTTTTGATTCCGGGTTACCTTAAGTGAGGGGTGTAGCTTCAAAACCAATTCCATTAACATATTTTCCAAAAGTATATATATTTTTTTTCGTAAATTCTCGATACGCGATTAGGTTCAAATACAGCTCCTTAAATGTGAAAATTAGTCTCAAAGTAGTTGGTTTGTTTAGAAACCAACTCTTAAGTGTGAGAGTATTCTAAAGAATGAAAATGCGGTTGTTTGATCTTATGCAACTGTTCTCCCCAAGTTGTTTGATTTTTTTTCCTGAATATTATTTCATTTATTTATACCACTTTCTCAGCTCCAAATTGAATTTGGTGAACATTTTTTATCTGATGTTCATGAAATTATTTGAAACCTTTCTTTTATTTATATTGTTTATATTTTTATACGACTTTTTACTTTTTCTTGTTTTTAAAATATTATTTAGTTATCTAGTAACCGCATTTCATGTTTTACGAAGAATTCGTGCAGTAGATAACTTTAAAACAGTTACTTACAGCATTGCGAAAGATTGTTCAGTACTCGTTTTGCTTCAAAACCATCTTCATCCAAAATTTCAAATTTCCAAAAAATTAAATTGCAAAACTTCTAAAGTTAGCCTTAGAACAATTAAGGACTTGGGTCCTTTCAATACATAATTCAAAAATTTCAAAAAATGGATCGGCATGGCAATGGGGCGTTTTTTTGCTCTCCTGAATTTGTTTTTAAAAAATGGATGAAGCTGCTTTGGAAGCTACCCGCTTCAAGTGTGCATTTTGCAAATGGGATTAACTTAATACGAATATTAAACTGTAGTGTTATTTGTGTATATCATTCACCACAGGTTTTATATTACCTGGCATTTAAAGATTTGTTACTTTTAGTGTTAAATTAATTTTGGAGGTTGATAATTAGTAAAGAAAATTTAAACAGAAAATGATTTTTTTTCTATAGTATCTTGTAATTTTATCCTATTGTCAGACAAAAGACAGTCAAAAGATATATAATTAAAAAAAAATATGTTATTTAAATTCCTTGTAATTCTTAAATTAACTTAAATTAGGAGACTCATCTATATATTTAATAGGCAATACGTTTTTTGGGGTTAGTCCGTCCGCCTAAACTACTCAACCAATTTCAATGATCAAGGTGTCATTTTAAAGGAAATAAGCTGTAGATTTGCCAAAACGTGCCAAAATAATTTATTAACACTTTATTAATTAGTTAAATTTCAATATTTTTCATCATTAAGCTACTACAAAGCCTCAATGATTTTGAATATAAGAATGGCAACATCCTTAAGTAAACAAATCCGCTGCTCGGGGGTTCAACCAACCAACCAACCAACCAACCAACCGTTACTAATTTTAAAGCTCTTTTTAAACTCTTCTTTTCAAAGTAGATTTTTTCTGTTTTTCTGAAGCATTTTTGTATTAGAGTAATTATTATTTTGAAGTATTTCTATCCAGAAAATGCTTCGCGTTGGACGTCGTTCTCTAACGGGGCGACTTATCAGAATAAATAAAAGATATTGGGACTTCAATGTAAGGGCATAACTAATGAAGTTTTAAGTCAGAATGTTGGCGGATAGTATATTTAACTTTCTATTATGAAACTTGCAATTTGGGTGTTTTCTCTATTAGGCCTTCCATTAAAGTTATAAAAATTTGGTTACATTTTTTATGGCTGGCAAACCTATTCGAGCGCAGCAAGACGTTTTAACCACAAATTCGAGCGGCAAAGCCGCTCAATCCGAGCGCAGCGAGGTGTTTGGGGGTTGGCGAGCGTTAGCGAGCAGGGGGCGAAGCCCCCTAGTCAAACTTCATTTGTGTCATTTTGTGACGTCATTAGAAACTATAATACAATAATTTTTCAAATAACTTAGTTTTTACACTAAGTAAGTTGTACTACTGATTGTTAATTATATTTTTAGTTATTTGATTTAAAGTCAGTTAAAATTTTAAGTAATATTCAAAGTAGGTAAAAATGACTAGCGTACAATTTAGTTGAATTTGAAAATATCAACACAATTTATAAACCTCTTTGTGAAATTTCATTCAGTTTTGGGTTTTTTATGCTCGAAATGAAGTGTTGAAGACATGAAGTAATTTAAAATTTCGATAATTATTTTCAGAATTTGAAATATGATATGTATCTAAATGAATCTGATAGTCAATTATTTTTAACTTATACACCCTTACGTCTTTCTAAATCTTTTTCTAAATTTCTTTTTAAATTTTTTCATTATTTTAATTGAGCTTAAGATTACTTAGCCATATATATGAGACCATATATCCAGACCATACTTTGTATGATCATATCATTTTCCACCCAATAAGGTAAATATGTACCGTATTTCTCATCCAATAAAGTACATATTTATTGATAAATTTCATTCTCATTCCAACAGAATATCCTGATAAAAGAAGTTTGTTTTACAACCATTCCATAAGAATCGACTCGTTTATTTAACACATATTCTCATTTCTATAAGGTAAAGCTTGTTCATTCTAACACAAACTACCTTCTAGTTGTAATGTGATATAACTGCGAAAAAAGAATAATTTCAAGTCATATTTATTAAAGGACAAGAAGTATATAACCGTGTCTGAGTAGTAGGTGTAAAAATCCCTCGCAGTGTTTGGCTCCCAAGCCTCGCCAGGTTGCCCGTGGCAACTTGAGTGGTTTCCGCGTCAACAAAAATCCGCCAAAGACATCGAGTCAGAAACTTAGAAGTGATGCCAAATCTTTATTTAGAAAATTTCAGGCGTATTTTACTGCATTGCGTTAATATTATATTCCTTCATGTATAAGTTTTTATAATTTGGTATTGAATCAAAGAATAAGTTATTCAAGTCCTTTTTTCCTCTGTTGGCGGGAAAACCACTTTTCAGGGGATTTTAATTATAAATAGGTTTTAAAAATCATTTAATTATAGATCAATTTTGCATTAATAGCGAAAATTTGATTTAAATTTTAATTTTATGTAAAAAATATTGTTTTAAACATATGCACAGATCAATCTTCTACAATTTCAAACAAGTTCTCAAAATGTTTGTAAAGTTTTAAACTCTTTTCTACGTGTAGAAGTTATATAATCTAACTTCCATACAAATTTAAGAATTATACTCCTCTTCAATCTGTAACTGCCCCACGAACTTAATTTTTTGGGCTATAATATATGACAAATTGTGGCATTAAAACATATGATTTTTTAATGAATATAAATGCAGTAATAAAAATTCAAAAATAAAATTTGAAAGGAAAATTTGTAGGTGAATATTTTGAAAAAGTATCTAAAAGCTAAATCATAAATTTTTTAAAAACAAAAATAAAAAAACATTTATTGTTTCTCCTTCGAATTTTGCAACCTAACATTTATTGCTGGTGTTACACCTGGTAAAGAGTATTTAATTTATTTTAATACAATACTTTTAGCAGATATTAAGATCAACACAAGGATGGTGATCTTTCTGAATAATAGTAATAACGGACAAAAAGTACGTGTAATAAATACAGTCAATACTTTTTGCTCTATGTGTCAATTCTGTAAAAGTTCAAATTACATTAATAGATGATTGAATTTTGAGAGGTTTAATAGATGATCTCTATATATATAAGGCAAAGCCCTCACTCACTCACTCACTCACTCACTCACTCACTCACTGACTCACTGACTCACTCATCACTAATTCTCCCACTTCCCACATAGTCACAACTCTGAAAATCGGTACAAATATCAACAATGGTAAAAATAGAAAAAGTAAACTATTCCGATCTCGATTAACACACTTTAAGGGGTCGAAAAGGGGTCAAACGTTCCAAACGGGGGACATTCGAAAATCCTACTTCCCACATAGTCACAACTCTGAAAATCGGCACAAATATCAACAATGGTAAAAATAGAAAAAGTAAACTATTCCGATCTCGATTAACACACTTTAAGGGGTCGAAAAGGGGTCAAACGTTCCAAACGGGGGACATTCGAAAATCCTACTTCCCACATAGTCACAACTCTGAAAATCGGCACAAATATCAACAATGGTAAAAATAGAAAAAGTAAACTATTCCGATCTCGATTAACACACTTTAAGGGGTCGAAAAGGGGTCAAACGTTCCAAACGGGGGACATTCGAAAATCCTACTTCCCACATAGTCACAACTCTGAAAATCGGCACAAATATCAACAATGGTAAAAATAGAAAAAGTAAACTATTCCGATCTCGATTAACACACTTTAAGGGGTCGAAAAGGGGTCAAACGTTCCAAACGGGGGACATTCGAAAATCCTACTTCCCACATAGTCACAACTCTGAAAATCGGCACAAATATCAACAATGGTAAAAATAGAAAAAGTAAACTATTCCGATCTCGATTAACACACTTTAAGGGGTCGAAAAGGGGTCAAACGTTCCAAACGGGGGACATTCGAAAATCCTACTTCCCACATAGTCACAACTCTGAAAATCGGCACAAATATCAACAATGGTAAAAATAGAAAAAGTAAACTATTCCGATCTCGATTAACACACTTTAAGGGGTCGAAAAGGGGTCAAACGTTCCAAACGGGGGACATTCGAAAATCCTACTTCCCACATAGTCACAACTCTGAAAATCGGCACAAATATCAACAATGGTAAAAATAGAAAAAGTAAACTATTCCGATCTCGATTAACACACTTTAAGGGGTCGAAAAGGGGTCAAACGTTCCAAACGGGGGACATTCGAAAATCCTACTTCCCACATAGTCACAACTCTGAAAATCGGCACAAATATCAACAATGGTAAAAATAGAAAAAGTAAACTATTCCGATCTCGATTAACACACTTTAAGGGGTCGAAAAGGGGTCAAACGTTCCAAACGGGGGACATTCGAAAATCCTACTTCCCACATAGTCACAACTCTGAAAATCGGCACAAATATCAACAATGGTAAAAATAGAAAAAGTAAACTATTCCGATCTCGATTAACACACTTTAAGTGGTCGAAAAGGGGTTAAATGTTCCAAACGAGGGATATCCGAATGTTCCTCTTCCAATGTAGTCATTTTTCTGATATTTTTTTGCAAATGTTAAAAAAATAAGTCATTCCAATATCGATTAACGAATTTTTAAGGGATGAAAAGACGACGCAACATTGAAACTATACGAGGATTAACTTAATGTCTAATTAACTTAATTCCAATACAGCTACTACTTTGAAATTTAGAACTAAGAGCAAACATAAACACAATAAACTATTCCAGTTTACTATTCACAATTATAAAGTTCGTTTAAAATGTCAACAAAGGAAAGTTCCTATTTTGATAAATCAATTTGTCGGGATCGAAAAGGGAGCAAACGTCTGAAGTGTAGAATACATGAATGTCTTTTGATCGCTAAAATGCTAATGGTAAAATTTCGTAGCGCAGCACGGGTATTCAGCTAGTTAGTTTCTATAAGGAAATATGTAAAGTAATTTTTCTGGCAAAAGTATCTTTCTGATACTGAGACGGTTCAACTACAGTTTTCTCAAGAAGAGGGGAAAAAAAAAAAAAAAAAAAAAAAAAAAAAAAATACGTACACCAAGCTTCACTGTATGGTTGCGAAATAATTACTTAATCTCAAACATTTTAAAAATATAAAACAATTTTAGACTTCCCGAGTATTTTTAGAAACACTTTTTTACTTTCAATTACCTGTATGTTGAAAGAGAGTAATATAACTATTGTCTTCGTTCATTAACGATTATTATAAAAAGCATTACGCTCAATATCCATTTCAATAATTTTTGTAGAAATACGATAAAGGCGTAAAAAGCTGAAAAATAAATGCTTTTAATACAGAGTTCTCTTCTCTTGAGCATCGCCAATCAGCGACTTTTTCTTCTCTGTTACACTTACAAGATAAGGAAATGTAATATTTTTCGAAAAATATATCATCAAACTGGAATTTGTTTTTTAAATTATTAAAATATGAAATCGAAAACGGTAAATTGCACTAATCCATGACAAATTGAACAATGACAAGTATTAAGTTTAATTGAAAGTTGAGCGATGTTCACATCTCTAGTTAATGCCAATTTCTATGTACAAAATACATTCGTATAATATAGTGTTTCAAATTAAATACAGTCGTTTAAGTTCTACAAATTAAATTTCTCATTATTTTAGTGATATAATTAAATTAAAAATATGCATATGTGGGACATTATAAGATAATATAACATTACTTAAAACAATCCATTTATTTTGTACGCAGCACATATTTATTTAAGAAAGAAATCATTTTTCTGCAACTATAATTGATTGCTATTCTTGTATAACTTAATGATTGTGAGTTTTCATTAATAATTCTAAATACGAAACAAAGTCATTAGCCAGAAAAATAAATCACCCATAAAAACAAAGTTATTACTATAAATCTTTTATATGTAATTCTTCTATGTGCATTTTAAGCAATTTTGAGCTCAGATCGAGTTCTCATATTGTTTTACCACTACGTAGAAAACCATCGATTCCGAACTATTGGCTAACTCCCTCCCTTCCCCTGCATGAACAACGACAACAACAAAGTTTCGGAGATTTATTGCATGATGGCAAGTGGTATAATTAGACCTTCAAAGGTTTTGTCAGACACGTACAAACATACAAAAAAAAATCGTGATTAATATCAAGGATTTTATAATTTCAAACATAATAGCTAGAAATCTAATGCTATAAAATATGAAATATAGAAGTGTACAAATTTACTGGCGATGATTCGAAAAAAGTTAACAGTAATTAAACAGTAAAAAAGTTAACAGAAAAGTTACAGTAATTATCACTAAAATTGCTTTAACACACATTTCACTATACGAATATAATAAAATTTAAGGTAAATGAATACAAATTTCAAAGCTTGTCACCGTATATTCAAATTCTTCTCCGACATCTCTATCTCAGCCAATATTTGAGCTTCCTAAGTAGTTACTATGAACTTATTTTTTCGGTAGAATTCTGAAGAACATCCGATTGTAATTTCCAAGAAAATTTTATTTAATCCTACTAAGTTAATTTAACATTCAAGCATATATATGAATTTGAATCATCTACTACAGTTTAGACCGATTGAATCGAAAATTGACTTCTAGTCACCATTTTAGTTATTTCTGGTTGAATACTGTTATGAGAATTCATCTCGACGAGATCTTTAATTTTGCATGTCAATTTTATTCAATATATATATATATATATATATATATATATATATATATATATATATATATATATATATATATATATATATATATATATATAATTTTCAACACAAACCAAAATTTTTGAATGCTTTATTTTCAGTCTTTATTTTTTGGTCAATATGTACAGATATCTTTTTAGTTTGGAATATCACTAAATGTCACTACATTATAGCATTGAAACTCAAAAGCCAAAGAATTAACTTTAATATTTAAATACATTTTGTTTCTATTCTATTCTAGGGAGTTAGTAACCCTGTACTCGCAATTTTAAGTTCCTTATATTCAATGTACCTTTTCTTCAAAGTTTTTAACAAATGAGTTTACATGTATACATATCAGTTAAATAAATTTTACACAAGATACTGAGGGTAATATTTGGTAAAAAAATATCATTAGATTTTTTAAAAATTTTAATCAATCTTGCAATTTCTTTGAGAAAATACTTTTTTTACAAAGGTTTGGAATTAAAAAAAAATGTATTATTATGCAAATCACATGAAATTTTTTAACCTCCATTTAATTTTTACGTTATTTTCTATAATTAAAAAAAAATAATGGCATATCTTAACTAATTAATTAGAAAAGGTACGTTAAAGTTTGATACACCACGTTTACAGAAAATCAAAGTAAAGGGTAAAAGTTTTGAAATTATTGCGTACGTTGTGTGTAGTTCCCAACTTTTGACTCTTTCAGAATTAGAATCGTTTCTCTTGTTGAAAGGTTCGTTGCTTCTCAAACCCAAGCTCACATCTCTCACTAAAACTTTCATCACTAAGCAAACCCAGTCTAGCTTTGCTCGCTGAAAAGTTTATTGGTACGTAAGCACTGGCTCACTTTGTTCGCTGAAAGATTCATCTCTAAACACGCACAAGTTGGCTTCGTTTGCTAAAAGGTTGATTGCTGCGAATACATAGACTCACTTCGGTCGCTGAAAGGTGTTTTGATATGTTCTTTTCATAGTTATAATTTGAGTAGAAACTAAAGTAATACATCAATGAAAAGGCAAATGTACTAAAACAACATGAAAGCAAAAAACCCAAAGTTAATATTTTTTTTATATTAAATATTGTTCATTGAGTCCCCTTAAAAGTATTAAAGAAAAATATACAGTTATTAAAATATTCACAGTAAAAATATTTTAATAACTTAATTATATGTTTTCTTTTTTTGTCGAACAAAACAATTTTTGAAGCATCAGTGATTTCAAAAATAACTGTTTAGAAGGACAGTGAATGTTAAAATAGTTATACTGATTTAATTAAAACAAATTATTATTATTTTACACTGATTCAGAACCATACAGTATTTTAGTTTTCAAAAATAGCCTCAAACTTGAGACTCATTTTATATTTCTAGTGTTAGATCCAAACTCAAGCAAAAATGATTTTTGAAAAATGTCTTTTCTAAACGGGCGAATAAATCTACAACCGTGACATAGGACATAAATTTCTATTAAAAATCTTCTCGACTGGGTACCCTTCATGGAAGTCGTATATATTTCTTTCTCTGGTTTACTTCGAAGATCGAAACGTAGCTGAAAATACTCGTGTTTATTTTATCCAGCATATTTTATAGAAAGATTTTTTTCCCTGATAGAAATCTTTTTTTTTTGCTTGCATGAAAAAACAGTGTAGGGACACGAACAACTTGATTATTCTTTCGTGAAAAAAGTGTTCTTGTTTTTATTCAGTTTTTTATCGCATGAAAAATTATTGGATGGAAAACCAAGAGATATGTGAACTCAGTTTCAAAATCACGTGATAGATAATTTTTAGGCTGTTTGTAGAAAGTTATCTCTGTAAGGTGTGTTTTTTTTTTTTTTTTTTTTTTTTTTTACGATTTATACTTTCTGTACTGAATGTTGAACTAAGGGAAAGCTTTAAATTTTGTAAAAAAATAAATCATAAAAATATTATCAATCAAAGCAATTCAAACTTATTTATACAACTTTGAGCTCGGGTTGAGTATTCATAATGATTTACCATTACGATGTTAAAGTTTTTGACTAAAGTGTTTTTGCCCTTAAAGTTAATAGAATTGATTTTCAATGACAACGATTTTATCTGTCAAGTTTCAACTTGATTGGGTGACGGAAAGTGGAATAATTAATCCTTCGTATATTATGCCTGCCATACACTAAACAGAAGATAATGTAAATATTTTTAAAACATCAAAATAGCAGTTTTTTATCACATGGAAACAGGGAAAGGTTTCAGCATGCTTGTATATGGTTTGATATCTGAATAATAAAAACGTGAGTAAAAGGGTTTTTTTAGTAGCATAATCTAAAACATAATAGAATGCATTGTCATCGACAGCAAGTCAATCGGCTAAGTTTCAGATTGATTGGATGGTGTTAAGTGTATTATTAATTAGCCCGAGGAAGATTTTTCCCATTACAAATAAGAACACAAATAAAATCGAATATAAAAGATAAAAAATTTACAATAATTCATCAAAATAATTACATGTTTAAAAAGCATGCCAATATTAAATTAATTTAAGTCTATAAAATATTTCAGAGTAAATGAAATAGTCCCTTTTTTAAGCATTTTTTTAATAATTTGTATTGTTAATAAAAATTAAACAATACTCAAACTCATGTGCTGAAGCTGTATACTAAGAAATATGCAGAATTTACTCACTTTAAATCTCATTAGGTGTTTATTATGGAATAAAATTAGAAAGTCCACTTATCGGTTTCATTTTACTAATCCTTACGCTTCAGTGTGGGACAAAACCACGAAAAAACTGTTTAAAAACGAAAAACAAATACTTAATTATTTTTCTGCTTTAAACCACGTGGATGATTTTCCAAATATTTCGAGCATCTTGTCTCGTACCTCCCGCTGAATATTTTTCTTTTGCAAATGATATAAAGTGTGGGCATAAAGTTACCTTCACTGGTGAAGAATTGGTAGGGTGAGATATATCTCTGAGCTCTTTCATGTTCGTGCTTTTTCAAGTGTGTTTTAAAAATGGATTTATTTACTAAGGGATACACACATTCATGAATAATCTATAGAATGTAATAAATGAAATCTAAAATAATTTTACTACAATTTTAGAGACATTTAAGTATTTTTAAAAAAATTTAAAAGCACTTTCGATTTTTCTCACGCTTTTCTTATGCGTGGCATATATTAGGAAAAGATTAGAAATAGATTTCATATATTACCGAAATTTGGCTATTTGCCAAGAAATTTACAACTTGTAAAGTAAAAAACAAATCTTTTTTTTTAACATTTCATTAGCGGTAAAGTCGATAAATTCTTCTTAATCAGTTTCAAAACAATTATCTATTGTGGTTATTGATAAACTAAAAGTGAACATTCCATAAAGATTTTAACATTTTGTTACAAATTACAAGCTGTATTTAAATCTTTTTATAAACTGAATTTATAAAATTTTATCAACTAATGTTGCGACTTAAGAAATCTGAAAGAATGTGTAGAACAATCAAATACGAAAAAGAAAAGATACTTTTGAAAGTATCTTTAATAATTAAGAACAAATGGTAATTTTGGAACCATGAAGTGAAATTAATGTTAAAAACGTAATATTGAAGACATATTTTTCTGCGCAAATAAGGTATATCGGCACTTACGAAAAAAGTTGTAAGTTTGATGAATAAAACGAAATTCTCACAATTCTTATTAATTTAGGGATACATTTTCTTCATTAAAATTAAAGTAAGGTAGACGTATACGGGAAATGTATATCTGGACAGCGATATGTCGGAAGTAGAAAAGGAGTTTAAATTATATTAATTCAATAAGATTGGTGCTTTTTAAAAGCTAATTAGGGTGATATTACACCTATTCAATAAATAGTTAAAAAAATCGTGTATTGGCAATTTTCATAAACGCATGCACTCAAAGTAGTCTTTAAGGAAGAATAAAAAGCACTTTGAGTACATACATATATGTACACTCAAAATATAAATGTACATACTAAAATAACTTTTTAAAGTAAAACCGGGTATAGTGGTCATGGGAAAACTTATTGATTTTTTTATTCTCACTTACAAAACAATTAAATAAATAAAACTAGGTAGTTATACCCCAGTAACACAACCACTTTAACCAATATTGCCATGTATTGGCCAATCCTGATGTGGAACATTGTAAATCGTAATGCATGGGCACAGCATCTTTTCTTCTTGTGATATTTAAGCCAAAAACTAAGAAAGCATAAGGTGCATACTCTAACTATTATCCTCATCACCAAACAGAGTACTTAGGTTAGTTTTCCTGCCCACTTGGCTTATTTCTATAATTATTTTCCTTTGTCTTCTCTTCTCCTTCAATTCTTTTTTCAACTTTCCTCTCTCGTTTGCTTCTATTTAGGATTTTGCATTCTATTTCTATAGTTTCTATCCCCCATTACTATCTTACAGTTTCCTATATAGTACAGGAACAAAGTCCCTAGTTGTTAAGCATCCAATAATAATGAAGCATCTATTCAAAATTTACTTTAATATCTTTCAGCGAAGATCAAAACCATACCGTTCCAAAGTCGTTTTTAAGTCCCAACTGAATAACGCAATAATCTAAGTAGATTTTGTAGTTTCGATTCCTATTCGAAACAATTTAGTTTATAATGCCCCTTTGATTTTATACTAATAAATAAACAAACTGATTACTTGCCATCAGTAAGACAAAGGAACTGCAAAACCTATTATAAGTTCACGAAACGACTTATCAACAGTGGATATCTAAGTGGAATTAGTTAGGGTGATGCAGAGTAACGGTATGTATGGTAACTCACGATACTTCTAAACCATCTTTCCAAACTCCTTTTATCATCCATAAAATAGTTTTTAATTATTTAAAATATTCATAAATTATTTTCAATATAAGTCTGAAATTTAAATGTCTTTAACGATAATTTCTCCAGGTATTTAAAACAAAGGACTAGGAGGAAAGAATAAAATTTAATCTCTTTCAGTCCATTTTGTGAAACCTTATCGTCCTTAATTGTTTGTTAAAGACGATGAATAAAAATGCTTCAATTAATAAACATTCTCTAGCTTGTTGATAATTAGCTGGAGCTCTGAAGCGAAGCGAAGGATTTTTTTATTTTGTAATTAGTGTTTAAAGTTTTTAGTTTCTTATAATGATTAATTCGTTAATAATTGTAAAAATGTATAAACGGCATTTATTAAAAATTAACTTTCCCATTTTTCGAAATATAAAATTTTTCTTTGTCAATTTCTGTCATCGGTTTTGGACTAAAAATAAGTATATAAATAAGAAATTTGTAATGCACAAATTTTAATACGGCATTTATACAAGTTTGAAAAGTATTTTAGTTGCAACTTAGTTTTCTAACAGAAAACAAAGTACTTTCTTTAAAAAAAATCAAAAAAAATTGCATTGATAATAAATTAAACACTGAATTAAATCGTGCAAATGTTCCATTTAAATCAGTTATACAATAAGTGGTATGTCTCAGTTTAAGGTAAAACTATGTTGAAAGTTTTTCAATGTATCACGTAATGTTTCGTATTTAACAATAGAGCAACTTAATGGTGTTGTACAGCCTTATTGAACTCTCGTAACTTATTACGTTATGATAGAAAGTTTTGAATAACAGGATTTTACAACTTATTTTGACTTTTTAATGAATAAATAAATATTACTGTTTTTGAACAAAAAAATATAAACTTTTAAAATTTCTTTAATTGGCTTAGGCCTTGATTCTTATATAAACTTGAAAAAAAGCGAATGTAATTTTCAAATCTAGTTAAGTCATAAAAGCATGCATTTTCTTTCTTTGAGCTTACACACCTAGACAAATTACTTTAAGTAATAAAAGTGACTTTCTCCTGATAAATGGTTATATTTTTTTCATTTATTCAACTGCCTTAAGTGGTACGAGCATGGCTGTAGGGAAATCCCATTTATTTTTCTTTTATCTCCGTTTTTGTAGATTTCTTTGTTAAAAATGTATTCTTCTGAGATTTCTTTAAATTACACTATGTAAACAAAGAAAATCGAATTTAGGATTAACTTCAGAAACTTAGCACGTTAACTTTATCTTGAAATTGGATATATTTATTTTTAAATTGAGCATCACTTTTCTTCTAAATTTTTATATTTTTACAACCGTTAGAGGATAAAAAACTTCTATATTTTAAACATAAATGTGCATTGCGCTTCTTAAGAGTTCAGACTTAACATTGTAAACGAAACAAATTCACAATAAAAATATCTTCTCAAATATAATTAATTATTATTTTTTATATTTGAGGGAAATTGTACTTTAATTAAAAAGACAAATAAAATATCTTGATTTTTCTTACTCATAGAGCGGCTGTTCCGGATTATCTCGTCCTTTTATCTCCAGTTTTTCCAGCAATACACAACATTTTTAAATTTATAAATAAAATTTTAAATACATTTTTTTTTTAATATTTTCATT